>VSDK01007698.1:353347-382020 GCA_009767595.1 Symbiodinium kawagutii | reverse complement strand
TTCCATTCCAAGGTCAAAGAAGAATTCCATTCCAAGGTCAAAGAAGGGTTCCATTCCAAGGTCAAAGAAGACTCCCATTCCGAGGAGAAAGAAGAGTTCTTTTCCAAGGTCAAAGAAGAATTCTATTCCAAGGAGAAAGAAGAGTTCTATTACAAGGAGAAAGAAGAGTTCGATTCCAAAGAGAAGGAAGAGTTCTTCTCCAAGGTCAAAAATGAATTCTATTCCAAGGAGAAAGAAGAGTTCTATTGCAAGGAGAAAGAAGAGTTCGATTCCAAAGAGAAGGAAGAGTTCTTTTCCAAGGTCAAAGAAGAATTTTATTCCAAGGAGAAAGAAGAGTTCTATTGCAAGGAGAAAGAAGAGTTCTGTTCCAAGGTCAAAAAGGGGTTCCATTCTGAGGAGACAGAAGAGTTCCATTCCAAGGAGAAAGAAGAATTCTGTTCCAAGAGAAGGAAGATTTCCATTCCAAGGTCAAAGAAGAATTCTGTTCCAAGGAGAAAGAAGAGTTCTATTGCAAGGAGAAAGAAGAGTTCTATTGCAAGGAGAAAGAAGAGTTCTATTGCAAGGAGAAAGAAGAGTTCTATTGCAAGGAGAAAGAAGAGTTCTATTGCAAGGAGAAAGAAGAGTTCTATTGCAAGGAGAAAGAAGAGTTCTATTGCAAGGAGAAAGAAGAGTTCTATTGCAAGGAGAAAGAAGAGTTCTATTGCAAGGAGAAAGAAGAGTTCTATTGCAAGGAGAAAGAAGAGTTCTATTGCAAGGAGAAAGAAGAGTTCTATTGCAAGGAGAAAGAAGAGTTCTATTGCAAGGAGAAAGAAGAGTTCTATTGCAAGGAGAAAGAAGAGTTCTATTGCAAGGAGAAAGAAGAGTTCTATTGCAAGGAGAAAGAAGAGTTCTATTGCAAGGAGAAAGAAGAGTTCTATTGCAAGGAGAAAGAAGAGTTCTATTGCAAGGAGAAAGAAGAGTTCTATTGCAAGGAGAAAGAAGAGTTCTGTTCCAAGGTCAAAGAAGAGTTCCATTCCAAGGAGACAGAAGAGCTCCATTCCAAGGAGAAAGAAGATCTCTGTTCCAAGAGAAGGAAGATTTCCATTCCAAGGTCAAAGAAGAATTCTATTCCAAGGAGACAGAAGAGTTCCATTCCAAGGTCAAAGAAGAGGTCTATTCCAAGGAGAAAGAAAAATTCTATTCCAAGAGACGGAAGAGTTCCATTCCAAGGTCAAAGAAGAGGTCTATTCCAAGGAGAAAGAAAAATTCTATTCCAAGAGACGGAAGAGTTCCATTCCAAGGTCAAAGAAGAGGTCTATTCCAAGGAGAAAGAAAAATTCTATTCCAAGAGACGGAAGAGTTCCATTCCAAGGTCAAAGAAGAGGTCTATTCCAAGGAGAAAGAAAAATTCTATTCCAAGAGACGGAAGAGTTCCATTCCAAGGAGAAAGAAGAATTCTTTTCCAAGAGAAGGAAGATTTCCATTCCAAGGTCAAAGAAGAATTCTATTCCAAGGAGAAAGAAGAGTTCTATTGCAAGGAGAAAGAAGAGTTCGATTCCAAAGAGAAGGAAGAGTTCTTTTCCAAGGTCGAAGAAGAATTCTATTCCAAGGAGAAGGAAGAGTTCTTTTGCAAGGAGAAAGAAGAATTCTGTTCCAAGAGAAGCAAGACTTCCATTCCACGGTCAAAGAAGAATTCTATTCCAAGGAAAAAGAAACGTTCTATTCCAAGGAGAAAGAAGAGTTCTATTGCAAGGAGAAAGAAGAATTCTGTTCCAAGGTCAAAGAAGAATTCCATTCCAAGGAGGCAGAAGAGTTCCATTCCAAGGAGAAAGAAGAATTCTGTTCCAAGAGAAGGAAGACTTCCATTCCAAGGTCAAAGAAGAATTCCATTCCAAGGTCAAAGAAGACTTCTATTCCGAGGAGAAAGAAGAGTTCTATTGCAAGGAGAAACAAGAGTTCGATTCCAAAGAGAAGGAAGAGTTCCATTCCAAGGAGAAAGAAGAGTTCCATTCCAAGGTCAAAGAAGAGGTCTATTCCAAGGAGACAGAAGAGTTCCATTTCAAGGAGAAAGAAGAGTTCTATTCCAAGAGCAGGAAGAGTTCCATTCCAAGGAGAAAGAAAAGTTCTATTCCAAGAGAAGGAAGAGTTCCACAGAGACGGAAGAGTTCCATTCCAAGGTCCAAGAAGAATTCTATTCCAAGGAGAAAGAAGAGTTCTATTGCAAGGAGAAAGAAGAGTTCGATTCCAAAGAGAAGGAAGAATTCTTTTCCAAGGTCAAAGAAGAATTCTATTCCAAGGAGAAAGAAGAGTTCTATTCCAAGAGAAGGAAGACTTCCATTCCAAGGTCAAAGAAGAGGTCTATTCCAAGGAGAAAGAAGAGTTCTATTACAAGGAGAAAGAAGAGTTCCATTCCAAAGAGAAGGAAGAGTTCTATTGCAAGGAGAAAGAAGAGTTCGATTCCAAAGAGAAGGAAGAGTTCTTTTCCAAGGTCAAAGAAGAATTCTATTCCAAGGAGAAAGAAGAGTTCTATTGCAAGGAGAAAGAAGGGTTCCATTCCAAGGAGAAAGAAGAGTTCTATTGCAAGGAGAAAGAAGGGTTCCATTCCAAGGAGAAAGAAGAGTTCTATTGCAAGGAGAAAGAAGGGTTCCATTCCAAGGAGAAAGAAGAGTTCTATTGCAAGGAGAAAGAAGAGTTCTATTCCAAAAAGAAATGGAAATCGGAAAATTTCAGGTCAAGATTCAGAAGATGCCTTCAGACTTGAGAGCATGGCATTTGACATTTTCATCGAAATCATTGACAACAATTTTTGATCAAACATTAGAACCTACTTGATTCCCTACCCCAACCTTGTTGTCCATACATGTTCTATCTGGGGTCTATGCCGGTGTAATTCTCTTTTCTCACCCGGGTGTTCCAGTTCTAACAAGACTTCGAGCGGCTTCCTGAATAGTCAGGAGAGAGAAGGCAAGAAGAAAAGAAGGCACTTGAAAGAAGAAAGACACCATGTTAAGACTTACACAATGCTCAATGCTCTAGTTTTCCAGGTCACTCAAAGACGACTTTTGCTCGGGCGGTGAATGTAAGTGCTCATGACTTCATGCCAAAACAAGAATTGAGCTAATTCTTTGCTACCACTTTAGGAGTTATTCTCTGACCGAATTCGCAGTGATTCACCAGCATCTTCAAACAAACAAAGCTTTCAGCAGCACTTTGTTACCCCTCTGCTGGTTGCAACCTTCCAGCGCCGTTTTCGGTGGCGCGCCACGTAGCGTAACCGGTGTCCGGTGTCAGGTACAGCTGCGTCTTCAGCGCAGGCAGCGGGAACGATCCTTCCAGCTGGTTGGTGTCGCCTGCACAGGCGGTTGGTCCAGCGGGACGCGGGACCCGGGGGGGTGGTGTGGGCCTTGGTGGTCAGGGGTGGTGCGGTCAGGGATGGTGCGTGCTGGGGTGGTTGTTAATGATGTTCGATAGATGTCAATAGTGCTTGTTGGTGGTTAGTCATGATTGATATGTTGACGGATAGCTCTTGATATGGTGAACAGACAATAATGGCATATAATGGGTCAATGATGTCAATTTGTGGCGAATCCGCAGATTTGGACGGGACAGGGCGTTAAGAATGATAAAGAATTACCAAGCACGATTAAGATCGTTAGGCTACGGTGGACTGAACAGTTCATGTGAAAAAACAATCATTGTTGATAGTGAGTCATGTTGATTTGAGGCAACTGGGGATCATTATATAGACCATAGTGATGCTTAACCTTTCACTGCGATGTACAGTTTGGGGTCATATACCTGCTGACTGGCAAAGGGCATGATCCTTGGACAAGCGAGCGTGATCCATGGGGGATGATCATCACACTTCTGGATAGAGGCTGTAACTGTCATGATAATCAAAACCTATAATAAGGGAATCAATGAAGTTGAGCAGAGGGAAAATTGATCATGACTCGCTTGCCCAATGGTGTTGCCTACGACATGCCGAGTTTGGAAAGCTTAGGGCATGTCACTATCATTTTTTCATCCACCAAATGCAGCTGCAAGATCTTGCACCATCAACTGATTCGCCTCTTCGCTACTTCGGCTTGGCTGTCAGCTTCGCACATGAACTGATGACGTTAACCAGGCACTGCCATGACAGAGCCTTCACTTGGAAGGCACGAGAGTTGGCCACTCGAACCTTCGCTCACAACGCAACATGGTGAGATGCACAAGTGGCAAGTCTTTACATGGTTTTTTTCCACTTCATGGATGAAAACAAAGCTAATGAGAAAAGTGTTCCTATTCCATGGATTACAATTAAAGGCCAGCAAATCACTGTCAGCAAATTCCACCAACAAAACTATCATCAAAAGCAGCAGAAACGCTGTTGACACGTGGCGCCGCCATCCTCAGTGAGCCCTGCATGGCTTGACAAGCGCGCGGCGAATGGTGGTAACCCCCGGTGAACGGTGGCTGTTGTTAACATCGAATACTCGTTCACCAAAGCTTAATCATGGTGCTCCCAAGTCATGTCATCAGGTTACTGACTAATGACCCTATTATTATCTATTGTTAAACCATTAAACCACCAATAAACCCACCATTTTTTGGAGTTCCTATGGCTTCAACAGAAACCACCATTGGTTGGTTTGCCCCCACCACCACCCAGCAGCGAGACCGGCTCCACGCTGCCGGTAGCTGTGCCAGGAGGATGCAACAACCGGCTCCAGGTACTGCTTCGACAGGGGGACTCGAAGATACAGGAACAATATAGACATGACTTGAAAAGTACTAGGGGAAACTGATATTGGACATATGCCATGGAAGAAGACATATTTGATTCATGGAGGACAAATAAGTCAGTAAGATGCCGTTAGAAGAAGAAAATGGCAGAAACTCATCATATGACTCGAAGATATGATTTTCGTTCAGATGAACAGGATGCCTGGAGAGATTTACACATTTTCAGATAATTTTTAGATGCATAGAAAATGCATGGATTCCGGATAACATGTAGACGAATGAAAAATGTGCCGAGAAAATCGACAGCTTCCCGAATGGGATCGAGTTGCACAGCCACTGCGAATGCACAGGAACGGGCCCTTTGGGGCCACCAGGATCACCAGGAACACCAGGGGTTCCGCCTGCGTTTGCTGTGCCAGTCTTTCATGCTACGCTGGCATGTTTGGGATTTCATGGTTGTGGCCCTTTAAAACCTGAAAAGAGCCAGAATTTGTGTCTTGGAAATTGTTGCGACGAAGGTCACCTGGCTTGAAGATTTGCATTCCCAGTTTCACTTGGACCCTTCGCACACCTGTTTCGCAATGCGGTTGCCAGGGGCCACATCCCGGCTTGCTCCTCAGAAGATGCCATGGGACTGTTGCAATCTGTTGCAATCCATCCTCTTCACCAGTTCAGCGAAAGAAGACTCTCTTGAAACGTACATGGTTTGACTACCCAAGATTGTGCAGGCGGATGATGTGCGCATCTACCATGGTCAAGTTGCTATGCAGGTCCTTGGAAGGAAGTCACGTAGACTAAATGACCTTTCATGTCACCAACTTCTCTCGCAAGAGATGCTTCCCGGTTTGACAAGGTAATAATCTTATCCGCAAAAGGTTCGAGAGGAAATTTGTATTGGTTCAATATCAAAGCATCAAATCCTTACAAAGCCCAATTGTTCACCTTCGCACGTTCGCCAGGGGAGGGTTTTGACTCACTGCCACATGTAAAGTACATCTATGCGTGACACACAAAAACTGCACCAGGTGTGCTCATCAATCAATCAAACAATCAATCAATCCATCAATCAACCAATCAACCACTCAGTCAATCTGTCCATCCATCCGTCCGTCCGTCCGTCCATCCATCCATCCATCCATCCATCCATCCATCCATTTATCCATCTACGTGTATACATCACGATGCCATTTTTCAAAGCCAACTGCTGCTGCCACTAAACCCAGTGCCCAGGTGTCCACTTCCTGCACCCTCCAGGTCCGGATCCATGTCATCCCAAGTGACACGGGGAAACGGTGCAGACGCGTAAAGTTTGGTCGGAAACGTATGGAAACCTTAAGGGAAACCGATGGGAAACCGATGGGAAACCTATGGGAAGATGATTTTGGTCGAGAAGGCCGCTAGAATTTGGGTATCCAATGGTCTATCTTTTGCTGGCATTCCTCTGACTATGTTGGCTTTGTTCACGAAAGATATACCACAGCTCGCTGGTTGCTTACCCTGCTAATGATGATCACTGTGCGCATGGATGGGCCAGGGGCAGTACCACGATTTTGGATATAATACCAAGCCTGTAGCTGGGTTTAAGTTGTTTTACAACTGCTTCATGACAGTATCTCTGCATAACTGGTAGTACTTCAGGGGCCCCACCTTGTAGCCACCCAGCCACATCACTGGAGCCCAGAGAGACTTGGCGATTTGTCCCGAACCAACCACTGAACAGATTCTCAGCACACATCCTTAGCTTTCACAACTTTTTCATGTCATATGATGTATATGATGTCGAAGATTAATTGTTACTTTACACTTTAATATCCTTTTTCATGCTGGTCCTAGTTTCTTATTTGTTTTTCATGTCAGGCTCGTCATCACCATGGCTTTGTCCTTACCAATTCGGCAGCTGAACGCTGGAAACTGGTAGTGAATCTCTGGTGTTGAAGCTATGGACATGGCTATAAACAGCATAAACACATGGAAACACCATAGTTGGACCTGTTTCCAAGATAGTTTGCTGGTGCTTGAACCTTTCCACCAGGGTAACTGATACTTTACACAGGTTGAACCTGGTCGCTGGTCCCGGTTCCGCCATGAACGCCGCGGTTTCCAAGTTCCGGTCAGGCGTTCGATTTGCCCATGGTGCCCACCCGCAAGGCGCCATGGTCGGCACCCAAAAATCGCTGGGTTAAGTGATGGAAATGCTGGGGAAGCCATGATAGCTATCAGGGAAAGCAGCATTTTTTGGGATAGCTTTTGGGAAAGCAGCGCATTTTTTGGACCCCATGTCTAGCCAGGTTTTGAATCGCCGTTCTTGAAAAATAGTTTGGCCCCCGTGTTTTCTCGTTGAATTGTGATAGTTCAAACACTGACAGGTCTTTCACTCAGCTGTGTTGTTGCAGAGTTGCATTGTCTCAGAGGGTGAACCTAGGAGATGAAATGAGATGAACTACTTGTGATTTTTGGCAAAGTCTTGGCATCTGGACCTGCTTCCATGTTCCCCCTTGGTTTGTTGCTCCCGTCCGAATGCCCCCGGCGCATCCAGTTCTGTTACCTATGGGGCCTATGGGGCCTATGGGATTTGTAGCAGGCGGGCAGGGCCGGGTAGAGCTGGAGATTTTGTGGCCGAAATGCGCTATTCTCCAAGGATGTCGAGGAAGATGTAGAAGGTAACAAGATCCATCAAGGTTCTAAGATACAATTCTTTTGCTGCAAATACCTTGCCCCATGGAAGGGGTGAAAGAGAGTGTCAGTTGGGCGCACAAAGAAGCAAATATCAAGCCACACACACGCACACACACACACACACTGACACTGACATACATCAGTAAAGATCACTCCAGAAAGTCAGAGAGTGTTCATCAAAGGTCACAAAATCATGGTGAGGATCGAGCAGTACAGGGAGTAAGGTGGAACCGGACACATGAAGTAGATTGAAATGACGGAAAACCGAGCGAAATGGACAACACTGCTCCAGCACCGATACATCTCCGCCCACAGGAATCCGTTGCCGGAGCTCCTGAACATTTAGGAAATATTTAGCAACTATCATCACCCTTATTGATCACCATCATTCATTTACCATCATTGATCACCATTCATCTCACCATCTTTTCCCCGCAGAACAGCCCTCTTGTTGAGACCTGTTCTGAGCCTTTCTCTGAGGCCAGCCACCTCCAGGATATCCTGGGGGATTTCCGGTGGCAAGCTCAGCACGATATCCAGTGGATCGCCCAGACTCAGTGGTGACTCCAACATGACCAGCTCGAGCTTTGAAGTCACATGAGTTGAAGAACACGCGGTGGCACTAGTTGGAAGTTGGTTGCTGAAGAGTCATACATGCACCTACCATAACATCTAGTTGCCCCAGGACCAACTTCATGATTGGGGGCACCTACCGCCCGGGAAGATCTATCACCAAGGTTCTGCCAAAAGCTGGGCCACACCCGCACCCACTGGCAGCGAACTCAAGCTTTCATCAAAGGGATTTTTGCGCAGGAACTCTTGGTAATGCTAGATCAGAATGGCTATTTTATGAGTGATAACTCAATCATAGTGGTGAAAAATAGTACAGAACACTGATGTTTTGTACCCATCGTGGTGCTAGCAAGGGCTAGTCATGGTTGTCAACGAGGTTAATGATTACCAACAACGATGGGGTATGCCAACCGCATTGGTGGCATCATCCAATTGTCCAAACATGACTAATTTTGAAATATCTTGCCATCCATTTCAAACAGCCCCGTTTTGGGATGTACCTACATTCTCGATCTGTGATAGTTGCCCATAGCCCGTGGCACTTTACTCGTAGTCGATCTACTCTAGTCCACCGGCTGCTGGTGAGGTAGCGGGAAAAGTGTTCAAGAATGCACAGCTCGGCAGGTTAAGTTACACTTGTTTCTGATTGGAGAAGTGTCGCCCTGCATAATGATTGCAGTTCCTGATGCCACTGTGCAAACGGAGATCATCATAACCCATGAGTCCTGTCAACCAGCCTGTATTTCGGTGGCCCGGGCCGTTGGCCAAATACTTAGCAAAGACCCAACCAGATAAAGCAACAAGCGACTGCTGGAAGCGTGAAGGTACCCTACTCTGATAGGATTCGTCTTGATAGCTCACTAAGTGGTACTTTCTCAAAAAACCGGGGGCTCCCAAATCATCCAACACTAGTCATTTACAAGAATAAACCATCCTTTTTTGGGGGGGACCCCTATTTTGGGGACCCCTATTATTATCATTATCATATTGTTATTAAATAAATAAATAAATAAATAAATAGATAAATAAATAAATATATAAATAGATAAATAGATAAATAAATAGATAAATAAATAAATAAATCGATAAATAAATAAATAAATATATATAAATATAAATGAATATATATATATATATATAGCTCACAAGGTGGCCAGCTTTCCTTGGGCTTTGCGGCGTTTTTCTGACTCAGGTCCTCCCAGTAGGAGGTGCGGCAATGCCACCAGATGCGCAGCCGCAGCCCTCACCAAAGGCGGGGACCACAGCCATTTCGGGGCGCCCAATCGCTGACCGGTGGAGATCTGTGGCGATGGTGAACCGTCCCTCCCAATTTTGGTGCTCATGTTTACCCAGGATTAGTAAACTCCAGGTTGATAAATCGGGATTTCGGGGATACCCCCTCAGGTTTCGAAAGGATACCCCCTCAGGTTTAGAAAAATCCTGGGGCAAACATCCCATGAATCAACCTGGGGCTTGGTTACTAATCCTGGGTTAAACATGACAAAGCAGCTGCTCTGCCAGGCAGTCTCAGATGATTCACCGGTGTCGAAAGTGGTCTCTCAGGCGAGCAGTCGACGCAAGACTTGGCTGTTGCGGCGTGTGTTTTTTTTTTTTTCTCCGTGTGCGATGAAGCATCAGACCCGATTTTACACTATGTTTCGACAATAATTTCCAAAAAAGAGCGTTGTATCTAGAATCATCTCCAAAAATTGTTTTCATTTAGTACATAATTTCCATCCTCCTGTTCTGACAGGTCTCCACGGATGGCAGTCCTGTCACTAGAGCGTCTTCTGGCTTCGCACTTAGCATGCGCCTTTGAGCAGTTTGGTGAACCAGAAAATGAGCCAAATTGGGAGCTTCATATACATGGGTGTTTCTCAAGTCATAGGGGTACCCGGAAATCATGCAGTGTAAAAAAAACAATTTCTAGTCATAAGCCAACCATAGCTTTGGGGTTCCGGCTTGAGAAACGCTTAAACAGGCCACCTTTTCTGAAACTGGCCACATCTACCTATAAACTTTAGCTAGTATAGCCCAAATGTGGCCACATTTACCTATAAATAAAACTAGCTACATCTCCCACAGGATCCACCAGGCAACCCACTAGGCTCCAACGGGGCCCCGGTTGCGTCGCTTCCCCAGGCTGGGACGGATCTCAGTTCGGCTCCGGGCGTCTCAAGGCCGGCGAAAGCTGGGGGTGGAAAGATGAGCAAAGAGATTGCCACAATTTGCTCCAGTTGGCTATGGGTCAATATTAACCATCAAGTTTATGGCTTATAATGACCAACCAAATCAAAGGGAAAACAATGGTGAATGATGGGGGAACCAGGGGTACAGGGTTTTGACCCACAGCCATTTGATCAATTGCAGTCAACGTTGCCCACCATGCAATCAACTATCATAGATATTCAGCACCCATCATCAAGGACCATTACTCACATTATTGATATGTTCTGGTTGCCACAAGCAAACTGAAGCGCAATTATTTTTATATAGGCGCCACTAACCATGAAACATTACATATTGCTATCCTCAATTTGCATCATCAGGCCCCACTGAAGCCATAATGAGCCATGGTCGATCATTCTCAACCATTCTGAAGCATAATTGACCATCATTAGCCATTACCAACCAGCATCAACCATTCATGAACCATTATTATCCACGATTAGCCATTCACCAGCCATTGTCCAATAACTAGCAATTACCAATCACAGGTTGGGTGAGATTTCCCCAGCCAAAGCCGTGGTGTCCAGCAGTACTGCGGTGTCACTGGGCCAGGTTGTTCTGGATGACATGGACGTCGCCTGCTTAGAGATTCACGACTTTTTCAAAGATCGACGGGTTCGTCCATGATTCGAGTCTCAGGTTACTTTCTAGATTTCTCCGAGTTTTCTTGATGTACATGATCCCTACTTTCAGAACTCAGGCCGAGTTACGAGACATCTGCGAAAGAATAGATGTGAGGAACTGAGTTTTGAAAAAAGGCTGCAAAAATCAACTTGGTTTCAGTCAGCCTCATTCAGTTTATTTCGAACACCGGTAGTGCAGAGTCCTAGAATGGTTCTTCAAGACTAGAGAAGAAAGTCCCAAGACAAGACTTGGAAGGTGCCACAGAAAATCAGATTTTACCACCATTCGGATAATTTCAAGCTAGCTGATTCCGCAGGGAACAATCACTCTACTAATCTATACCAAACAACTGCAGGATATATCTGAAGCACTATGAACCAATCAGCTGAACCAGCAGCGTGGCTCCCGCATGACCTCAGCTCCAGCACGGCCTCTACCGCTGTGGGTCACCCACCGTCAGACCAAACGCCGCGGTTACGTCTCGAAGATGGAGCTGGTGGCAGCAGCACAAAGAGATCCGGAGGCGCGTTGAACGCGTTGAGTCGTCCGACGTTGAGTCCATGAACAGACAAGAGCGAACATTGAGACTGAGACAGCAACGGATATAGATGGAGATAGATGTTACAAAACGTTACAAAATCAACAATTACAAAATGATGTCAAATATTTTTTCTGACAAAAATGACTCAAATGAAATACCAACAATAATTTTACAAAATGTTACAACAATAGACAGCAACATTGAGATGTTTCCATTGAGTCCATTGAGACAGCAACAGTTACAAAATCTGACAAGCAAAATAGACTCAACTCAAATGATGTCAGATATTTTTTTACGATGTGCATCATACCTGCATAGGATTGCATAGGGGTGCATTAATACGTCTTAGTCGCATCTCTGGAAGGTGGCAGCCTTCATCCTGCCGAAGAAGGGCTTGAGTATTCCAGGCTGTGATGGTAGCAGTCTGCATATCAAAAAATAGGTGTGGATCAAGTTTTTTTTTTTTTTTTTTTTTTCGATGCTAAGTGATGGATAAGTGTGATAAGTCTGGTTATACTTGGTTATACATGTCATGCATGGTCATGAACGATGAGAACAGCTCTTAGTAATTGCTAATGGTTTCAGAATGATGGTCCATGCTGGTTGTGATGAACTAAGACAATGCTTGTCAAGGAGAACAATGAGTGTTTGTTATTCATGGGGAGTCATGAATATGGTGGCTAACAATGGCCAACAAGCTGCTCAAAGAGGGAATCGTAACAAGCAAACAATGGGGAAGATGCCATTTGGGGGCAGCTATTTCCGTGTGTTCCCATAGTGGTACTGTATCCCCACACCAAAGTTTTGAGCCTTCTTGCACTGAAGCCATGAACAACTTGAGTGTATTCAGTAACACACCCATCCAGATTTTTAAATCTGCATTTCGTCTATTGTCAAAAGATCATTCTGAGGGTCCCACAAGTGATTTCTGCCTCAACCTGCGAACTGGAATCTGCTTGGAAACTGCCAAGTTCTTGAACCGGACGGGAAAATCGTGACAGAAAACTGGAGAGCCTTATGATTGGTGGTTAGAGCAAGGATTTTCTGTGGATTTTCTCATGAACCAACCCAGTGATCTTGTCGATTCCAATGTACCTGTGGCTCACCACACGAAGATTGTGAGCTGTTTGGAGGTCAAGCGACAGATGAAGAAATTTTTGATGCGGTGATGGATGTGTTTGAGCTGATTTCCCAAGGAAAGTGCACCACTCAGCGCAAGATGTCCGAATTCAGATTCGCATTTGGCAAGCAAAGGTTGTACGAAGATGCCTACCCTTGCAGCCACATTTGAAAGTCTTGTTGGTAGAACTTTTCTTGCTGAAGGCAGCGAATAAAGTACACAGACTTGGCAGCATTCTTCGCCAAAGTGGAGGCACAAGAAGAGTGGAACTATGTGCAACTTGTTTTTGCTTCAGAATATGTGGGTAGGTGCCAAGCCATAGTGGTGCCCCCAAAACGCATGCTTTCCTAGTGAAACGTTCATTTTTTGGTGGGGCCTATTGGTTACCCTATCACCCATGTGCAGCTCATTGTCGCTTGGCTTTTCTTTCACCCTGAATCACTTCCTGTTTTGTGTTTGGACAGGAAGTGGACGACAGCACGGAGACAGAAAGCGAATTGCGCTGTCCTCAATTCGCCTCCCCAAAATTCCGCTAGTTGCAGCGTATCACCGCCGCAGCAATATTCTTTCAGGTGTCGGATGTTCGATCTGATAGACGTCAACAAGAATGGCACCATATCTAAGTTCGAGATGTTCGAAGCTATGAAGGCTGGCACGTCAAACAACTGACAGCCTCTTCACTCGGACTCGTGGACAGTGCATTGAATAACTACTGTGAAGAAAAACCTAAACCTTTGGCATTTGTTTGCAAGCAATCCTCATCTTGTTCGACATACTGTGGCCTGGGAATTTGGAACACATTTTGCACATGCCTGTGAATATGTTCTTAGCATGATTTAGGCATAGGAGCCGTCCAAACATGCATTTTGAGACTGAGCGACTGAGCAAGACTGGAGATACGTGAGTCCAGGGTTCAGGCAAACGTAAATCCCATCCCTTGACAGCCCACTACAATACTGGTTGGTGGTTTTAACATTTTTCATTTTCCCTAGTAATGACTAACAAATAGTTGGTTGACTGATATTTTTCATAGGGGTTGAAACCACCAGCCAGAACAGGTTCACAGGATTTCAGAGGTGGGGCATGGTGGGGCCAGGAGAAGGAAGTCGCCAGCTTCCTCTTGCCACACCTTGACGGTGGCTCCCTCAGTGGAGACCTTGCCTTAACGGCAGCGATGCGGTTCACCACGATCTGAAACCGCGAGTAGGACAGGCGAAGCTTTGGAATCAACAACTGGCTATGGGTCAATATTGATCAACCAACCAATGGTTAATGGTTAATAATAGGGGATAACAACCAACAATAGTAGGGGATATACCAGCTATATATGGCTATGGGTCAATATTGATCAACCAACTAATTGGGGATAACCACCCTCAATAATAGGGAAACCAATGGTCAATGATGGGGGAACCAGGGGTACGGCGTTTCGACCCACAGCCAACTCAGTGGCATTTCTCTTTGTCCAACTTGAGCATTTTCACATTGAGGTGGTTTGAGGTGTATCCATTTGGTACCATTTGGCTACACCCAGAGTTTCGAAACGACTGGTTGCTTGTCCATTATCCGATCATTAACCCTTCTTAGCCCATATTGTTTCACATTGATTCGCCCCAGTCACTGCGGCTCAGTCATCTGATCCAGCCTGGGGCCGGTCCTATCATCGCGACGCAACAATCCGATTGGACCAAGGCGCTCAAGCGATGGAAAGTGAAGACACTTTCAACACCATCGATCGGCTCTTCCAGGAGAGGGCACGGTGCTTTAAGCATTGGCAGGTCACCAGGTTGACAGTAGTGGTTGAGGAGTGGTTAATAAATGGTGGTTGCCCATTGAGTTGAAGAACCGGGCTGAAAGATGTTGAAAGCAAATGACAAACCACGAATCACCAGTGATTTATTAATTCCCTCTATCTTTTGGCAGCCAATCGCCCATATTTATAGCATGTTCATACTGAACCATTCATCGCGAGTCATTGGTCAATCCCACTGGTGACTCATCCAAATCTCCCAGTCTCCGAAGTCGCTGTCCTCGTTCAGAACATTGCCTGTGGCAAGAAGCACATCGAACTGGCAGACTTTGAGAATTACTTCAAGGTGAAGGTTGGACACAGAGTCGGGTTGCAGTGATGATCTGGTTCTGCAGACTTGGCAGACTTGGCAGACGGTGTTGTGCTATGTCTTGATATGGGGCGCTTCAATGTATATAATTATTCAGAAATGATTCGAAGAACCCAGCCACTTTGAGGACTCTGTCCATTTTGGATTGCTCACCACAGGGTTCACCATGGGTTCTGCATGGTTTTGATTTACACCCATCAAGGGCCCATCCATACCCATCCCGGATGTCGCCGCCCCGAGGCTTTCCCAGGCCATGATCAAGCAGATTTTTTCAGTTAGTAACCTGGCTTATGAGCCAGCTTGTCCAGCAGTAGCCATGATGAATCAGCTAATGGACAACTACCTAGCCAGCTTGGCTGTAAGCCACCCAGCTTGTGGGTGACGAGCTAGCTGGCTTTTGCACCAGCTCGCGAACCATGAACCAGCTTGTTACCAGCTTTTGACCAGCTTATGGACCAGCTCAACAGCTCGATTTGCTAGCTTATCCAGCTTATTAACCCACAACTACTGCATGTCCCCCCTTCACCAGCTGAGTCATCAAACATTGACCTACAACTCGTATCAGCTTAACCAACTTGTGGACATTACCCACCTTCACCCACAACTAGTACTTCGCAAACTAGTTAAGCTTCAGCCGGTTCATAAACCAGCCTAAAAATCAACTTCTTACTTCATTCACCAGCTATTTCGATGTGTTTAGCATACTAGTTCAGTTTCAGCTGGTTCATTCTTACTGGCTGGCTGCTCACTAATAGCGGGTTTATGAACCGCTGGATGCTTTCATATAGCAACATCATTAACCAGCTCAGGATGCCCAGTGCTTCGCCAGCACCCTTCGTCCCCCATCGCTGCCAGTTCAACAGCATCCCCCGGCTGAGCGCGGCGGACCGTGCTGAGACGAAGGTTTTAGTCATCGGTCCAGGCGCTGTGACGGTTGGCAGGGCGGGCAAGGGGTGAAGGGTTCACGGTTGATTGATGGTTAAACTGTGGTTGACAATGGTTGAACTGTGGTTGATTCATGATTGATTAATGAATGGTTGGCATGGGCATTGATGATCAATGGTTGATCAATGGTTAAACTGTGGCAACTGTGGTTGATAATGGTTGATCAATTCAATTTTTCGAAGTCCAGTGGTAAGTGGGTCCAACAATTTGTTGGCTAACGATTCGTTAATGGTTGATGAATGCTTGAATTATGGTTGATTCATCGTTGGTTAAGGGTTGATTAACGCTTAAATCCGTTTGCTTATTCGTCACTGTGACGGCAATGATTTGCCAAACATAGGGGTAATGGTCAACACTGACTGATATTGATGGCTTGTGATGGTCAATGCTGCTTCACCATCGTTCAATAATGATAAGTCATGATTAGTGGGTGAACCGTGGTTCATGATCATGATGGTTCACAGTGGTTTCTGATGCTTGATAGTGGCTATCAATGATAATCATGAAAAGCAGACTGTGCTTCGCCTCACATTGGTGTATTCTGATGGGTATCGCCAAGCACCTGGACAAGGTGGCCACCATTGAGGGCCGTCGCTGCAAAACTTGGGACAGGCTTTGGGCAGATGCTGAACCCTCGGCAAAGTGCAATGATCCAAGATGCTGGCTACCAGGCCGGGAAGTTTTCCTTCAGCCTGTCTAGCTTCTTTGCTCCTTGTTACGTGGAGCGCTTCTCCTCATAAGGTGGTGCCACGGCTGCTGATTTTTTCGATGGCAGGTCAACTTCTTCCATGGCATCCCGAACCCCGAGAAGAAAGACTTCGATGCGGCTCCGTATTTGGAAAAGATCAAGGTACGACGGTGTGGAGCACTGAGATGTCGCAATGCCGATCTGAGCCTGGAGCTGCTAGGCAGAGATCGATGCCTTTCAGCCGCATGTGGTGGCCTCGGCTTCCAAAGGAGGCAGGGAACTTCCAACTGCTGAAACCGAAGTACCCCTCATTGCTCGTCCGTGGGCCTGTGCAGGTCTTGATGTTTCCACATCTTTCTGCGATTTGCGCATGTTTCATCATGTTTCTACTTTTCTACTATGAGCTGTATCATCTTTCTGATGAACCCTGGAAGGAATCTACCTCCTTGGACTTTGGGAGGCTTGGGAACAGCTGAGGAGACTCGATGGAGAGATGGCCTGTTAGGGGCAGTCCCCTGAGAACTGTAAATCGCCGGACCATGATTCTCATCCCCCAAAAAAGTTGGCTTCAATTTGCTCAAATCCAACTAATCCAATCAATCCATTGGCAACCATCCCCAAAATTTTCTGTGCTCAAATTGGATTGCTTGGGATACTTGCGGAAGAATTTGGTTGCCGACCTCTTGACCCACGCGCAGGCTGGGTACTGGCGAGGACCGAGCCTGTTTCTGAACGCTCATCCTCGCTGCAAGGAGTTGCCGCAGGCGGGGAAACATCTGGCGACATCCCGTGGTTTCACGACCTGGGAAGCGCACCAAGCACCGGGTGAAACCGCTAAGTTTGTCCACGAGCGACCCCTGCGGTGGACTGCTTATCAATGACTTGGTACATATCGATGTCGCCCTTTCTGTAGCTGAGTAGCTGCTTAGTATTTGTTTAAAGTCTAAGTAACGTTTCAAGCAGTGAACAAAGATCCCTTTTCTTTGATGGAAGACCCTGCACCCGCGAGCCTCCTTCTTTCCAGGGCGTGCCTGTGGTGGTAGCCCATGGAAGCAACGATGAAGACACAAGCTCAGCAAACAAGACAAACCGGTGCTTCTGGGCTTCATGCTTTAACTCCCAGAAATGGTGGTTTCTCCAGATAAGGCTACTCCAAGAATAGATCGGTTAGTAGGTAGATGCTTTGGGGGTACCCCTATTTTGAGAAAGCACCAAACATTGGAAGCTTTCCGCAGATCCACATCTTTGCAGCTGAGGTCTATCCAACTAGCCGCGAGCACCTTGAAAAGCTCATTGCCACCGGCACCGAGAACATGTGCTTTCTGTGACCTGGGATGCCATCAGTTCACCGATGTTCACAGCTACCAGCTGCCACGGTATAGGTACTATACGGCAGACAGTGGACGCTTGCCTACCATGCACTTGACGCGAAAGGGCGACAAGCACAACATGGAGTGGCATCCCCAGCCAGGTTTAGAGTAGGTTTCTTTCACCAAGGCCACAAACAGCATCTCCAGGGGGCATGCTGGTTCCATTGCTAGTGAAGCTATGCGGTGGCAAGGTTGCCATTGGCATGTGGCTGTGGGTCAAAACCCTGTACCCCTGGTTCCCCTATCATTAACCATTGTTTTCCCTATAAATTGGTTGGTCATTATAAGCCATTATTGCTGGTTAATAATGACCCGCAGCCATGTCGCCATCCAAAGCAGTGAAGCTCAGGTCCTTGCTGGTTCGCGACACGTTGCCACGTTTGATTGATGCGACTCTATGTCCTGCTGGTCCAGAGGCAGGTGGAGTCAACGACATGGCTGTAGGTCTATGATGGGTCAATATTAACTGTTCCAAGAACGTTCCAAGCATGGATGCAGCACTGGTTGGATCTGGTTGGTGGTTTTTAACATTTTTTTATTTTCCTTCATATTCCCAAACAATTGGTTGGTTGACTAATATTTTTCAAGGGGGTTGAAGCCACCAACCAGACCAGTTTTGTCACTTATGAGATGTCAACAGCCAAGAGTTCACAGGCCCTCGACTCACAGTCACATCTTTTTGACTTGGCTGTTGGCTTCAGTTTCGAGACATCTTAGTGACTGGTCCCCTGACTTGCATGCCCCATGGGTCTTTCATATGGCTTTGTTCAAAACTGGTGCCACCCTAAAACCACAGCCACTCATATTAAAACATCATCACCTTTGGAAGGGAAACTCACCAGAATTTTGCAAAGGTACATCTGGCTGGTGGCTTCAAAATGACTTTCTGACCAAAATTTTGACCATACCTTGCGGAGAATGGCTTCTAATTGACTTGCACATGTGAACCTGGGGGCTACCCCCCCGCCAGATATGGTGGTGACATCTTCATCGGCTTCACAGCAGCCGCTGTCCAGGCTCACTTGATCAGCACCTGGCGTGAACGCATCTCTCAGACTCGTTTGGACGCAGAAACCTGGCTAGGCGCCGGGGGTTTTGGAGCTGGGAAAGCCGGGCTGTTTGGTGCGAAGCCAATCATGCAAACGAATTGGTTCATGCCAATGGTCACGAATAGAGGATCAAGAATCGTGCCAATTGGTTGCCAATAGTAGCATTGCCTATTTGTGATCAATGTTATCATGAATTTATCAGATCACAAATATTCACAAATATCATTGCCAAATTATCAATTGGTTACCAACCTTTCTGCTTCTGCATATGCTATCAGATGAGGTGATCCATTTTTCGCCCGGGATGAGTTGGCCGTGAGATCCAGCTGCTGACCGGCGATCGTTGACGTTGCAGGTCACCAGCCGGAGGCCTTGCGGAAACGATGGGTGACTCGTGGCGTAGATGAGCAGAGACTCTATGAGGAGAGCTGCTGCTGCGCGGCAGGACATGAGTTGGTGGAAGTTGGAGGCTACAAAGATAGAGATGTGATGAAATGTGAACAAGGATGAACAAGGATAAATAAGTGATGAACAGGGATGAATAAGTGATGAATATGTGATGAATAAGGATGAACAGGGATGAATATGTGATGAACAAAGATGAACAGGGATGAATAAGTGATGAACAGGGATGAATAAGTGATGAATATGTGATGAATAAGGATGAACAGGGATGAATATGTGATGAACAGGGATGAATAAGTGATGAATATGTGATGAATAAGGATGAACAGGGATGAATATGTGATGAACAAAGATGAACAGGGATGAATGAGTGATGAACAGGGATGAATAAGTGATGAATATGTGATGAATAAGGATGAACAGGGATGAATATGTGATGAACAAAGATGAACAGGGATGAATGAGTGATGAACAGGGATGACTAAGTGATGAATATGTCATGAATAAGGATGAACAGGGATGAATATGTGATGAACAAAGATGAACAGGGATGAATAAGTGATGAACAGGGATGACTAAGTGATGAATATGTCATGAATAAGGATGAACAGGGATGAATATGTGATGAACAAAGATGAACAGGGATGAATAAGTGATGAACAGGGATGACTAAGTGATGAATATGTCATGAATAAGGATGAACAGGGATGAATATGTGATGAACAAAGATGAACAGGGATGAATAAGTGATGAACAGGGATGACTAAGTGATGAATATGTCATGAATAAGGATGAACAGGGATGAATATGTGATGAACAAAGATGAACAGGGATTAACAAGTGATGAACAGGGATGAATAAGTGATGAATATGTGATGAATAAGGATGAACAGGGATGAATATGTGATGAACAAAGATGAACAGGGATTAACAAGTGATGAACAGGGATGAATAAGTGATGAATATGTGATGAATAAGGATGAACAGGGATGAATATGTGATGAACAAAGATGAACAGGGATTAACAAGTGATGAACAGGGATGAATAAGTGATGAATATGTGATGAATAAGGATGAACAGGGATGAATATGTGATGAACAAAGATGAACAGGGATGAATAAGTGATGAACAAGGGAGCAAAAAATGATCAGAGGTGTTGACGTAGAGCAGCTTTGACGAGAGATTCGCCGAGTGATGCAGGTGCCGAAGGGAAGCGAGGAGTGGTCCATTGTAGAGACGATCTTTTGGTCTGAACCGAAGGACTGCAACAGAGCAGTTGGCACACGAAGCAAAGTCATTGGATAAGTCATTGGATAGGCAATGAAGCAAAGAACGGCTACAATTGGATAAGTGATTCACGCCACTGATCACTTTTTCGCCTTGACTCATGTGGTGATTGTTTCCTGTCTTTTCTCCAAAGATCTCGTGCTGTTGGGATGAGCTCGTGGAACCGACACGACCGGACCTGGGCAGGAGACTCCAGTCTATGGGGTTCAGGCCGCTGACACTTGGCATACCCTCTGGAGAGATGTAACAAGGCTTTGCTAGTATCATTGTCGCTATTCTCAACCATCATCAAGCATCACTAGCCATTTACAAAGCATATCGAACCATGAATAGCCATCACATTATTATTGTTATCATTATTGTTATTACTATTATTGCTATCATTATTATTACTATATTAATATCATTTATTATCATTACCAGCAATTCATCATTTATCATTCGTCACAACTAAAAACCATTGACGGATCAATAGTTCTGAGTCATTTCTTCAATGGTCAATAGTTATGAATCATTCATTCAATGGTCAATAGTTATTCACTTATTGTTATGATTTGCAATTCATTATTTATTATTAGTCATTAGTTATGAGTCATTTATTCACAAGATCATTCACGAAGCACAGCAGCATCCACCGTTCCCGTTTTGCTGCCCTTGCCAGGGCAATTGGAGCAAGGTGCAGGGCTCCTCAGATCTTTCAGCGGGTGGAATTCAACCACGCCTGGGGAGCACTCAAGTCATTGGGGTAGCCCTAAATGGGTGTTTCTCAAAATAGGGGTACCCCTAAATCATCCATTTGAAACCATTTAGAACAATCAACCATCCATTTTTTAGGTACCCTATCTTGAGAAACCACCAAATCATCCATTTACAGTCAGTTAGTAGTACGAAACCAAGCATTTTTAAGGGGTCCCATGTTTTGAGAAACCACCATTTGGGGATGTGAAGTCAATTCAACTCACCACTAATAGCCACTGAACTAACCATTCACTAACGGTGGATAGCCATTTAACTAACCATTTCACAGATCATTTAACTAACCATTTAACTAACCATTTAACTAACCATTTCACAGACCATTTCACAGACCATTTAACTAACCATTTAACTAACCATTTAACTAACCCTTCACTAACCACTCACTAATCATTCACAAACCACTCACAAACCATTCACAAACCATTCACTAACCATTCACTAGCCATTAATAGCCATTTCAAGCAGGTTACGCCATCCGTTCACCAGGCAGCTGACCAATATCCAACGCGTGGAGAATCTGCCCCAGCTGGAAGGATGCGCGCAGCCGTGCCCAACCGCGGTGGGAACGCTTGGGTCCAGGCTGGCACAGCGCGTGGCACAGCCCGTAGCACTGAAGGATGAAATGGGCGGCTTTTTGGATGGATATTCATGATATGATGAATGGTTAATGGCTCGTAGTGGTTGAGAATAGGCGATGCAGATCCCTTGACTTCAAGCAGCTCGTGCGATTCTGTCTAGTGAGTCATGACATGTCGAAAATGGTAGGGGATGATTCATGTTTATCGATGACGATTCATGGTTAAAATCATGGTGAATGGTTGACAAGAGCGGATAACCACCAAGAACAGGGGATGTTCCATCCGCACCAACTATACATGGGGATGGGTCAAGCCACATACCATGCAAAGGGGGGGGTGGTAGGACTGTTCACAAGTGTTTGACTGGTCATTTGTGGGATGTGAACGGCTGGGGTACAGGGTGTTGACCCACAGCCATATGGCATCATATTGTGAAGAAGCTTGATAATTGTCAGAAATGGCTAATAGTATCGTTGAGGTTACGGTTAACAACCAGAATCATGGTGACTGGACGACAAGCAACAACAATAGTCAACAAACTGAGAATGGTTGGTAGTGACTAACAATCTATAATAATCGGGTTGATATGGGTTTACTATAGTGGACACTGGCTTTTGCTAGTGTTTCTTAATGGTTGCTAATAATGATTCAGAATATGGCTTAGTAACGGGCTTAATTCTGGTCGATAATGGTTGAAAATGGCATAAAGGTAAATGGTGGGTCAACCCTCCAAAGAACCCCCACAGATTTTAAGGACGGGCAGGGTGGGGTTAGCATTGGGGGGAAGGAATTTAGCATCTTTAAAGGTTCCAAGCAATCTGAGATGATATGTTCGGACCTTGTCAATTCTTGGCAGATGATGCGACCAAGTTGGACCCTTGGTTGTTTGTTGTGCGACAGTTGAAGGACTTTCAATGTAGCCAATCCATGTCTTGTTTTGTCCATTCATAGCTTGACCAGCCGGAGCCTTTCAGGTACTTCGAGTCATTGTGCCGAAACATTGGAGAGCAGGCTGACAGTCCGCTATGCTGAGTTTAGATTCTGGCCGAATCCCATCTGGCAGTGAAAGCAGCCACGTCATGCGGAAGCAAGTCACCAGAGAAGTAGAACCAACCAGAGCTTTTCTCTTCCCGAGAGGGAGTTGTTGATAACTGATGGATAGCGTCGCACCGCGAGCGCACTGCTGGTTGGATGCTGGAGACCATGCGTGGCACCGCGCCCGTGACATGCGCAGGGGGTCGAGTTCCATCCAGAGCTGCACACGCCAGGGACCTCAAGAGGTTGTGACCAGCCGACCTTGATCTGGTCACTGGTTGGGCCAGGGTTTTTTATGGTGGCTTTCATGGTTAATAAGAGGGGACAATAACTCCAACAAGAAACGGTTGAACAAGTTGAACAACTAGTGGTTGGTGGTTTGATTAGGTCGGAATCTACCTAGGCGTGCGGGGAAAACACAGTGAAAACACAGTGGTTGGTGGTTTGATTGACATTTTTCTTATTTTCCCTAGGAATCATTGACAAACGCTTGGTTGACAGTTGACTTGCGAATATTTTTCATAGGGGTGGTTCAACCACCAACCAGAACAGCACCAACCCTGGGGGATGTGACATGACCACCGATCTGATAGGTAGTAGCGGGCCTTTCGCCCCTGAGTCATCCTTAAGGTCCTGTCCTCCGGTACCTGAGCCCCGTGTTCGATGTGCCAAAAGAAACGGATCCACCAGTGATGTGTGCATGTCCTTCCTTTAAAAGGGTAAGTAAAACAATAATTCCTTTGGATGGATTTTATGATTTTCGAATAAAATTCATCGTTTACAATTCCTTTGAAAGAGTAGGTCTTGCTAGAAACTTGAGGAAACGCTAGGAACCCCTGGAAAACTCTGGAAAATCCTGGAAAACCTTCGAAAACCGCAGAAAACTCTAGACCCCAGGAAACCATTGGAACCACAGTATTTCCCTTGGAATTCTGGAAAATCCTGGAAACCATTGGATCCACCATTTGGAACCCTGTTTCGGAAAGCCTAGTACGTGTTGGACTCCCCGCAGCCACACCTCTGAGGGCTTGGGCTTTCCATGGTGGGCGCAGTGAAAATTTGGAGCTGGCGCCTGAGGGTCAGATGTGCAGCTGGGGCGCCATGGCAACCCTACAAGGAAGCCCTTCTTCAAGCATGGTAACCCTAGAAGGTCCAGGTAGAACCACTATAATGGCCTATAAGCCTATAACCATGGTTAGTCACGGGGCAAATCTCTTGATTGGCCCAGCTGTGTTGGGCATGTTGGATACTTGTGCTGGGCTATTGGGAGACGATTCAACATTTGCCAAAACAAAGAGACGAAAAAGAACGGAATCCAAATTTGGGATTTGCCTGCAATTTTTAGGGAATTAGCAGTTTTTAGGGATTTGCAAATAATGCAATCTTTTGAAGATGCAGGGAATGAGCATTGTAGCGCTGCAGCCTAAGGTCCATTGTGAGCTGTAGAATGGCAGGATTTCAGCCTCTAGCTGCCGGTTGGGAGCTGAAAGAACTGCAGATGGACCTTCTGAAGTTTCAAGTTTTGCAGTGTGGCAGATTTCTGCATTGATCAAGTCACTATCACTACGGTTAGGTACTGCTGATCAATATTACTACTGGTCATTGTCACCATGCTATTCATCAAGATTGGCCTCACTTCGCCATCAGTGGTGCCATCGTCTGATCTCAGCGTATGTATCAGGGACCATCGATTTGCTCACTGTGCTGATTCCAACCCAGGTTCCCGCGGAGCCCTAGTCTGGGGATCTGGCACTTACTTTGCAAGAGAAGCAAGGCACGCAGATGCACGCGGCATGCTATCATAACGACTGAATTTTGATGCAGTTGATGCAGTTGATGCATTTTTTTCGTGTGCAGATTGCAACCTTGCAAAGTAGAGCCAGATAAGCAGAGAAAGGAAACGATTGAAAATTGCAGCGGGCTCCGTCCATTTGCAGATGTTTGCAATCGCAGCCATTGGCTAGCAGCAGGGTTCGAACAGTCGGCGCTGTTGGCCAGTGGCACTCAGTGGTACAGAAACAGGAATAGAAACGAGGCGTCCTGCCGTAGGAAGGTGTGGAACCGATGCCTCCGGCACCTCCAGAACCAGGGAAGCCGCCTCAGCGGCTGCAGGATCCTTTGCAGGATCGACCCATCAAAGACGTGCCTTTGCCACCCGCTCAGCTTCTCACAGCTGAAACCTTCTACGAGAAGAATGGTGAACCGAACATGCCGGTGCTCATGGAACATTTGATCTTGGAAGGAGCCTTGTCTCAAGAGCTTTTGTTGGACATTATCAGCAAAGCATCGGATCTTTTCAAGGATGAGCCCAACCTGCTGAAGCTCAATGACCCCATCACAGTGGTGGGTGACATCCATGGCCAGTACTACGACCTCGTAAAGCTCTTGGAGGTTGGTGGCCAGCCAGGTGACACCCAATACATCTTCTTGGGCGACTACGTAGATCGTGGCTCCTTCTCGGTGGAGGTTGTGGCGGTCCTGTTTTCGTTGAAGATCAAGTATCCCAAACAGGTGCGGATGCTACGGGGAAACCATGAGTGTCGGCAAATGACATCCTTTTTCAATTTTCGGGAGGAGTGCGAGTACAAGTATGACATTGGAGTCTACAATGCCTTTATGGATTCCTTTGACAACCTTCCCCTGGCAGCCACTATCAATGGCAAGTTTCTATGTGTTCACGGCGGCCTCTCACCTGATCTTGGCAATGTCAAGGCCATCACAAAGATCAACCGCTTCACAGAGCCACCCAAGGAGGGCCTCTTGTGTGATTTGCTTTGGTCTGATCCGTTGGAGCCAAAGGAAGGTGAACAGCGGCCCACTGTGAAGAAAGGAGGACCACCCTTCATTCCCAATGAGGTTCGTGGTTGCTCGTACTTCTACAGTTTTGATGGAGCGACAACCTTTCTCAAGAAGAACAACTTGCTGTCCATCATTCGTGCACATGAAGCACAGCTAGAAGGCTACAAGATGCACAAGACCAATCCCAGCACAGGTTTTCCTCTCGTCATCACTATTTTCTCCGCACCAAACTACTGTGATGTCTACAACAACAAGGGTGCCATTCTCAAATTTGACAACAGCACCCTCAACATCTTGCAGTTCAACTGCTCTCCTCATCCATACCATCTGCCAAACTTCATGGATGTTTTCCAGTGGAGTATGCCTTTTGTCATCGAAAAGGTGACTGAGATGCTCTACTACATCCTGCAGCCAGCAGCTGGAACGGAAGAAGCAGACGAGGATGCCTTGTCTCCACTTCCTGACACCACCAATTGGGTGACACACAGAGCATCTCTGACCGATGATCAGAACCAGACAGTCGACATGGCAACTCGATTGGCGGCGTTGATTGCCAATGAGAATGCAAAGGCACAAGAAAGAGAGGGAAAGAAGATCGATCCAGAGGTACGTGACAGGATGCGCAAGAAGGTGAGGTCAATTGCCAGGATGGCCCGCATGTTCAAGACATTGCGGCAGGAAAATGAGACAGTCGTTCGACTGAAGGGTGTTTGTCCAGGCCACAAGCTGGCCCCAGGCCTTCTCTTGGCTGGAAAGGAGCGCCTGACCTCTGAGCTAGAAATGTTTACTCATGCACAAGGTATCGATCTTGTGAATGAGAAACGCCCTGAGGAGGCTGGGGAAAAGAACATCCCCACAGACTTCAGAACTGATCTAAGTGATGGTGAGGGAAGTCCTTGAGGAATATCGGGCGCTTGGTGAAGCTGAGTCGTCTGAGCGGGAAATTTGTTGGGACACTTTGTCCCTGGAGGTTGGACAGAGGCGAAGTCCGCTAAGTGGGTAGCACTTGGCACAGGGGCCTGCCACTTTGTATGTTTGCCCTGGGCGACCAGCACTCGGCATGCCCTGCACTGACATGGTGTTTCACTCTGACGAACGCCTTTTGCAGACTAGGGAATAAAATGCGTGAGCCTGCTGCCCTGCTTGTTGTGCTTGCATTTGCTTTTCTTTCAATTTTGCGCACACCAAGTCTATGTTCAAAGAAACTGAACTTTCTTGGAAGAACTCCTTGAGAATTGCAAGAAGAAAGTTTGGTTTGTTGCATGCCAGAGCTTAGACATCGACTGACTGCAGGTACGTTTCAGAGGGTGGTTTCTGCGGCAAGCCAAACGCAGATGGGACAAGACAGATGCTCCTGCGCGGTGACCAAGGACTTCTGGAGGGCCGCCTGGCTGCCTTGACCTCTGTCTACCCAGTGGTTACTAGCACATAACAAACCATTTTAATGATTTTGATGCTCATAATGACTCAGAATATGATATTGCTTCAATGAAATTGAAGAGCCTATCTCAATTATAAGCCAGTCTTGAATCAATATCAACATATTTAACCATCATAAACATGCTCATTGCTGGCACCCCCGATTCGATTCGAAGTGGGGGATGCTCATCTGCAGCTGTGGCCAGAGCCCGGCAAAGCAGCAAGCAGCAGCATGAAACTTGCTGCCAGCAAAAAACAACATGCAGTTAGCGTAAATTTAGCCGTTCACTTGAGGGTCCTTTGTGTAAATTCCCGTGCTATCCGTGATACTATCATAGGTTGTGATTGCTATTCTTACTAGTATTGCTACTCTGGCATGGTCACTTGTCGGTCCTTGTCAAAATCATGGGGTGTCCAAAATCATCACAAGTTTTGTGCCCAAACTTTGGTACCAACTTATCATGATGAAGGGCTAACAGTGGCTGATCAGGGTTTAGTAAGAGTGATTAATCATGGATAGTGATGCTGGTTAATCATGGATAGTTCCACTTCTTACTAGGATTAACCAGATAAACCACTGTTAGTTGATATCCATGATAGTGATGCTGGTTGCACCCCATCCCCAGCATCCCTCTTGTGTCTCAGGTGTTTGTTGATGACCGGTTTGCCGTGTCTTGGAGATCCTCAGCATAAAGGGGTCAGCGGCCCAGTGAGGACAGGAAGTGCTGGAGGATGACCCCAGCAATGACCAGATGCATCATGAGTAATGATGGCGATTGATGATGATGGGTAGTGATGGTGATTGACAATGATGGTGAGTCGTGGTGATTGATAATGATGGGTAGCAGTGGTGATTGACAATGATGGTGAATGGTTGTGTTTGATATATAATGCTGGGTAGCAATAGTGATTTATAGTGATTGGAAGTGATGGTGATTGATGATGATCGTCAATGATCCTGGATAACAGTTGACCATATGGGATACCTACCAACAACCAACAATCATAGTTCAGAAGTGCTGGTAGATGGGCTGTGGTGTCTTGCATTCCCTTCTTTGACAGGTTCTTTGGCACCCATTGCCTGATATGTTGGACCTCTAAAGGAGTTCAGAGGGCGTTGGCTAGAACTATGGGGTACTGGGTACCAGTTGGGGGTTCCTTAAAATGGGGGTACCCCCCAAAATGGCTGGTTTGTTATTACTAAAAGTGGTTAATGAACTGGATGATTTGGGGGTACCCCTAGGACTTGAGAAACACCCAGATTTGATTCACCATTTCTAGTAAAAAACCCCGCCATTTTAAGGGGTTCCCTATGGCTTGAGAAGCACCTAGTGACTCGATGACTGGTCCCAAGCACCTGATGTTCAACACATTTCATGTGGCCTCCCAGCAGATCTCTGACTTGGGACCCATGGTCGCCATGGTCGCCCCAATAGTTGTGGCTGGATGTGCAGCTGGGGTTAGTGAAGCCATGGGAATTGTTGCGCCCTATGTTTGGTCGCGGTTCACTACCCCCTGGAAACCACAGGATGCTCCGTGGATCCCCCGCGCGGTTCCGAGGTCCTGCCATTTAGAAACAGGCCTCATCGCTACCACTGTTCTGTCGACAGTCTGTCCAGTGGGTGCCCCAGCATCCACCATCATTATGATGTGCTTAACAGTATGATGATTGATGATGATGATGATGATGATGATGATGATGATGATGATGATGATGATGATGATGATGATGATGATGATGATGATGA
>VSDK01007698.1:328288-343649 GCA_009767595.1 Symbiodinium kawagutii | reverse complement strand
CGCCTAGGTTTTTTTAACGATTTTGCGAGTTGCAACTTCCAAAAGTGCTCCGACGCTGTAGTGTTTTTACGATTTTGACTTCCAAATGTGCTTCGCGCCTAGGTTTTTTCACGATTTTGCAAGTTGCATCTCCCAAAAGTGCCCCGGACCTGACATGTTTTTACGATTTTGACTTCCAAATGTGCTTCGCGCCTAGGTTTTTTCACGATTTTTGCACACACCTTCCGCCACAGTGGTCCGCACCCGCCGCTTTAGCGAGGTACCCTTCTGGACCCTCATGATGCACAAAACCTTGCAAAACACAGCATTTCGCGACTTTCCTAACATTTTGGCGCGCTCGCATTCTCATCTTTCGCACATCTCTTCTTTCACACATCTCTTCTTTCACACATCTGCTCAGGCGATCTACCCTAGCTGAGTCACATCTCTTCTTTCACACATCTGCTCAGGCGATCTACCCTAGCTGAGTTGTCCATATTGTCGGAAGTTAGACTTCTAAACTTCCTTCGATGATTGTAGATGTGTGGAAAGCTTCATTCTGCAGAGTTCACAACTCACCTCCTGAACTCCAGGTGGGTCAAGGTCACCTTCATGACCGGCGATCAGAGCTTCAGATCGACCTCATCACTGTGTCGTCGATTCCGCAGGTGAGACAGGGCTTCTCGAAGTCCATGCCTCTATGCCTTTGCAACTGCTATCAACTCCCCGTTGTGAATCTCTGTTTCCATGTTGTTCACTACACGGTGGGATGCAAAGGTTACATGAGTATCTTGCATTTCCGCTAAGCCTCAGACTTCTGCACATGGCCTCCGATTTCTGTGTTTTCACGCTTTAAGGAAGAAACATCAGATTCAGAACACCTCGACGAAACAGCGCAAATTGGTGATACCTCTTGACTTTGACTTGGCCAAGCATACTGCAGGTACTGTCTGACAGAGTGTACCTGCCATTGGTGAGGAAGCCAAACATTGCTGAGGCGCATTGGGGGGCACCCTCAGCGTGCCAGACCTGCCAGACCATGATGACCAGCCCAAGAACTTTCCTTTCCAACCATTTCTGGGACCTACACGGTCAGAATAGATCCACAATGATCAACATGAATAAGAATTGAACCACTATGGGTTTAATCGCAAAAGTAGCTTGTGATCTACCATCAAATATAGAGAGTTTCACTTTATCCTTGTTCTTCGTTTGAGATAAACCATCGCCACTATATACTTAAGGGCCTCGAGGCACAGGTGACACAATGAATAAAGATGCCAGATAAACAAGAACAAAGCAGCGAAGCAAATGAAACAGTAAATGAAAAAACAAAAAGCAAATGGAAACGCAACAAAACACAATTTCCCGCTGGAAAACAAAAAAAAGGCAAACAAGCAAAATGAAAACCAGCCAACATGTTTTTGTTTGCTTCTCCATGTGTTTTTTTAATTTTCTGGTGTAGTCTCCAGGCTGAAGTTGTTGCCGTTGTCATTAATTATACTCTCTATTGTTGTGGGTGATCACCAATTATCACATGGATTTAGCAATTATTCATATTACATTCCATACTGCTGTTGGTGATTCTCAATTATCCCCTATGATGAACCATCATTTCCCATGTGAACAAATGATTGTTGACTGATTGGTGGTTTATTTTCTGTTTTTTTGGGATGGCATACTTTTCACAGGGTTTATAGCCACCAACCAGTTGACATATGGTGGTTTCTCAAATAGGGGTACCCCCAAATCATCCCTTCTATCAATCGTTTCTAGTAATAAATCAACCATTCATATCAATAAACCAACCATTTAAATAATCATAAGAAACCAACCATAGCTTTAGTCTTCCCCCATGGCTTGAAACACCCAACTGGCTGGCTATCACCCGTCGTTGATCATCTCGCAGGTGAGCCCCAAGACCATCCAGATCGCACGATTCGCGACGGAACTGCCACACATGCGGCTGACTGGAACAGGTGCCCTGCTCGACGGCTCGGAAGTGCCGAAAGCCGTGGGTTTTCGCCACTGGAAATGATTTAATACATGGAGAATCTTGGTGAATAATGGTTGATAGTGGTTTAAGGATACTTCGTGATGAATAGGGATTCAACATGCTTAGTAATTGGTGATTGGTGCTGGTTAATGCAACATTTTACAGCTATCAAATGGTGTTTTTTCAAAATAGGAGACCAAGAAATGGTTGGTTTAATACCATAAATGATTGATACAAAGGATGATTTGCGTGTGCCCCTATTTTGAGACATCACCAAATAATATCCACCCTTCTAAAGTGATTTCTATTCATTTGACAGTCGGACTGCGAGGTATCCATACAGGCCTCGATGGGTGCTGTATCATCTCTACAGTTCGAGCCTTAACCAGGACGCTTTGCAAGTGTAGCACATCGGTCGAATCTCACAACAAGTTTTTCCTGGGAACTTGTGAAACGTTTGCTGAACGGTCCTCCATGCTAGCTATGGCAGATATGGCTGTGGGTCATAAACCATTGTTTCCCTTATTTATTTGTTGATCATTATCCCCCATGAAATTGGTTGATTAATACTGACCCAGCTCGCCATATATAGCTGGTATATCCCCTATAAGTGTTAGTCATCATCCCCTATTATTAACCATTCAGTAGCCATTATTAGGTGGTTAACTGCTTGACCCACATAGCCATATGATGCTGGGTATAGCGGTATAGCTGGTTGCTTCCTTGTGAGAGCTTGCACTGGTCCTGCGCTCTCGCTGGTGGCTGCTGGCTGCTAAGGACCAACCCGTTGGTTCTCCCAAAGAAGATCGGCTCAAGGCATACGAACAAAGTGCAAGTGATTCATCGGGAGCCAATCGCGGATGATGTGCAAACCGTTGGCTTTCTGGGTTGTTCCGGCGATTTTTTAATACGATTTTCATCATTTGTATTCGTTTGTCTTTCTTGTTCTTTCTGCCTTTCTGGCTCGTGTTTCTCCCGACTGATTTTGTTTGTTTTTTCTGCCTTTCTGGCTCGTGGTCTTGTTGTTGGCTCACACGTGCGCTGGCTGTGACTCGACTTGCCGCCTGAAGCAGGTCTTGACGCAAGCTACGTGGCTGTATCGATGGCCAGGGGTGATCAGCTCAGATTTCGTTCAGAAATGGTGGTACCCTCATAGCTGGTTGGTACTCGCAATGATTAGACGCATGGTTGCAGGGCACCAGCACTTATGTATACACCCATGTTTGACCTAGAGTTGATGAGTGGTTTCCCTACCGAAACTGCCAGCATCAGATCCGAGGCATGCCACACCAGATACTTTGGGGCACCATTGATGGAGAACCCCCGAGATATCATTTGGGAGCATGAGGTAATCAAAAGGTGGTTGCTCAAGCCATAGGGGACCCCAACAGTGAATGGGTTATTACTATAAATTACTTAATGTAAAGCATGATTTGGGGGTGCCCCTATTTTGAGAAACCACCAAATGACAGATTTTGACTGGATTAGTTGCGCAACCAGTGGCACGCCAAAGACCTGTTAGACCCCTGCAGCAAAATGTTGCATGACCATTTTTAGATCATGAAGCATTGCTGCAAATACTCTTTACTAGCATTATCAACGTTGCCATCATCATGGACCATCCTTCGCTCTAACCACAGCCACCGATATGGAAGTTTCTTGAAATGGGGGTACCCCAAAAATGGTTGGTTGATTACTATGATATGATTGATATTGGATGATTTAGGGGTTCCCCCTTTGACTTCAGAACCCAAACGTTACTAGTATACCGAATACTGCTATAGATCCACCACTAAGAACCATTATCATAGCCTAAAAAGTCCGATATGACTTGAGACACACCAAACTAGTCATCATGATCGATATTTCTGGCACTAGTCACCCATCATATTATAATTTCTCGTCACCATTTGTCGATCTCATCCCTGGCAACGAATAGTCACCCTGAGATCGGCGCCACCCTTAGGCACCTCCGAAAAGTTGGCGTCGCAGTGCCAAAGCCGAAGGCGATTTTTTGGGGCTGGGGTTTTGAGCTCGATGATGGGGTTGACCAATATGACTAGTTACTAGCTGGGTGACACTAGTGCACCATGGCTGGTTTCCATGATCATGGTAACAGTTTCCATATGTTTTGATAGTCAATCGTTGATAATGGCTATTGAAGACATTAGTATAACAGTAGTTACTCATTCCAAAGCCCACCAGTTAATGGCTGATCATGGCATTGGTGGGTCTTTAGTGACGAGAAGGAATGGTGGTAAGTAATGATGGTAAGTAAGAGTTAATCATTAAAACAAGTTAATCACTAAAAAGAACCCATGGGTTCACAAGCGCGGGTAATGATGGTGAGCAATGTTTCACAAAGGTTGATTCTGGTTGATCACGAATGATGGTTCTTCAGCACTCCAGCATGACATAGTATTATTAGGAAGCCGCCAGATTCCTAGGAAAGAATAGAAAACCATGGCTAGATCATGGCTAATGACTTAGGATCACTAGGAGACCGGTGGACGTTGAGTGTAAAGAGCTTCTGTCAGTTGCAACAAGGATAGGATGTCTTTGTGATCAACTGGCGGGCACAAAAAAGAGATGGCAGAAGAGCGAGGATCGATGTGGAAACATGATGGAAATCGAAAGGAAAGGGGTAGTGATTCACATCAATGAGTTGCTCATGACTAGGAAATTTGAAAGGGCTACAAAGTACTGGCAGCCACACGAGTTGTTGGAACATGTCGGACTTGCAGAAATTCACCCTCCTCCGGGCCTCATGGCCTTTCAGAATTTTCCAGTTGTTCAGGTCCTTTCTCAGCCAGATGCGAGATGCCTTCTGACGTTGTGGTCATGCCCTTAAAGTCTTACTTGATTGTTTGAGGCACTTGCGTAATGAAACAGTCGTTGCTTCAAAGGCAAACTGAGACTCCTTTGCAAAATGTCAACAACTAAGCGAACTGCAGAAGTCCGGAGTACTGAGGAGATGGTTGGCCGCAAGTTGTTCGTGACCTATTCACCAAATTGCCATCAATTTCCAGTGGAAGGCAGATCTGCGGCAGTCAGACATGCCATGACAAACGACACCAAGCTGCTCTGTGGGTCCGGTCTTCGTTGGTTTTCAACCCACCAGATTTTCCCAATGGAAAACTGGAAACCTTTGAGAAGTTCAAGATTCCGTTGAATGTTGGTTTGATTGACTTTCACTGGATGATGACCAGGCAGTACAAGGCAGTAGTACGGCTGTTGATGGGATATTTCACACATCCATGGCTGTCATTCATATTAGGGTTTGTACCAAGCCATACGGAAACCAATGGGCCCCACCAAAAAACGGGAATCATTTCTTTTTCCTAGCTTTTCGCTGATGGTTTGAGGTGGAATGACATAGCAATGATCATTTTACAAGTGGAAACTCCGTTGATGGCTTGGGGGTGCCTTGGCTTGGCACATGCCCAGATCAACGTGGAATCCAACCCTGGCAGGTCACTGGGTAGACCTGGTAGTTGCGCCCACCATCCATTGGATTTGGCCGTCGGAGGTGCGTGTAGCGCGGCACGGTGGTTTGGAAGGGATCCGTCACAGGTACCGTAGCTAGGGATGGTACTGCCCACTTGAATCATCAGGGGGAAATTTAGGGGACCAGCGCGCTGGGGAAAATGGGTCTAGGTCCCACTTAGTGCACTTAGAACCCCCCCTGGGTTCTAAGAACCCCCCCCCCAACCATGTAGAGATAGTGTATATATATATATAATATCCCGTCCCCAATTTCCACTAAAAGTCAAGGTGGGTTGGGGTACCCCAAAGACTGATTTTTTGGTATAGCTATATTCTTGTATAAAGCTGTGAATTGCAGAGGAACTTGATTCTTTAGTAAAGTGCAGTGTGTGTGTGCATTATCAAGGTTCGATGACAGGAATGTGATTTTTTAGGGTGCAAAAAAGATATCCTTAAAATGAGTGAGTTTCTGATTTTTTAGCATGGCCCCTGATTTTTTAGTAACCTCAAATGTAACATTGTGATAACAACCAACGAGGATTGTGATCAGCATTGATTTGGATGGTCAGAAGATATCAGAAGTCTTTTTAAGTTTTTCAAAACCTTGGCATGGCACTCACCGCTTTCGCCGCTCGCCGCTCAGAATGGCTAAGCGCAGCTGGAGACACCGACATGCGGTAAGTGAATCCAGGAGTTTGTGAACTCATATGAGTTTACAATAATTTATACTGAGTTAAGATAAATTTTCAAAATTTGAAGATATTTCAACTAGTGTCATTTATTTTCCAGATCAAATTTGGAGAAAGACGGATTTGGTCAGCGGTTTCGTGTTTTCTCTCATCCTGCCTGCGGTGTGTGAATCAGCGGGAGGGTTGTTGCAATGGCTCCAAAGAAGAAGAAATCTTGCGACTGGCCTGCCGCTTACCCAAAGAACTGTGCTTCTAGTCCGCACAGCACTGAAGCATACCGAAACCCACTCAATGAATCTCACTATATCTCAATGATATTCAATGTATTTCAATGTAACGGCTTCAAGGGTCTTCACAGTGGTCCCGAACTATCATGAAAGCGTTCCTCGGTTTTTGGATGCGCAGGGCCAATCAACGTGCCCGGGAAAGATGCGAGAACCTAAATGGGATGCAAGCCGTGCAGCCTACGGTGACTTGGTACAAGGTGCTGCAGATGTTTGCAGATTGTTGCAGTATGTTGCAGTATAGTAAGGCAAGAGCTTGCAAACGATTGCCACATATGGCCACACAATGCCGCAGATTGCTATGATTTAGACAATGCGAGTGAGTCTTTTCTCCCTCACTTTGCGGCTAAGTTGGCGTTTGCGAGAGAGCGAACCATCATCATTTTTTCTGTGCTCCGCTTTTTGGCTGCAATGTTTTCGAATGTTTTCGATGTCATTGGACATGGTTGGGTGAGAGGAATATTTTTGGTGTTGGCATTTTGTCATAGGTTTGCCATGGTTTTTGTGAATCCTTTCATAATCGCAGCAGCTTGGAATAGCTTGGACATGCTTGGATGCTCCCAGGAAGGATGGTTGTTGGCGCTTCACCAATCGAATCTCCAGAGACTGCCCACAACTCAAGAAAACAGCCGAGAAAGATGTGTTTCGGCAGCAGGTGAGCGTGTGGGGACATGCAAGGACACTATAGACTAGAACTGGTGCACATTTGCAGATTTTGTGGTGGTCAAGGATTGCCAAGAAACGCGAACAAAATAAAACAACGTTGGAATTTCTGAAAAATTTTGAAAACGAATGGGGGACAACCGTCGTGGTTCACCGCTGTGCCCTTTTCTGCCGCAGCACATTTTCCAGTGATTTCCAGTGACCTCGCAAGCAGTCCGTCCGTTGGCAATCGCACTGCGCCAATGATGCTTTTGGCTCGCTTGTGTGTTTTGTTTGGCTTGGCGCTTGGGGCCGTGGGGAAGGACCCGGAGGACACGGCATGCAGTGTTCCTGAAAGTCAGCAACTCGGTTCAGCCAGGTTTAAAATGGTTTCCAAAAATTTCAAAATATTCCAAAGATTTCCAAAGTACATTTAGAATATCTTGAAATACAAAGCACATATAATCTCATGTTTCTCCCCTAAAGAATCATAGACCTGACATGTCCTTACCTCCAGTGTCCAAAAGAATCAGGTCCATATTAGGTTTTTTCCCCTATGTTTGCTTGTTTGATTGTTCACATGCACTGGTCTTTGATTATTTAGTAAGCTCACAAGAGCTGTTTGCCTAAAGAATTGAGTTCCATCCAGCATCTCACACTTGTGCTCCCAGTAGTTTTCATTCGTTTTAGATGGGTTTTTGATTTTCTAGTGTTTTTGTTCCCCTGCTGAGAAAGGTTCTCATGTTTTAGTGTTCGTGACTTTAAAGCATGTTGCAAATGTTGGCAGATACGCTCAACATTGCTCAACAAACCCCAAAAGATTTGAATTACTTTCAACATCTTATTCAACACATAGTTGATTCAGATGAGTTTTGGTGTTGCTGAAACTTTTTGGATGTGTTCTTGAGGTGGTTTCATGCCGCGCTACACCAGACCAGAGTACAAGAATATGTTGCCAACTTTGTGGGGGAGCGCACTCTGGATTTGGTCGATTGCTTCAGTGCCAGCCGGGCGATGGAGCCGTTTGGCGGGTTGTTCCTGTTTGCAATTCTTTGGGGTTGTTCTTGCTTTGTTGATTTTTTCTAATTTTGTTTTTTTGATGTTTTTTGTGCTTTCTTTGATGGAATGTCAGTGTGTAGAGCCATTTTGTATCATTTCATGCTATGATCAAGCTACTGCGTGGTAATGTTGTGCTTGGGATTTCTTCCTGCTCCCTTCTGTAGTTGGAACGTGTTGGAATAAGGAAGGTGTGGCTGTCCAAGAACTACAAGGCCCAGGCATTTGACATTCAGTTGGGGTCAGGAGACGATCTGGTGACTGAGTCTGGTTTCTGGCGTCTTCTCAATTTGGCTTGTCAGCCCCTCCAACGCACTTCGCGGATACATAAGCTTGTTTTTTGAGATTATTTGGATTTCCTTTGTGTAATTTATTTTGTGTAATTTATTTTAACATATTTTAACAAGATTGAACCAAATATTTTCACATATCCCGACAATCTCTCACATATTTTAACAATTTTGAACTCATACTTGCCCACAATAGTCAACAAAGGTCAACTAAGCGTAGCTTCTTCAATTTCTGCGGGCCCGCAACGCTCAGGCTGAAACCCAGAGCCTTGCTCATGGCAGGCCCTCCATGCAGCATGCATACAGGAGCAAGCCAACCTGTACACTGCAGACGGGATTGGCGTTTGGAGGGTGATACTTACAATCCCAAAGTGAGATTAAGCAATTTGATCTGGTCAAATTTCGAGCCTTCGGCTTGACACATATCTGTTGTGAATTTGTTTTTGGAATTTTTTGGATGTTTTTGGGGTCTGGATGTGTCTGAATGTGAATTATGGGGATGTGTGGTGTACCGATGTGTTGTTGCTGTTGCCAGCGGGCTCAGGGTATCATTGCCAACGCCGTGGTCCATCGAAACATTTATATTGTCCTTGAGCAGCCGTCCCAGTCATGGGGCTTCAAACAAGTGCTGATGCGACAGCTTCGTTTGGCAGCCGGTATGTCGCGTGGCAGATGTTGGCAGATGTTGGCAACATGATGACAATATATGACAATACTCTCTACATGCTTTTGATAATTGATATATTAATATATATTATTTATCATTATACAATTGTACTCTTTAAAATATTATTTGGGAACTCTTGAAACACAATTTTTTGAATTGTTTTTCAATGTCCATTTTTTGGGGGGCTGTCTCCCAAGGTGTATTGTTCTGACATGGATGGCCTTTTGGAACGCCGATATGTTAAAACCAACACATCTTTTGACGAACATGAAGACAGTGAAAGACATGGAGAGGACAATGAAGGCCAAGGACAAGAAACGTTTTAAGGAGCCTGCGCAACACTTGGCATGCCTTTGCAAGTTCTTTCTCTCTAGCCTTCGGGGACTCCTTCGGGGTATTGTGCTGCCGTATTTGATACATTTTGATACTGTATCACTATGCATGACTTATTTTGAGCATTTTTAAGCATTGATAAGCAGCAGTTTATAAAAACCATTAGGTCGATAAGGCTGCTTTCTTTGCTGCAGGATCGTTTCGAAAAACGCAATTCGAAGAGGAAGAACCCACGTGTCTACTATCAAGCAGTGGAACGACCCGACGGGTCGGTTGGGTGGAGCGGAGGCAAAGATCTCCACAAGAGTGCTTGGTATACAAAAGCATTTTGCACAGCACTCCTCAAGTGCTGGGAAAAGGCTCAGCAAATTTCCTAGATTTTAGGACGTGCTAGCAGCCTGCTTTGCGTCCTTAGCCCCAGTCAAACCTGGAACATCTGAAACCTTTTCTTGTTTTCTTGGGCTCTCGTGACGTTCCAAGCCCATGCAGCACAGCACAGGCTGCTTCAGGGGAATAGGAACAGCGTTGCTGCTTGGGCGTTGCTCAAAGGGCAGATTGAACACGATGGATCTCGGGGGAAGATGTGACAAAAAAAGAGCGCGAGGTTATCCTGTTGAATCTTGGTGAATCTTGGTGATATCAGTGATAATCAGTGATATCTATTGGTATTATATGGTATTATTTGGTATTATTTGATATTATTTGGTAGTATTTGGTAATGATGGGTGTGAAATCTTGGGGATCCCAAGGTTGCCACGCCAAGCCTTGACACTACCGCTCCAGCACAATCAAGCTCGAGCGTTCGGGCACCGGCGCCTCGTTGAAGCAAGCAGGATGGGTGGGGAAATGGGTAGGAAGATGCAGATTGAGAACCAACAACAATATACTTTAGTACTGTAGTAGAATGTAGTAGATTCGTTTGATGATGACTGGTGTATTGTGCTAATTTTTATTCGTTTGGAATCGTTTGGATCATTTTGGTGATTTTTGGATTTTTTTTTGCTATTTTTGGTGTATATTGGATGGAATTCATTTGAATTTAGTTGAATTCATATGTTTGAAATTGTTGGGAACAGGTTGGACGTGGTTGAATCATTTTCAGAGCTGGGAGCTGGGAGCCTTTTGTGTTTTTGGTTGTGTTTGAGGGTTTCATGTTGTGTTTGAGGGAATAGGTGGCTTAAATATGATTAAATTGTCTTAGGAAATCAAATTCCTCCTCAAAAATCAGGGACCAGTCAGCACCCCCAAAGATGTGGGCCATTGTGGGCCCATAGTAGGCCATAAGGGGGTACCAATATGTACCAATCTGGGAGCCTGGTGAGTTACTTACAAGACTTTTATGATCTTTTGGTTAATTTGGCTGGTTTTGGGGGTGGGCTTGAAGGCCACAGCCAGCAGAATCTTGGGGGTTGGTTTTTGTAAGGGGTTTCATGGCCAGGCACCCTGGGAACATGATTTTTTAGTGAAAAAGAGGTGGGTGGCACCAGTTGGGAAACAGGTTCAAAAGATGATCTTAATCAATGGAAAGACCAAAAAAAAATAAACAATGGAACCAAGTATGGAAATAGGATACCTCTCTGGGAAGCAGCAAGCCCACTACAAGGTGATAACCTGGGGAATAGATAGGACACATGTTCCTAGAAAATCAAGTTCCCATGAGATCCCCAGGGGCATCCCTCCTAAAAACTCACAAACCAGCCAACACCCCCAAAAGATGTGGAACGCATAGTAGGCAATAGTAGGTATTAGTAGGCCATAAGGGGGTACCAATCTGGGAGCCAGGGAAGTTACTTACAATGTCTTACAATGCTTTTATGTCCTTGTTTATGGTTTTATTATTTGTGTTAATGATATTTTGGTTGATTTGGCTGGGTTTTGGGGGTGGGCTGAAGACCACAGCCAGTAGAACCTTAGGGAATTGGTTTTTGTAAGGGTTTTGAAGGGTATGCACCCTAGGAATCTGATTTTTTAGTGAAAAGCTCCCACCAGTTCGCTGCACCTCAGGATGGTGGTGACCGAGACGTTCCTATGCCCCTTGCAGATGCAGCAGAAGCTTCGCAGGTCACATGGCTGAGTCATGCTGCTGAGTCTGGGTGGGGAAGGTATATCGAGAATTATCGAGATATATCATGATGATATATCATGATAATTCATGATATATAGAGAAGATATATGAAGATATGAGAAGTAAGTTGAAGAGATTAGCTTCAAAAAATTTCAGAATATTTCAGAATCAGAGAGGAAATGAATGAAAATGATAAACATCACTGTTAGGCTGGTGGGGATTGCAAGGGACGATCAAATGCCGCAGCTTTCTGACTAGTATCAGACGTCACGCACTCTTGTAGGTCTCAAAGGCTATTCCAGCTCATGGCGTGTGCTGCCAGATGTCTCAGCGTTTGTTGCTTTTGCTTATGCTGCATAGTTGGGGCAACGGCTGATTCGCAACGCGTAGAGCAGCCAAGTGCCTCCTACATGGTTGAATGTCTTCTTGCGACATGGCTTGTTCTCCTGGTGTCGAACTGTGTCATGGCAGGCTTCTTGTGTATGAGATCAAGAGACCCTGCGGTGCATACCTGTGGTTCATCGCATGATGTCCGCCCATACCCAGACAAGCAAGTCTGGCCACAGGCCCAAGAGACTAGCAAGGTCCATGTCTTCCTGGCTCCAACTGGCACTCGTTTCCATCTAAGTGCTGAATGTAGCCACTTGAAAAAAGCGACGAAAGTTCAAAAGCTTGAGTGTTGTTTGGATTGCTCTCGTTTGGCCGCAAAGTCATTGTGAGGCCGGACAATAGAGCACGTATGTAGGTTGCCTGCGTCAAAATGCAGCATTTTCCTGTAATTATGTTCTATGATTCCTGAGGGCGCATGGTAAACAAGACTACCGTGCCCGATTCGTACAGTGCATTACAACCTTGTGTAAGGCGATGGGGGTAAAAGCAAAAACGCAAACAATTTCAAACATTTGCAAAGAGATTGTTGGCGTGCCATGGTGCTTCAAAATGTTTCATACATGTGCGCCATTGACATCTCTGGGATTCCTTGGTCTTGAAGGGTTGGAATGGGTATTGCAAGAAAATTGTGAAATCCTTCTTGGACATTTGATCATGCCACGAGCTGTCTACGACCTCAGGGTGGTGGAGGAGAACTTGAAGTGCCTTCTGCAGAAGCAGAAGCAGCTTCGAAGGCCACATGGCTGAGCCTAGGGATGACTAGGGTGTGTGCAAAGCCAATGGATTGATAAGTTGGGATAAGTTGGGTATTTCAAGGAATTAGGTAGACAATGATAGAAATAGTTTTGGGGTCGAAATCTATATGTCTATGATTGTCCATGATATGTTTCTAAGGGCATTCCTCCTAAAAAATCAGAGACCAGCCAGCACCCCTAAAGATGTGGGCCCTGAGGGGGTACCAATCTGGGAGCCTGGTGAGTTACTTACAAGACTTTTATGATCTTTTGGTTAATTTGGCTGGGTTTTGGGGGTGGGCTTGAAGGCCACAGCCAGCAGAATCTTGGGGGTTGGTTTTTGTAAGGGGTTTCATGGCCAGGCACCCTGGGAACATGATTTTTTAGTGAAAAAGAGGTGGGTGGCACCAGCTGGGAAACAGGTTCAAAAAAATGATCTTAATCAATGGAAAGACCCCAAAAAAATAAACAATGGAACCAAGTATGGAAATAGGATACCTCTCTGGGAAGCAGCAAGCCCACTACAAGGTGATAACCTGGGGAATAGATAGGACACATGTTCCTAGAAAATCAAGTTCCCATGAGATCCCAGGGGCATCTCTCCTAAAAAATCAGGGACCAGCCAGCACCCCCAAAGATGTGGGCCCATAGTAGGCCATAAGGGGGTACCAATCTGGGAGCCAGGGAAGTTATTCACAATGCTTTTATATGATTATATTGTTTAAATATGTTTAAATATGTTTGAATATGTTTGAATGATATTTTGGTTGATTTGGCTGGGTTTTGGGGGGTGGGCTGAAGACCACAGCCAGTAGAACCCTAGGGAATTGGTTTTTGTAAGGGTTTTGAAGGGCATGCACCCTAGGAATTTGATTTTTTAGTGAAAAGCTCCCACCAGTTCGCTACACCTCAGGATGGTGGTGACCGAGACGTTCCTATGCCCCTTGCAGATGCAGCAGAAACTTCGAAGGTCACATGGCTGAGTCATGCTGCTGAGTCTGGGTGTGGAAGGCAGAATGGATAGGTTTTTGGATGGTTGGATGGCAAGCTGCTGGGTTGTTATTAGACCTTGTTAGTGCGTGGTTCAATTGATACTGATTGGGTATGATTGAGTCACACTTGATCAATGTTTGTCATTGTTGATCAATATTGACCACCGTTCTAAGATATTGTTTCACAATGGGTAAATCTCGAAGGATTCTTCGCCATCCATGCTTTGGGACCCTTCTTTTTCATTCTTTTTCTAGTGATCAGCTTTGGGTGCCACCAGCTGGCCATACCTCAGGATGGTGGTGGAGGAGAACTTGAAGCGCCTTCTGCAGAAGCAAAAGCACCTTCGAAGGCCACATGGCTGAGCCATGCTGAGCCTCGGGATGTCTAGGGATTGAATATGCTTGAATATGATTGAATAGTATTGAATATTAGTGAATAGTATTGTGCATTGTGCTGATTCTAGATCAATCTAAATTGTGTTTGGTAGCGTCGGAATGCGTCGGATGGATACAGTAGAACAATTTGCTTTAGAGGGTTGTTTCAGGTTTCATCCATGGCACATGCAGATCTTGTGCTTGTTGTGTAAGGTATTCCACCGGTCCCACACCCCTAGGACCCTTTTTCTCTGGTGACCCTTCACCCACCAGTTCGCTACACCTCAGGATGGTGGTGACCGAGAAGATCCTATGCCCCCTGCAGATGCAGCAGAAACTTCGAAGGTCACGTGGCTGAGTCATGCTGATGAGTCTGGGTGTGGAAGGCAGACTGGATAGGTTTTTGGATGGTTGGATGGCAAGCTGCTGGGTTGTTATTAGACCTTGTTAGTGCGTCGTTCAATTGATACTGATTGGGTGTGATTGAGTCACACTTGATCAATGTTTGTCATTGTTGATCAATATTGACCACCGTTCTAAGATATTGTTTCACAATGGGTAAATCTTGAAGGATTCTTCGCCATCCATGCTTTGGGACCCTTCTTTTTCTAGTGATCAGCTTTGGGTGCCACCAGCTGGCCATACCTCAGGATGGTGGTGGAGGAGAACTTGAAGCGCCCTCTGCAGAAGCAGAAGCAGCTTCGAAGGCCACATGGCTGAGCCATGCTGAGCCTCGGGATGTCTAGGGTGTGTGAAAAGATGTGAAAAGCCAATGGATTGATATGTTGGGAATGATTGAGGATATTATATGATATTAATTAATATTATATGATATTATAGGATTAGTCTTGGAATCGAAATCTATTATAATCATTAATGATCTAGAGTAAGGTATCCTACCGGTCCCATACCCCTAGGACATCCTAGGACCCTTTTTCTCCGGTGCCCCTTCACCCACCAGCTGACTACACTTCAGGATGGTGGTGACCGAGAAGTTCCTATGCCCCCTCCTGATCCAGCAGACGCTTTGGTGACCTGGCTGAGGCATGCTGAGACCCCGTGATGATTTGGTGAAATTTTATAAAGGGCATTTCCCCCAAAAAATCTTAAAAAACCAGGGGCCAGCCACCACCCCCAAAGATGTGTGCCCATAGTAGGCCATAAGGGGGTACCAATCTGGGAGCCTGGTGAGTTACTTACAAGGCTTTTATGATCTTTTGGTTAATTTGGCTGGGTTTTGGGGGTGGGCTTGAAGGCCACAGCCAGCAGAATCTTGGGGGTTGGTTTTTGTAAGGGGTTTCATGGCCAGGCACCCTGGGAACATGATTTTTTAGTGAAAAAGAGGTGGGTGGCACCAGCTGGGAAACAGGTTCAAAAGATGAT
>VSDK01007698.1:285846-328056 GCA_009767595.1 Symbiodinium kawagutii | reverse complement strand
ATGTTCCTAGAAAATCAAGTTCCCATGAGATCCCAGGGGCATCTCTCCTAAAAAATCAGGGACCAGCCAGCACCCCCAAAGATGTGGGCCCATAGTAGGCCATAAGGGGGTACCAATCTGGGAGCCAGGGAAGTTATTCACAATGCTTTTATATGATTATAGTGTTTAAATATGTTTGAATGATATTTTGGTTGATTTGGCTGGGTTTTGGGGGGTGGGCTGAAGGCCACAGCCAGTAGAACCTTAGGGAATTGGTTTTTGTAAGGGTTTTGAAGGGTATACACCCTAGGAATCTGATTTTTTAGTGAACAGCTCCCACCAGTTCGCTACACCTCAGGATGGTGGTGACCGAGACGTTCCTATGCCCCTTGCAGATGCAGCAGAAACTTCGAAGGTCACATGGCTGAGTCATGCTGCTGAGTCTGGGTGTGGAAGGCAGAATGGATAGGTTTTTGGATGGTTGGATGGCAAGCTGCTGGGTTGTTATTAGACCTTGTTAGTGCGTGGTTCAATTGATACTGATTGGGTATGATTGAGTCACACTTGATCAATGTTTGTCATTGTTGATCAATATTGACCACCGTTCTAAGATATTGTTTCACAATGGGTAAATCTTGAAGGATTCTTCGCCATCCATGCTTTGGGACCCTTCTTTTTCTAGTGATCAGCTTTGGGTGCCACCAGCTGGCCATACCTCAGGATGGTGGTGGAGGAGAACTTGAAGCGCCCTCTGCAGAAGCAGAAGCAGCTTCGAAGGCCACATGGCTGAGCCATGCTGAGCCTCGGGATGTCTAGGGTGTGTGAAAAGATGTGAAAAGCCAATGGATTGATATGTTGGGAATGATTTAGGATATTATATGATATTATATGATATTATAGGATTAGTCTTGGAATCGAAATCTATTATAATCATTAATGATCTACTGTAGAGTAAGGTATCCTACCGGTCCCATACCCCTAGGACCCTTTTTCTCCGGTGCCCCTTCACCCACCAGCTGACTACACTTCAGGATGGTGGTGACCGAGAAGTTCCTATGCCCCCTCCTGATCCAGCAGACGCTTTGGTGACCTGGCTGAGGCATGCTGAGACCCCGTGATGATTTGGTGAAATTTTATAAAGGGCATTTCCCCCAAAAAATCTTAAAAAACCAGGGGCCAGCCACCACCCCCAAAGATGTGGGCCCATAGTAGGCCATAAGGGGGTACCAATCTGGGAGCCTGGTGAGTTACTTACAAGGCTTTTATGATCTTTTGGTTAATTTGGCTGGGTTTTGGGGGTGGGCTTGAAGGCCACAGCCAGCAGAATCTTGGGGGTTGGTTTTTGTAAGGGGTTTCATGGCCAGGCACCCTGGGAACATGATTTTTTAGTGAAAAAGAGGTGGGTGGCACCAGCTGGGAAACAGGTTCAAAAGATGATCTTAATCAATGGAAAGACCCAAAAAAAATAAACAATGGAACCAAGTATGGAAATAGGATACCTCTCTGGGAAGCAGCAAGCCCACTACAAGGTGATAATCTGGGGAATAGGTAGGACAAATGTTCCTAGAAAATCAAGTTCCCATGAGATCCCAGGGGCATCTCTCCTAAAAAATCAGGGACCAGCCAGCACCCCCAAAGATGTGGGCCCATAGTAGGCCATAAGGGGGTACCAATCTGGGAGCCAGGGAAGTTATTCACAATGCTTTTATATGATTATATTGTTTAAATATGTTTGAATGGTATTTTGATTGATTTGGGTGGGTTTTTGGGGGTGGGCTGAAGGCCACAGCCAGTAGAACCTGAGGGAATTTGTTTTTGTAAGGTTTTTGAAGGGTATACACCCTAGGAATCTGATTTTTTAGTGAACAGCTCCCACCAGTTCGCTACACCTCAGGATGGTGGTGACCGAGACGTTCGTATGCCCCCTGGAAATGCAGCAGAAGCTTCGACTGTGACACGGCTGCGTCATGCTGCTGAGTCTGGGTGTGGAAGGCAGAATGGATAGGTTTTTGGATGGAACATGTCTCCAGCGTAAATAAAGTAAATTCTAAGAAGTCCCCAGTGATCGAACTTCAGCGTCCCAACATGTTTTCACCATCTTCCGATGAGTCCGATGCATGCCGCAACAAAAATCAAACGTCCTTGACCCAGGATGACCCAGACGTCCTTGAACTTCTGGCACTACAACAGAAGGGCGTCGACACCCTTCTTGATATGTCCCTGGAAATCATGGGCGATGAGCTGGAGGCAGTCCCATGTGTCAAGGGATGTTATTGTTGTTTTTAGATGGTCCAGGGCTGGTTTTGAGATGTTTTATCCAAAGGTATTTTCGCCGAGGGCTACCTTGAGTTTTATTTTGGCTAGTAAAGGGGCGGGCCAGCCTCCCTTATCACTGGTGTACCAGGTTAAACTGCCCCCGCCTTCAGCTGGCATGTCAGGCTTTGAACGCCGGAGAACTTGAATCGCCTCTGACTGACGCAGAAGAAGCTTCCACGGTCACATGGCTGAGTCACGTTGAGCCTGGGTGTGAAAAGATGTGAAAAGTATTGAAAAGATTTGCAAAGTACATCGAGGATTCACAGAAAAGGTGATATAACATGATATAACAATATATAACTATAACATAAATAAAAGAACGTGATGAAAACAAATCATGACATATTATTGTAAAATATTGTAAAGCAATCTAAAACATTTTATAACAACATATAATATCAAGGACCGGTCAGAGCCCCCAAAAATGGATCCCCACAAGGAAATATAAATTTGGGAGCCTAGGAAATTAACCTTAATCGATGTGGTCCTTGTGGCTGGGTTTTGGGGGTGGCTTGAAGGCCACAGCCAGCAGAATCTTGGGGGTTGGTTTTTGTAAGGGGTTTCATGGCCAGGCACCCTGGGAACATGATTTTTTAGTGAAAAAGAGGTGGGTGGCACCAGCTGGGAAACAGGTTCAAAAGATGATCTTAATCAATGAAAAGACACCAAAAAAATAAACAATGGAACCAAGTATGGAAATAGGATACCTCTCTGGGAAGCAGCAAGCCCACTACAAGGTGATAATCTGGGGAATAGGTAGGACAAATGTTCCTAGAAAATCAAGTTCCCATGAGATCCCCAGGGGCATCTCTCCTAAAAAATCAGGGACCAGCCAGCACCCCCAAAGATGTGGGCCCATAGTAGGCCATAAGGGGGTACCAATCTGGGAGCCAGGGAAGTTATTTACAATGCTTTTATATGATTATATTGTTTAAATATGTTTGAATGGTATTTTGATTGATTTGGGTGGGTTTTTGGGGGTGGGCTGAAGGCCACAGCCAGTAGAACCTGAGGGAATTTGTTTTTGTAAGGTTTTTGAAGGGTATACACCCTAGGAACACAAACCCACCAGCTCGCTACACCTCAGGATGGTAGTGACCAAGAAGCTCAGATGCCCCCTGGAGATGCAGCAGAAGCTTCGAGTGTCACGTGGCTGCGTCATGCTGCTGAGTCATGCTGAGTCTGGGTGTGGAAGGCAAATAGAGAATTATAGAATACATAGAGAAGATATGAGAAGATTATAGAAGATTAGATATGAGAAATAAGTTGAGGAGAGTAGCTTCAGAACCAGATAGGAATCACCAGCGCCAATGCTGTGCTATGATGAGCCATGTTATAATTGCGCTTTTGTGGCTCAAACAAGGATGTTGCATTAGTGACCATGTGTGGCAGGGACGCTTCTAAATTGTTTGCATATGTTTGCATATGATACCATGGTAAAACATGGTAAAACAATGTAAAACATAGTAAAGCAATGTAAAACATATAGCTGTATGATGCTGTATGTAGCTACATTAAGCATATTAAGGTCATTTGGCATATGATCCTTCAATGCCCACAATCATGATCAATCTTCAATACCGCGGTCCGTCAAAGACTTTGAAAACCTCAAAGTTCGGCGACTGGGAGGAAAGAACATTATTCCCTTGCTGTTCCCTGCCATGAAACGTTCGTATTCAGCCATGGCTTCTGGTGCGCGTGACGTTGTTGAAGAAACCATTCCGACCGAGAGCGGTGAGGAGCACACCCAGGGCATCCATTACTTTGATGGAGCTGCCGTCCCAGTGACCATGGGCATGGTGGGGTCGAATGGGTCCAATGAGCCACCGTGGATGAGTCTTGCCAGCAACGAAAACCAAGAGCCAGTCGTCATTGATCTGGATGTGAGCGACGAGGATGGCACAATCAATTTGGGTGATTGTGATATGTCTCTTGAAGAATCCTTGGAGAGCATGATGGAATTTGAGTCGCCGGCATACTCAAATGCAATAGTCCCAAGTGAAGACATTTCAGAATTTCAACCAGTGCCCTTCAACAGGTCGACTCGCCACATTGACAGTGTGGTGCTTTCTGAAGGGGGAGATGCAGATGCTGCAGCGGGACCACCGTGCCCGCAACCAGCGCCAACATCATCATCATCGTCTGATTCGCAAGATGGTTCCGAGACCGAGACTAATGATGAAACGGATGAAAGTCTTCATGATGCTGATGATGAGGGTGGTGATGACAGCAGCGGTACCGATGAATGGGGACATGACACAGATCGTGGTCACATGTGTGAAGAATGCAATATCGTAGGGCAATGTACGGCTTGTGGTGTTGTGTTTAGGCAGCCTGCCAGCTACACCTTCTTGTAGCAAACATTGTGACAAACTCCAATGATCACGTCGGCCACGTGCCAACCGTGTGAAAACCATTACGCTCAACACAGCACTGGTGATGTGACATGCTCAATGTCCTGACTGGGCTGTGGGATCAGAATATGTTGAATTGGGTTGTCTGCTTGCACCGTCAGACTTGCTCTACTCCCGCGGGAAAAAAAAACTAAGAGCATCTAGCAGCCCAGTGATGTCCAGTGGGAATCAGTGGGATCAATGGATGAGTTGATCGGGTGGGTGGTTGGTCGAGGGTGTGGCTAATTGGCTGGTTTGTTCATGGGTGGGCTTGGGGTGGTTTGGTGCAGATTGGTGGGTTTCAACATGTTTCAAAAATGAATTTAACATGATTTAACATGATTTAACATATTTTAACATTATGTAGCATATTTTTACATGGTTTCATCAATTTTAACGATATGTAAAGATGACCTGGGGATACCACCACTACAAGGTGATAACCTGGGGAATAGGTAGGGCAAATGTTCCTAGAAAATCAAGTTCCCATGAGATCCACAGGGGCATCCCTCCTAAAAAATCACAAACCAGCCAACACACCCACAGATGGGGCCATAGAAGGGGTATTTCTGAAGTGAATCTAGGGATTGGGGAAGGCTGCCCATGGGCCTGATTGTGGTCTATCAGGGTCTTCTGGGATCTTCTGGGGTTCTTTGGCTGGATCTAGGGGTGGTGAAGCCATTAAAATCCAGGGATTTGATTTTTTAACAATCACCCAAGCATCCATACCTTGGGGCTTTGATTTTCTAGTGAGAACATGTGAGAAAGCTGTGAGTGCCACCAGCTGGCCATACCTCAGGATGGTGGTGGAGAACCTGAAGTACCCTCTCCAGAAGCAGAAGCAGCTTCGAAGGCCACATGGCTGAGCCTAGGGATGACTGGGGTGTGTGAAAAGCCAATGGATTGATAAGTTGGGAATTAGAATGAATTGGAATGAATTGGATAGAAATAGCTTTGGAATCATAATGTATATGTTTTTGATAGTTTTTGATATGTTTTGATATTCTTAAAGGCATTCCTCCTAAAAAATCAAGGACCAGCCAGCACCCCCAAAGATGTGGGCCCTAAGTACCAATGTGGGAGCCTGGTGGGTTACCAAGAAGATCCTACAAGGCTTTTATGATCTTTTGGTTAATTTGGTTGGGTTTTGGGGGTGGGCTTGAAGGCCACAGCCAGCAGAATCTTGGGGGTTGGTTTTTGTAAGGGGTTTCATGGCCAGGCACCCTGGGAACATGATTTTTTAGTGAAAAAGAGGTGGGTGGCACCAGCTGGGAAACAGGTTCAAAAGATGATCTTAATCAATGGAAAGACCCAAAAAAAATAAACAATGGAACCAAGTATGGAAATAGGATACTTCTCTGGGAAGCAGCAAGCCCACTACAAGGTGATAACCTGGGGAATAGGTAGGACAAATGTTCCTAGAAAATCAAGTTCCCATGAGATCCACAGGGGCATCCCTCCTAAAAAATCACAAACCAGCCAACACACCCACAGATGGGGCCATAGAAGGGGTATTTCTGAAGTGAATCTAGGGATTGGGGAAGGCTGCCCATGGGCCTGATTGTGGTCTATCAGGGTCTTCTGGGATCTTCTGGGGTTCTTTGGCTGGATCTAGGGGTGGTGAAGCCATTAAAATCCAGGGATTTGATTTTTTAACAATCACCCAAGCATCCATACCTTGGGGCTTTGATTTTCTAGTGAGAACATGTGAGAAAGCTGTGAGTGCCACCAGCTGGCCATACCTCAGGATGGTGGTGGAGAACCTGAAGTACCCTCTCCAGAAGCAGAAGCAGCTTCGAAGGCCACATGGCTGAGCCTAGGGATGACTGGGGTGTGTGAAAAGCCAATGGATTGATAAGTTGGGAATTAGAATGAATTGGAATGAATTGGATAGAAATAGCTTTGGAATCATAATGTATATGTTTTTGATAGTTTTTGATATGTTTTGATATTCTTAAAGGCATTCCTCCTAAAAAATCAAGGACCAGCCAGCACCCCCAAAGATGTGGGCCCTAAGTACCAATGTGGGAGCCTGGTGGGTTACCAAGAAGATCCTACAAGGCTTTTATGATCTTTTGGTTAATTTGGTTGGGTTTTGGGGGTGGGCTTGAAGGCCACAGCCAGCAGAATCTTGGGGGTTGGTTTTTGTAAGGGGTTTCATGGCCAGGCACCCTGGGAACATGATTTTTTAGTGAAAAAGAGGTGGGTGGCACCAGCTGGGAAACAGGTTCAAAAGATGATCTTAATCAATGGAAAGACCCAAAAAAAATAAACAATGGAACCAAGTATGGAAATAGGATACTTCTCTGGGAAGCAGCAAGCCCACTACAAGGTGATAACCTGGGGAATAGGTAGGACACATGTTCCTAGAAAATCAAGTTCCCATGAGATCCCCAGGGGCATCCCTCCTAAAAACTCACAAACCAGCCAACACACCCACAGATGGGGCCATAGAAGGGGTATTTCTGAAGTGAATCTAGGGATTGGGGAAGGCTGCCCATGGGCCTGATTGTGGTCTATCAGGGTCTTCTGGGATCTTCTGGGGTTCTTTGGCTGGATCTAGGGGTGGTGAAGCCATTAAAATCCAGGGATTTGATTTTTTAACAATCACCCAAGCATCCATACCTTGGGGCTTTGATTTTCTAGTGAGAACATGTGAGAAAGCTGTGAGTGCCACCAGCTGGCCATACCTCAGGATGGTGGTGGAGAACCTGAAGTACCCTCTCCAGAAGCAGAAGCAGCTTCGAAGGCCACATGGCTGATAACTGCTGATGACAGGACCATAATGGTGTAACAAATCAGGACAATTTGTGGATATTTGTGGGATAGTAAAAAAATGTAAAAAACATGTACAAATTCAAGTGACAGAAGATGCAATAAAAGCATTCATACTATTTGACCCCCCATCAGCCCCATTAGTAGCCTTGGATCTTGATTTTGTAAGATGTCCAAGCCACCCATGGTCCTAGGATTCATTTTTTCTAGCGACCGCCCAGTCACCAGAGGGCTACATGGAGGTAAATATCAAGCTGTGTTTTTGTGTATGTTGAAAAGCATTTTTTTCAAGCACAGTTCAAAGATGTTGAAAGACATTCATTAAAGCTGTGAGTTTGGTTTTGTTAAGTTTTCCCACCCACCTAGACACAGGGGATTTTATTTTCGAGGGAACAAATTGTGGGTGCCTCCACCTGGCATTTCAGGATGGTCTTGGCCGAGAAGCTCAGCAGAGCATGTCTGATGTTGGCGACGTGGGCCTGGATGGTGCGAGTGGAATTCATCAATCGGATCTTGGCCACAAACCTATCAAATCTGAACCCACCGTTTCAGAACCCGCAGATTCACACGTACATGTTTCGGCAGAGCTTCGAAAGGTCGCCAGGCCACTAATCCAGGCTACAATAACAGTTCCAAAGGTGAAGACAGAGAAGCGAGAACCTGCATCATGTGTTCCCACGGCAGTGAAAGTGAAGCAGGAACAGATTCCAGAACCTAGTCCGATCCTGAAGAAAATGGAAACCTATGCGATGAAACATGTAGGCGTTGAGAAAACCTACTTAGACTTCCTCGATGCATACCTGTGTGCAGTCAAGACACGCAAGAATTTGGCAATGGTGTGGACGAAGGGGGGGGCATTGGAGATTCAAAATATCGCAGACTACTTGAAGGGACTGGATCCTCGCATTTCGACTGATGACCCCGTTGGACCTTTGGACCGGACCTCCCAAGATTCATGGCTACTCCTGAGCTGTACTGCTGATTATGATCTTGGACAAGAGCAAGCGAAGAATCATTGGGTTCCATGTTTCTTCAAAGAGCAATTGACGGAGGATCAGTGGTACAAGCTCAGCACACTTTTCAGTAGAGAATTGGAGAGGGCGGCTGCTGGTTTGTCAACTCGGTTAAACCAGATGGAAATGGGCGAAGAAGAGCTTGACCCAGACCCAGAGGTTGCTGAGATTATCAAGAACTCTCTCGTGATGAAACTGAACACGCCATTGGGACCAATTGTCTTTAGTATCTTTTGTTTCAATTTCTTGGGATGTTATTCTTTTGTTTCCTGGCGTCCTCCCATCGTCCCCATCTCACACCTTCCAAAGCAAGGGTGCCCGCTCACCTAAGGGTGCTACGATGCAGAACTTTGGTCGACAAGTGCCGCGATGAATTGGGCATTTGCTTCCTTGACGTCCCTGCTGACGGGAATTGTTTGGTTTGGAGCTTGAAAGCATTGACTTTGGGTGAGCATTATATGGTTGATTATCACTCCCAGACTGAGCAGACCCAAGTCAAGACATTTCGATGGATGCTTCGCAATATGTGGATAGATGCGATGCAGAACCCAGACTGGCAGTACTTGTTCGAAACATTGTATCTCAAAGAGGGGATGGACGAAGAAGAGCAACCATCCACGCCCAAAACATCAAAGAGACCAATCCCAGAGAAGGATGCTCCTGCAACTACTCCTCCACGCCCTGCCAAAGCAAAGAAAGCTGTGGCTCGTGCCGGTTCAGCTGCCGCTGTGCCCTTGTCAGTTCCAGAGCCCAAATCTCCAACTTTGAAACAGCCTGTTCCCAAACAGTTGCGCCACTTGGTGGAACCTGCAGTCCCTGATCTTGAGGAAACGTATCATGACATGCTGCAAAAAGAGACCGCAAAAGGCAGAACCGACTTTGATGATTTGGCCCTAGAGTTGGAGGACGGCTTGAATGAGAGAGAACCTGGACAAGGTAAGAGGAAACGCACACAGGCAAGTCACCGTCGACATTTTCGTGTCAAACCCAGATCGCTGGAAAAGGAGAAGATGAAGAGGTTGGACAAATTTCTGGCTTTCAAAGGCATGACCTATGGCAATTTCCTTTCATTTCACAACCAGAATGCAATTTGCCGGAAGGCAGGAGCCTGTGAAATCAAGGGATACAAAGCTTTCAAAAGCAGATTGTTGGAGGCTAAAACGCCTGAGTGTCAATGCTGCCAAGAATGGTTACAGTTCCACAGGGTCCAAGTTGAAGATTTGGAAGACATTGTTGCTGCCGATGGGAATGATGTAGCCCCTCCCCCTGCACCTCCCGCTGAACCCATTGACCAACCTGATGACAAAGCTGAAGAAGCAGCAGCCCCCATTGAACCCGCTGCCAAGAAGAGGAAACATGAAGAGCCGGATAACTATCCCGCTTGCGTTGACCATGTCAAAAGTTTTGCCCCCATCATCGAGCTGGTTGAGTACGGGGACGGGCTTTTGAACTACAGATGCACAATTTGCACGACCAAGAGGTGCAGCGGTGGCAAAGTCAACAAACTGGGGGCTCCCAAGTTGGCCGCTGTCAAATACTTTTTGGGCAAGCACCTTGAGGGCGTTACTCACATGGCCAACCTTGAGATGTGGAAGCAAAGGCAAGCTCAGCCAGTGGTCCAAGAGGAACAGCCAGCAGTGGAGATTCCTTGCAATGGCTATTGCCTGACTGACCCTCATGCTGGGGGGACATTGAAGGTTTTCCGGGCAGAATTCCATTTGTGGGCAACCCACACGAAGATGGAGAAGACTGTCAAGCACAAATTCTCATTGGACGCAGGGACGAACAGTTGGGTGATCAAGCATTATGACTGCTTGGAGAAGTGCGAGGCTCCTGCGCCAAACCAATCTCCCTTGTGCGCCAAATGCATGGAGCTCATTGGTCCCAAAGCAATCCAACGGAGAGTGGTTCGATTTTGCCTGAAGTATTTCACGGCCCTCCTGCTCAACAAGAGACTCTTTGCGGAAAGGGAGGAGGTGGAGGCCTTTGTGTCGCATGTGGATGGCAGCGTTTACGGTCGGCATCACAGTGTTTCGTGGAAGAATGCCAAAGACATGACGCTACTTCAGATGCAGGTGTTTGTGAGGCAGTCGTTCGTGAGCTGCCCCGATGAGACTCTGACAGCGAACATGAAAACGTTCATGAACATTGTGGTCTTTCCATGCCTGAAGGTAAACGTGAACTCCATCAACAGCAACCTTTGTGCAATCGCTAGGCAGTTCGTGATTGCACTCCAGAACAGACAGTTGACAGACGCTGGCCATCAATTATGGTGGTTGGATGTGTTTGGAAATGTTGGAAATGCTTTGAACATTTTTGAAATTGTTTGAACTGTTTTGACATGTTCTGACCTTATCTGACCATCCACTCATTCTGCCTCTTCTCCTAGCGTATCCTAGCTCAGTCATGCCTGGCGCCTTGTCATAGTTCAGTGATGCTCGGCATGACTAAGGAGCTAGAGCAAGTGAATGTTGCCATCGCCAAAGCAGCAGTCAGCGGAAAGCTCGACTCAAGCCCCTTTGTCCAAGGAATTTTGTGTCAGTTGATGCGCAGAATAGACAAGACTGAAAGAGGTATCGTCAGTCATGCTGGGAGATTGCCTTCCTGCACTGAAACTGAGCATGATCTCATCAGCAACGCGGCGTTCACCTTCGCCTTGGCCGGAGGCAATCAGGATCTTGCGCTGGAACTTGGACAAAATATTCGTCCACCCACTCTGAAGCTCGAACAACTACATGGGATGGGATTGCCAAACCCCATGTTGTCATTGCGACCCTCACACAGTCATCAACTCCAGACAAACTTGGAGCTCGTGGACCAGCAGTGTGAACGAAAGCCGCAGGAACCTACTCGCAGGTTCATGTGTGCGCTGGACCACACTTACTTGCAACGAGGTCTGCTTCAAGTACGAATTGGAGAGGAAGCTGGGCTCATTGGGGCACCGTGGCATCCCATGGCCACAGAAGATCGCTCTTTCATGCGCTTGAAGACCATGCCAGCAGATGGGTTGAAAACACAGAAGGCACCGCTGATGTTGGAGATGCTTCTTTGGGACCCCAACGCCAAGCACTCCAGGTGTTTCTCAGTTGGGGCTATGCCCATGGCGCTCAAAGCCTTGCAAGAAGACAAAGCAGTCCGGAACCATGGAAAATGGGTTTCTTGTTGGGGTTTGGGATCTTTTTCTGGATTCTTTCTTTGGGTTCTTGAATGTTCTTGATGGGTTTTGAATGCTTTTGATCGGTAACGGCTTCTTGTTTGTCAACGTTTAGGATTGGTATAGATGGGTTATATTTGGTTATATTTTTTAAATCTTTTTAATGATTTTTATTGTTTTTAAATGTTTTTAATGGTTGTAAAATGTTATAAAACGGTTAGAAAATGTTAGAGATGCTTCCACCATATTCCACCCTAGGAGATGCTTCGCGTGCTATCAGCTCTGATGTCTTCAGCGCATTGGTTGATCAAGGGCGTCACATTTGATGCTCATGGAAGCAATCAATGGATGCGAGAGGTTTTGTTCGGGACTTTCACAACTTTGCGTCGTAGCGATGTGGAACAGTTGCCGTGGGTGAACCAGCTGCAGTACAAGGAGCTGCCGGAGCATCATCTCCCTCACCTTCCCCTCAAATTGTGCTTCTTCGAAGATTCTCCGGTCTTTGCGTTTCCAGATTGCTGTTGCTGGGATGAGCTTCATTTAAATGTCTTGTTTTGAAATGTTTTTCAATGTTTTTCATGTGTTTCAAAAAATTGATAATGTTGCATTATGCTGGATTTATGTTCAATGTTGTAATCAAGCAACTTTGAGAACTCCTACAAAATCATGTCCCTAGATTTTAAGGGCGCAGTGTGTCTACTAAATTAATTTCACTAGTGTGGTAGCAGTCACTTTCCCTTAGCCAGACATAACCAGACCATACGTGACCATACCACACTTCAAGAATTTTCAAAAAATCCTCAAGATGAACATCGAGATCGTGATTTTTTAGTGGGGGTGATTGGAATGGTGATATGGGTTTGTGATATGGTAGTGATTTGTAGTGCCATGGAGTGCATACTTTGGTGTCCTTTCCATCTTGATATATCTTATTAATTCTTATTATATCTTTATATTACTTGATATTCCTTGATGATCCTTGATGTATCTACTTTGATGTTAATTGCTTTGTCTTTAAGAAACATATTAAATGTATTGTCTACATTTGGTTACAATATGTTACAATATGTTACAATGCTATACTGTCATTGGTGTGCCATGTTGATTTGAGATGGTTAGGTTTGAAAGCCCTAAAACATCATGTCCCTAGATTTTGCTGGTTCCAGTGTGTCTACTAAATTGCTGTCAGTAGGGGGGTAGCAGTCACTTTTCCCTAACCAGACATAACCAAACCATACCACACTATACCACACTTAGAGAATTTTCAAAAATCTTCAAGATGAACATTAAGGCCATGTTTTTTTAGTGGGGGTGATTGAAATGGTGATATGGGTTTGTGATATTCTAGTGAGTCATTGGACAATGAGAGTTAAAATATGTTAGAATATGTGAACCATTGTCAACCAATGCTAAAGTAACATATATACAAAGTATTATAAAGTTATATATAATTATATATATATATATTTGAATATATGAATACAATTAATTCCAATTATATACATATATGTGTGTGTATTTAAATTTTAGAAATAATCGCAATAATGTGAATATCTTGAAATATGAATCATGATGAACCATGGTGACGAATAGTGATTTTGCTGGTGCTTTTATTATTTGCATTTGTGTCTGAGGCCATTGTGTGAAGAACTGCGGGGGCCAGTTAAACTCGCCTCTACGTTCAATCATGCTGGGGCGATACGTAGCAGACAGTAGCGGAGCACGAGCCCAAGGGCTCCCGCCCTCCGCCTACGTGCGGTCGGCTCCCATGTCGGATTCCCTTCACGCAATGCTCTACAATCTGTTCTTTCTGATAATGGATGTAGTCTCTTGGCATTTCTTGGCAATGATTTTGAGAGATTTTACTAGCATGGTGGTGTTTGATTCTACCAGGGGACAGAGATGTTGTAGGATGCAATAGGTGTTTCATGGTTCTTCATGTTTGGGGTTGAGCCGATGGTTGCCGCTCAAGATTTGCCTGCTTCAGGACATGGCCGTGAAGGAGGTGAGGGTTCCCTGGAATTGCAGAGGCTTTCTTCTTTTGAATTTGTGCATTGCCCTTTGCACTGCGACTTGCCTTCGATGGCATTGGGGTTTTTGGTTGGAAATATTTGGGATTGCTATGTGGTTTTAAAGTTTTTTGGGTTGGTTGTTCAAATTGTTTGTTAGGCGTTTGTTTTTTTGGTTGTGCGTTTTTTGTTTTATCTCATGCGTGGGCATTGCCCATTGCAGGCACCCAACTCGCACCGCACAATGAAAATCACATCCCGCCTTGAAAATGCGCTCGCTGGATACGTCTTACTTGATCTCTTCAAAATGATCTCTGAGCGTTTTTCGAAGGGGTCCCCCCGGGGCCAGCCATTGGCTGGCGCCGCAGACCCACCGCAATTTACAAAATTGCGCATTGGCTTCTGTAGCCTTTTGCCTCCAAAAGGATGCAACAGGCAATCCGTGGCGCCACGGTCACATGAGGCTGGCGCAGCTTCCGGTTGAGATGTGGTTTGGAAGGCTGCGCGGCCGTTCAGCGACTGCGCAGCTGAATGCCAGAGATTACTACCGGGCTTCGGCGAAGGAAATGGTTCGTGCCCAAAGATGTGCTGAGAAGGACCCTACCAGGCTTCAAAGTGATCATTCCAACCTGGAGCCAGTGTCTGCAGAAGAATTTGCCGACATCAGCAAGAGAGCGCTGTTGGCTGCTACCCGTCTGGCTGCTTGGGCAAGTGGGCTGACAGAAGAGTCTTTGAGGGCAAAGTACAAACAATTGGCAGGAAATTTGATTTCACCCTCGGAAGAAGATCCTGACAACCTCCATGAATGGGAGAAAGACGAGCAAGAGGCATGGGAAGATGATGTGAAAGACAGCGGAGCAGCAGCAAAGTGTAAGGATTTGCTGGATGATGTCAAGAGAAATGCGGAGGCTGGTATGGAGGAAGCAAATGCAGAACATGTGCGACCAGAAGCGGAAATGGAAGAAGCAGATCAGGACAATGGGATTGTTGTGGACAACATCAGTCATGTGCCCGATGCTGCAGCACTGGAAGAAGTTCTGAAAGCCACCGACCAAAATGAATCCAATGAAGAGGGGCATGAGGCCAACGAATTTGGGGATGACCGCGGCGTGACTTTGTCTGACACTTTGAGGATTTGCTCCCACCATTTTGTTGAAGATGTGTCAGACCCAGAGCGTGTTGCTTCCATCTTCGACTCCCTCTGGAGATTTCTCATGTATCTACGCCATTGGCGTGGAGGTTGCGACAGGTCTTTCCTGAAGAATCCAAGGGCCTGCAGAAGAGCCTCACGAACAACTCATTGGTACAAGTTCCTCGGTTTGTTGCATGGGCAATCATGGTCAGGGAGCTCACAGGAATTCAATGTTGTAATCAAGTAACTTTGAGAACTCCTAAAAAATCATGTCCCCAGATTTTAAGGGTGCAGTGTGTCTACTAAATTGATTTCAGTAGTGTGGTAGCAGTCACTTTTCCTTAGCCAGACATAACCAGACCTCACATGACCATACCACACTTAAAGAATTTTCAAAAAATCCTCAGGATGAACATTGAGATCGTGATTTTTTAGTGGGGGTGATTGGAATGGTGATTTGGGTTTGTGATATTGTAGTGCTATGGAGTGGCTTTGGTGTCCTTTCCATCCTTGAACACCTGGTATACTTTGTTTTTTTGAAATGATTACATAACATTAATCCATATTGCATATAGGTATTTAATGTTTTTTAATTATGATCGATTGTTATTTAAGGTTATGTTTGATTATTTTCTGTGTTTTTGATTATTTTTTGTTATTTTTTATTTATTTTTGCTTTTTTGGTTTGTATGATTTCATGTTTTTAACTTTTTTTAATATGCATATGTTTGCATATGAGCAGGTTTAGTGAATATATACTTGATGTATCTTGACGTTAATTGCTTTGTTTTTAAGAAACATATTAAATGTATTGGCTACATGTGGTTACAACATGTTGAAATAGGTTACAAAGCTATACTATCATGGGTGGGCCATGTTGATTTGAGATGGTTGGGATTGAAATCCCTAAAAAATCATGCCCCCAGATTTTTTAGGGTGCAGTGTGTCTACTCAATTCATTTCATGACCATACCACACTTAAAGAATTTAAAAAAATCCTCAAGATGAACATTGAGATCGTGATTTTTTAGTGGGGGTGATTGGAATGGTGATTTGGGTTTGTGATATTGTAGTGCTATGGAGTGCCTGCTTTGGTGTCCTTTCCATCCTTGAACACCTGGTATACTTTGTTTTTTTGAAATGATTACATAACATTAATCCATATTACATATAGGTATTTAATGTTTTTTAATTATGATCGATTGTTATTTAAGGTTATGTTTGATTATTTTCTGTGTTTTTGATTATTTTTATTTATTTTTGCTTTTTTGGTTTGTATGATTTCATGTGTTTAACTTTTTTTAATATGCATATGTTTGCATATAAGCAGATTTAGTGAATATATACTTGATGTATCTTGACGTTAATTGCTTTGTTTTTAAGAAACATATTCAATGTATTGGCTACATGTGGTTACAACATGTTACAATATGTTACAAAGCTATACTATCATGGGTGGGCCATGTTGATTTGAGATGGTTGGGATTGAAATCCCTAAAAAATCATGTCCCCAGATTTTTTAGGGTGCAGTGTGTCTACTAAATTGCTTTTAGTGGGGGATAACAATCATTTCTCCCTAGACACATTTGAACAAGGACATCAAGGTCGTGATTTTTTAGAGTTGTGTTTTGGGGTGGTGAGGTGGTGGTTGATTTTCTAGCCTGAGTCATTGGGGTTTTGCATCTTTTTGATTCTTTTTGCCAGTAGATGCCAGCCCATCTTTACTAAGTTGGAACGAAAGGAAGCTAGCAGAGCTGGCGTTGGAAGAAGGCTGCGCAGAGTTCCGCCAAAGGACTTCCAGACTTGACAAGTGGAAGCAACTGGCGCTTGATGCAGCCAAGGAAAACAACATCAAGGTGGAGATCCCGGACAAGATTGAGTGTCCTGGTTTTTTTTATTTTTTTTCATTTTCTGATTGGGTTGGCTGGGGGCTCATGTCCTACACATGTTTCAGCCCCTTTGTTGCCCCAGCATGTCTCAGCCATTCCATTCCATCCCTGGATTTTGAAACTTCAGGAGCGGAAATGTCGTCATCATGGTGGTTCCAAGAAAGGGTTCCAATACCCGGCTGGCAACTGTTGGGTTGGTCATCAGTGTCTGGCGGGGGCAGAAGAAGCCGCAGCTCGCAACAGCAGTTTGCTCTCTTGGCCACGTGATTGCGCTGCGATGTATTGTCCTTCAACCTGCAATGGCAAATCCAAAGAAGTGGATTGGTGACGATCATTCGGTTCCTTGGGTGCTCCGGCCCGAGGCCTTGGTTGCCGTGCTGGATGTGGAATCCTCGCACCAGACCATGGAGGGCATTGAGATCAGCGTTACCCAGGAATCGCAGGACCTTGTGTCAGAATCTTTGCTTCTTGGAGAATGGTGGCCGTGTGCTGAAAAGGAGGGGGATCAGCAAAGTGCCCAGCGTGGAGTGTATGCTGGCAGGAGGAGGAAGCGAGGTCAAGCAAAACCAGCCAAGCCTGCTGACACGAAGGACAAGCCTGCTGATGTGGCCGGTGATGATGCAGCGCCAGCAGTACCAGTACCGACCTCCAGCAAAAACGGCAAAAAGAAGCACAAGACACCCAAGAAGATCAACAAAGAAGCCAAGTTGCAAAAAGCCGCCGCTTCCAAACAGATTCCGTTCCAGCCAGAGTATTTCAAGAGGAATGGCTCCGGTCCCATTGTGGTGAGACAGACGATGGAGAAGTTGAAGGCTTTGGACGAGCAGTTCTTCTCCGAGAAGCCTTCCTTTGATGATGATGGCAAGTGCTTGATTCCAATCCCGAAGTGCAAAGGTGTCTTGTGGATCGACATCTTGACCACCGCGCACACTTTCTTCTGCAAAAGGTGCCGTGTTTGAAATATGTGTTCAAAATTGTTCAAAACTGTTCAACACATTTCTAAATCGTTCAAATGTGTTTAATGTTTTTTAATTGCTGGTGATGGTTAGTATTTGTATATATTTGTATGTACTTGACTGTAATTGTCCTGTTGTGCACTGCTGGCGTTTGAGGTTCGAAAGCTCTTCTTCTTCGATGTTTGGAAAGCTAGTTCACGACACATTTTCCCAGGCATTGACGCAGATGCGTTCTGAAAATCCTCAACGCAGAGCATTTCTGATCCTGATCCGGGATATTTGCTTGTTCATGAAATGTTCAGAGTGATCGTGTGTATCCTTGTGTTCCATTCCATCGTGCTCCGGCTGAACTGAAGATAAGACATGATTAGAATTGATTAAATTAAATTTAGATTTTGAAAATATGTCAAATCAATTCAAATGATGGGTGTCTATTTGTATTCTTTGTTCATGATTGTTCATGTATATTTTGATTTGTTTTAAATGTTTTGAAAATGTTTGGAATGTTTTATATATTTGTTACGTTGGCATCGTGACACGTGAATGGAATGCGATGCGCAGAAGTGCACAGGCAGTGTACAGATGTGTACAGATTTGTGTCATATTGCGCAGTACATTACAGTATAGTACGGTAACCAGTTCCGGGGCACAGCAACTCGACAAGATTGCTGTATAGATATATATCCGTGGACGATGGTCTTCCCATATATTCCATTTTTTTCCCAGCAAAATTTAAATCAATTGAAACATATTGAAACCATTCATATATATTCATTTGATGTTAAATTCATTCACTGTATTTGACTGTTACGGCAGTCTGACAAGGTTTGAATCTGACATAATCTGACAATGGAAGATCCTCGCACATTGATATGAAGTATTTGGGGTAGCTGGTGGCATTGGTCCATCAAAAACAAAAACAGAAGACGATGGGAACCGAAGAGACAAATCAGCAAGCGATGGTGGGCAGGGACTGCTGATGACTGCTGGGTTGCGGTTGGCTGTGGATTTGGCAGGGTCTCTACTAAATCCCTTCAAATCAGGGACCATGCCATCTTGGGCATGGTGTCAAACATCATCCAAACCAGGTCCCTAAACAATCAGGGACTTTTGAAACTCCAACATGTGAGGTGCAGTCAGCATCTTGGCTTGGTGGCCGATAATCACTTGGGAACCCAATTCTTTAGACTGTTTTTGGGGCCAATCCTGGTGGTTTTGGAGAGATTTTCTTCAAATATGTCACTAAAAATTAGGTTGGGGCACTTCAGTTTTTAGTGAGAAAAATTGTTGGAAATATTGGCCTTCTTATGGGATTCTGATTTTCTAGACCCCCACACCTTAGCATTCCACAGGATCTCCAGCTTCTAGCTAAAAAATCAGGGGTCCCAACCTGACCCCCCTAATTAGAGGGAGGATTATATAATATATTCATTTATTTCTTTATTTAAATATATTTATATTTATATATATATATATATTTATTTATTTACTTAAATATATTTATATATATAGATATATTCATTTATTTCTTTATTTAAATATATTTATATATATATATATATATATATATTTATTTATTTATAAATATATTTATTTTTATATATGTATATATTTACATGTGTTTATTTACTATATACATGTGAATACATTTATAGTATACATATATTTTGTGTATTTTTGTATATGTATATAATTTTACTACATGTCAACTCATTTAATTCTGTATTTTCATGTATTTACAGCAGATAATTGTGCGTATTTGTGTATGCATACAAGGACTTTTGTGGCACATGCATAGTTTTTTTTCGGTTTTTTTGCACATGTATGATATTTACTTACTATTTTGTACATAGAATAGACATGTTTTTTCTTGACATTGCAAAAAAAATGTGGAGCATATAAAACAAAATACATGTGCACATTGTGTCAATATGCTGTATACATAGCAGATCAGTGAATGTGAGAGTCAGATTGGACTTGCTTTGGTTTGATGTGTCATGAGCTTTGAGGGTGTGTGTTTGGGTTTCAAACTGAAGCAAAGAAACTTGTGTTCAAGTCTTTTGGTGTTGTGGCCTACTATTCCTTTTCCTATATTATAGGGTGAGAAGACGAAAAACTGTTCAAATCTTCAAGTTCACAGAAACATGAAAGTCATTTGATGTTTGAAACAAGAAATGCACACACTCACACACCCTACACTTTACATTGTGACACACACTTTAAAATAGAGCACACACACACCCTACACTTTATATTATTAAACACACTTTAAGATAAAAAACACATACACACACCGTACACTTTACATTGTTAAGCACACTCTAAAATAGAAAATGTCACGTTATTGACTGAGCTAAACAGAACAGCCATCAAAAAAAAACCACCTTACTCAGAACTGGTTCTAAGAACCCCTTTTGGTCCTAAGAGTTCTTAGTACCTTGTGTGGGTTCTAAGTACTCTTCGGTACTACCCCCCCTTGCGCCGGTCCCCAAAAAAAACCCCCTAAATCAGTACATTTCGGATGTTAGTTGATGAATTTCATCACGAGGGGATGGTTACGAGGGATGGGTACTAGTTGATCAAATGAATCACATTTTTCTGTCTCGACGCCATTTTTGTGAAATACCGTCACCTCGTTGCCCTGTCCACGGATCCCAGAATTCCGTCGCCACAGCTTTGGACGTTGATGCCTCCCCAATGGTTGCTGCGTTGCAGGTGATTTTTGATGCAGCTCAACCAACCAGAGTCACTGCAACCGGTATAGGCGCGCCTGCCATGGTGAAAATTGGGGCGGGGGGTTGTGGCCTACCATGACTTGGATCTGAAACATTGTCATCAACATAAGCAAATATCAACGATCCACTTATACTATTGTTGGTTTGCTTTTTTAAGCTCTCTCAATACGAACCATTATCAACCATCTCTGCACTGTCATGAACCATCAGTACTTAAAGGTCATGAATTAATCATCTTTTTTGCCCTGCAGTCACTAGTCATCATGAACCCTTTCAGTCCATTGACCATGAATGCATCATTCCTAGCATCCAATCGCGTAAATGACAGGCCAGCCGACTATTCATCAGCCATCACCAATCATTTTTCCAACATCACGAGTCACCATCATAGCCATGATTTCATGGTGGTTTCCCTATTCATCAATATGGCTGTGGGTCAAAACCCTTAGTCCCCCTGCTTCCCCTATCATTAACCATTGTTTTCCAGCTGTTATTGTTGGTTATTATCCACCATTATTAGTTGGTTAATTTTGACCCATAGCCATATTAATCCTGGTTATTTTTGGATGGTGATTAGGTACCACCACGGCCATGGGCATAGCTGGTGAATCTCAGCAAGCAGGCCATTCACCCAGCGCTTCACTGCGCTTCGCGCGGAGGTTTCATCGGGGAAGATCTGCGTTTGCGAATTGCTGGGCGCCTGGCCACTGGTCTTCAGGCCGGTGAGGGATGGATATGGGGGTGTCTTAAGCCATAGGGAACCCCCAAGTTATGGTTGGTTTAATACTATAAATGGCTATTAATAGATGATTTGGGGGCACCCCTATTTTGAGAAACAGCCATATGGATGGTGAGGAACAGGTCCACTTCTCCCGAATATATCCAAATATTGATGGTTTGGAAGGATTATTCCAGGACTATGGTGATGGTTCATCATGGTTGGGTGTGGTTTTTCATTGACAATGGTGGTTATGAACGGTTGATCGAAGGAAGTTCGGAAGTCAAACGTCAGACTTATGGAAAGTTGCAGCAGGTAGTCCCGATGAAGAGACGTCACAAGGAAAGAGATGCCAACAGAGACATCTACGATCGGGACAGAAGGAATCATGCGAAATGCTTTGTTTTTAGTAATTAAGCGCTCGGGGAATGTAGACGTATGGGGCAGGGATTATTTTGCGTTGTAGCATGTTGATGCATGCAGCCTCTTTAGCAAGCAATTTTATTGAATATGTGTGTGGATACATAATATACAGGCGTTGTTGATTTGTTCATGTAATTCTAACATTGAACATGCATTGAACATGCATTGAACATGTACTGTATCGTTTTCATTCTGTCTTGTTTCACAACTTCAGATTGATACATTCTACCTCCACGTTTCATTTATCCTTCGGCTACAAAGATATGCTCTGCCAAGAAGCACCTTGACACATGGCACAGTCGTTGCGAATTGCTGAGATTTCTCTGCCAGGTCCACAACGAATCAGCCATCTCTTTCGTTCCGCCAGGGGCCACAGGTCACTGTAGAGACTCATCCTGTCTAGAACTTTGGGAGAAAAACATATTGGGAAACTTGAGACATGGGTGGTTTATTACTATATTACTATACATGGCTAGTAAAGCAGAAATGTGTGAACATGGAAAAGGCAGACAGCCTCATTGGGCTGAACAGGGGCGCAGCTGTCATGATCAACGGACTGGGTGTTTTCACTGCTGTCATGTAGATGCCCGAGGGTACTGCATTGCGCCTGAGAAAGAAAATGGCTAGTAAAGGATGATTTGGGGGGTCCGCTGTAACTTGAGGACCCCCCGAAATGGGTGAAGCGACTTGATCTTAGCAGCCATTAGATGACCAGTCGTCATACTGCCGACTTCCTCAGGCCGGAGCCACCTGTTCGATCTCCAGATGATCCCAGTGAGGCTTGAAGTTCGAGCTTCCCTTGCGGTCACCTGTGTCCGCATGACATGTTGGTTGTTGATGGTTTTGTGCTAGCTAATGTCGCTCCATCAACTCAAGGATCTTGGAAGGTTGCTGTTGTATGCTTATCATTTTGGGTTATATTGCCTATCAATTACTGGCTTGTTGGTGAGGGGATAAGCAGTAAGCCACCAAAAAATGATCATTTTACGAATGAAAACCATTGGGTGTACCACGTCATGGCTTGGCACATGCCCCATGGCGGCTTTCAGGTTTTCTGATCGAGACAGGGCCACCCAGCCGCAGGCTTTCCTCATCGAGGTGTCCTTGGACGGAGGACTGTTTTGGCTCAGCAGCTGAACTCAGGGGATGTACCTGTGGACATGTGGAGGTGTACATGGGGGTTTCTTAAGCCATAGGGAACCCCTCAAAAATGGTTTTTATTCCTCCTTAGTGACAGATGGAGCCCCCGTCTTGACCTCAAAAATGGTTGGTTTATTAGGTTTATCATTTCAATTATAATTGACTAATATTGAGAAACACCCACATGTTACATCATGTGATTGTGAAGCAACATGTGGCGATTGGAGTTTTGCTTAAAACTCGATGAAACTTGGCACCGACTTGGAGATCGAACTTTTGTTGGTGCATCTCTCCGCACTTTTTCCCACTTGATCCCCCGCCACAAAAATGGCAAAGATCATGCAGTATTCCCAAGTCACAGCTTATATGAGAACGTCACAGCTTACATGCTGTTTATTCCCATGCCTTGAGAAAATCCGCAGCACTGGTCGCGTAAGGCTCTGGTGTGCAGCTGACCTACAAGCACCTTCCTGTCTGGGACTCATGGATCCATGGATCTACCCAAATGATGGTTCGTCATTTGGCCCAAATAAATTGATGCTTCGTCATTGTGGAAGTCACATTATTGACAAATGACTATCTATATAGTTATTATAGTTGTATTAGTTATAGATAATGATCCATATAGTTTATTTATTCATCATCGTTATCTATAACAATTGCTTGATTCAGCTGATTATTGACCATCAGTGTGAACCAATATAAACCATGCTCAGTTTTTGTGGTTAACCATTGTTAGTGGCTAGCCATTCTGAGCCAATATGAACCTTTACCTGCTCTCCTGTCCTTCGCTGGTTCGCGGCTGTGAGGCAATCTATGCACTGGCTCCCACCCTGATCGTGCAAGGGGAGCGGTGCGTTGCAATGTGTTTTCGATCATGGTCTCCCTGGTGTTGGCATCGCTGAAGATGACTGGCAGGTTGGCCCCCTAGCTATAACTTGGTTTATAAGGCCATTTACCCATAGTTATATCTACCACAACTGGTGGTTACCCAAGTTATAACCCAACTTATAGCTGGTAAGGGGCCCACCTTGGATGAATGATGGACCCATTCTGACTCCAGTGACCAACCTCAGCGCCAGGAGGCAATTGAGTTGAATATCTCTGGCAGCCTCACTTTTGCAGGGGAAGTGGTGCGGAAACCTAGCGAAACCTAGCGGAGGTCCAGGGTCAAGACTTGGGAGATGACAGGATCTTTAGAGGTGTAGAATTTCCACAAGGTTTTACTGAATTGCCCAATCTTTCGCATAAACGATGGATGGTTGAACATGTCTGGAACCCCAAGAATAGTTGTAACACGTTATAGCATCAGTGTATGAACATGTATGAACTTTGTATACCATTAGATACCTCTTTATAGATGCCTTTGGCGGTATACAATCATCTCAATCATGTTTTTCAGTGTCACAGCCACCACTACATCAACAGTGAAACATTACCGTCATGGATAAAGTGTAGTTCGCCCGGATTTCACGCCGCACATGGTTCCTGCACCCCTGCTACAGGATGCCACGGGTACACCATGGTGCACCTGTCCCTCGATGTTCCAAGCTGGGCTCAGGTTTCGCTTCAAGCTCCGCCGCTGCATCCTTTGCCCAGCAAAGTTCAATCTGTGTTCCCAGCCTCGCAGGTGACGGCCCGCCAGGGAAATCTTCGGTGATGTGGTCCTGTTACCATGATGACCTCATACCTTGTGAGACCTTACAAGTAACTTACTTGAGACCTTATAAGATGATCTTATACGACCATTCAGGACGCTTCACCAAGTGCGGGTAGGGGATCAATTCGCTATATGCGAAGCCCCAGATTTGCCGCTGGCCTCGCTGATTTCGGCTCCAAGTCAACAAGCACAGCCCCGGCAACGGAGCGAAGCTCAGCACTGGTGGATGCTGGTGAGCCAAGGAACCAGGGGTATATCATCTATGGGTATTGTTAGGTATCCATGTATCCCATCATCTAAAGATATCTATGGGTCTTGTTAGGTGTCCAGGGGCATTCCTTGAACTAAAGCGAGGCCAGGAGCTGCCAGGAGTGGCAGGGATCCATCAGACAGTCGAACCACCGAGGTCTTAGACCGGGCAAAATACGATGGGCCAAAGGAGGCGGCCTCCGGTTGATGTGCCATGGGTGATTCGTGTCGCACATGAGAGCACCTTGAAGAGAAGCGCATTGACCTTTCATACCTCAGAAAATAGTCAATGCTGCTAATAGTTAATGGATGTTAATAGTGGATGTTAACGGATGTTAATAGTGTGCCAATCAATAGTGGATTTTAATAGTGGATTTACCTTTCTTACATGTGTGAATGTTAATGGATGTGTTCATAGTCATGTCAATCATAGTCTCAGCCAGTTTCCTTTCATATTGATGTAATCGATCGTATGCAATTTTGACATGGTCAATCCCCTATTGTTGGTTATTATCCCCTATTGCGACCCACTAGAATCCCCGATAAAGTTATAAGTTATAATTGCTGTTTCTCAAGATAGGGGGGGGCCAAATCATCCTTTATTCACCATTTATTGTAATTCAACTTGTGTGTAAGACACACTATGGCTGACCTTGTACATAGCTACAGAGTAATCAGCCGCAAAGTGACAAAAACAATAGCAATTCCAACCATTTCTTAGGTCCCTTTATTCACCATTTATATGTTTTAATTCAACCATTTCTAGGGTCCCGTATAAAAGGCCCATGGTTCATCAATGAAGTTCGCTGCCAAGCCAGGACTTGGCTTTTGCTCGCGGCAGCTACCGCTTTCAGCTGCCCGGCAGCAGCTTGTGTGGCAGCGGTGCCAGCTTTCCCAGCCGGGCACGTGAGGTAGCACTGGCAAGCTATGACATGGTTGTGGGTCAATATTAACCAACCAATAATGGGGGATAATAACCAACCAATCTATAGGGAAAACAATGGTCAATGATAGGGGAACCAGAGGTACAGGGTGAACTGACCCACTGCCACATCACTATGATTATATTGCTTTCTTGGGGCAGTAGGGAGAGTAATTACTGGTATTTAACATTATTTTACCTCAGATCTTATCAGATCAAAAGAAATTCAGCTGATGCTGCTGCCTTTGGAAAAATTTGGGGGATATGCATTGAAAAACCTGAGTTGTGCTCCATGGCACATCACATGCGAAATGAGGGATACCAAAATGAGGGGATACCAACCTGAGTTGTGCTCCTTTGAAGATATCCCCAGAACATTTTGGTATCCCCTCATGATCCCAACATCATGAGCCTCAGGTCAGCTGGCCTTCATCGCCCCAAAGGCGCACTGGCTGGGAACCACCAGTGATGCTACGGTTGCCATCGACGCTGTCCGCAGCTGATGCGGCTCAGTGGTTCTTTTGTGGTGAGCCAATACTGTAATTCATGGTGGCCAATGGCCAATGGTTGATGGTGAATGGTCAATGATGACTGGTAGCTTTCTAATTAGTGACTATGTGATTGAACGGTCAATGATTATTCTAGGTTCATTAATTGATGGTTATTAATAACTACTCAAGAAATGGATGCTTGACAGATGTTGCCTCTTCATGGTGACCATATACCTTCCAACTTGGTTGGCGGGGATATGGACAGCCCCTCTGACTGTTGACGAGATCACTGTTCGGGTAAGTTCATGGTTTTTGTTGGTACGGACACGGTAGCTGGAGGAACATGACAGCATTGCATAGGATTGCATCGGCCTCGCTGTCAGATTTTCCTTCAGGAAAGCGCTTCCGTGGCGAAGGTAGCTTCATCAAAGGCCAGCGCCGATCTTGCTGTGTTGGGCATGGACCAATGGCAGCCACCTTTCTTTTGAGTCCTTGGTTCTTGAGTTTGGAGATGGCATTTTCAGATGCGAATCCTTTGGAGTGAACTTGCACGTGGCATGTCAATCATGCAAGCCATGCTACACAAGGCCTTCGGAATATAACAGTCAAGCAGAATGGTGGTGTAACTCTGCAAGACTGGGCTAGCTTGTTGGCAGCTGGGCTGGAACTAGCCGACTATGGCAGTTTTCATTTAAGACAACAAGATGGGTCAAGATGGGTCAAGATGGGTCAAGATGGGTCAAGATGGGTCAAGATGGGTCAAGATGGGTCAAGACGGGTCAAGACAAGTAAAAATGTGTCAAATATCACAGAATAACTTCAGTAGAACCCATTTCTGAGAGCAGATTTCGCAGCCGTCAGGGCACTTCAGAAACCCATTCCGCTCTGGAAGATGAGCTTCAGAGGGTGGAGGTCGGCGCCATGCCCTGCAAGAAATCAATCGCCACTTTTTCGGGAGCAGACTATAGCAGGGACTAACTAAGTAGTCATGGATAGTAACAACAGGATATGGCTAGTGAATGACTACTAGTAGCCATGACTACTTAGTGATAGCCACTAGCTATGCAACTAATAATTACTAATTCAGGATAACAGGATTAAATCACTCATAATTATCAAATACTATAGCAGGGACTAATGATGATTAACCAATGATTAACCAACACTGGCTGTCACTAAGTAGTCATTCACCAATGGCTAGACCAGCAAAAGATGGAAAACAGATTGACCAGTTCTTCATAGTCTCGCTACGGTCTCCGTTGACCTCCAAATGCCATGAGCACTCGTAGTTTCCGTCGACGAATTACACATTTGGCCTATGGCCCGTCATGCCCTGGAAGAGGCACTAAGACGAGACTCTTTGGAGGCGGGAGCTTGACGAACTGGTTGCCGCATATGTGAGACATCGCCATATGCTGCAGTTCTTGAGGAAGGTGTTGACGGTGTTGAAATTCATCTCTTTGCTCTGCAAATAAACGAGTGAGAACAAGGATTGAAGCGGTCCTCCCTAGAAAGTCCTGCAGATTGAATCACTTACCAGCTACTAATCATCATCAACTAATGATTGTAGGTAATTGAGCCTTGAGGTGACACATATTTGCAAGACCCCAGCAAGCTTCACAAATTTGATTTTGCCCGGAAACATGATCAACTTTTTAAGCATGTCCATAAACACTAGAGTAACCATGAGGTCCAAGTAAAAACTACAAGGTGGACCCTATAACCCCCTATAACTGGTAGTTAACCCTACTTGACTTAGTTATAAACCAACTAACCAAAGTGGTTGGGGGCCCACCTTGTAGTTGGTGACCACCACTTTCACCACGACCAGGGCCCCCACTCTCACTGGGTGGCCGAGCCAGGCCTGCCTCCTTGCTTCGGAGGATGAACGTCAGATGGAGTTCGGGGGCCTGGCAACTTCCAATGTGGTCTGGGAGATGGCTATGGGTCAATATTTACCAACCAATAATTGGGGATTATAACCAACAAAACTATAGAGAAAACAATAGTTAATGATGGGGGAACCAAGGGTACAGGGTTTTGACCCACTGCCAGATGTTTCTGAGAAACTCTGGATGTGGGTCATTGTAAGAGATGGTATACGCACAAAGAGTTATAATTTGCAGTGGTTGATCTGTTAATGGTTGATTGTAACCACTAATCAACCGTTCAGTTCTTGCCTGTGGGTGTGACCACCAGAATGAGCGTCCTCTCCCTTGCACTCAACTGTAAGACCGCCTGGCTAAGAGACATGAAATGAAATGAAACAAATTACCATCAAGAAACTGTCGAAAATTTGCAAAACGATTCCCCGTCGGGCTCAGAGAATTAAAGGCATTAAAGCGAATTTCCATGACCAGCATGATTGCTACGAATCACAATCAGCATTTCCATGATCAGCTAGAGAACCCCCCATGATGAACCAACTGATTTGCCATGAATCCTCACCCGCTGCCGCTTGTAGCTCCCTTCAGCTCGCTGAAACTGGACGCTGTCGAGGAGGTGTCAAGAGCTGAGCTACGAACTGAATACAGCGGAGCAGCTGCTGTTCAAACGCAGCTTGGCCGATGCGGATGGTGAACGAAATTGGTGAACAGTTGGGAACTGTTCATTTCCCAAATTTTCCAAAGATTGGTGATACTCTGAAACAGTTGGGATACACTGAAACAGTTGGCAAGTGAACAAACTGTCTCGCAGGTGGCACAGTGTATCAATTGTTTACCAGTATTAGTGATTCGCAGAATGCACATGTTTTTTTTTTTCCAGTGTAGCAATGTGTGTCGCCATCAATTGGTGTGATGAATTTGGTGTACAAATTATGCAAATTGGTCAGTCTTATCACAATCATTTTTGAATCAAGTGATTCACAACTATTGCTGGTGATGAATCCATGATGTTTTTGAATGAATTGGTGATTCATCACCAACAATTGGTGATTTGGAATCTGGTTTCAGACTTTTTGTGGTGATGAAGCCCCACCATGGATGCTGGTTATCTAGGTGATGCGCAGCGATGGGCAGTGTTGCTGATTCTCCCTGGATCATTTTGGTGAATGATAGTGCATACGATGTTTAATACACGTTAATACTAATGTTAATACTATAGTATGTATGACTATGATTCTATGACTGAATGTGACGATTAGTGCAATGGTTAACACTATGGTTATTTTTGATGGTGAAATGATAATGATCAAATTATGGTTGTATATATATACATATATATATATAATGATGGTTCTGAAGCCCACCCCTTGGTCCAACTTGGCCCCTCTGACGCGAAGTTCATGTTTCCATCGTACATTGCCGCGACTTCTGGTTCAAGGAAGGAGGCCCGCGAAAAAAGCTGAGCAGGAAGACACCAGCGTAGTCAAGAGCAGCATCTGGAAGCCATGGTCATGCCAGAGCAGAAAGATCCAATCACAACAAAACCAACAAGAAGCAAATCGCAACATAGCGATATATAGCGATCTCAGAACAAATCTCCAGCTGCTTATTGCTGGCCGCGCATTTTTCCTTGCCGCGCAAGGGCCACTCTCCTAGCTGTTTCGTTGTCTACGCTTGGGCGTCATGGAGGAAGCGAACAGCTTTCAAAGCCTCCTGTTGCAGCTAGAACGTCAACATGCCAAGGAGGCCTTGAGAAAAATGTGGACTTGGGTCATGCTTTTGCTTTGGAAGTGGAATTTGTTCACACTCAATCTGCTTGTTGATTGCTGTTGAGCGTGAAATTGGACTGACTGTCATCGGGTCACTGAGGGTTTGTCAGAATTCTGGAGTAAAGTACCCTTCGCGATGCGAAGATGTCCTGACCTCTGGCTGTGTCAGGTCGAAGAACTACATGCGGAGATCGAAAAACTGAAGGTGCTTTGGAGCTTTGTTCTGCCACACTGTGAAAACCAACAAAAGAACTGGTTTCGAATGTCAGGTCACCATCTACAACCTCTCACTAGTGTGCGAGCCGTTTTGAGATCTTTGGGTGCACATGTCACGGAATAGCCTTCTCATTTCCCAGTTGGTAGGGTGGTGCAATATAAATGCAATATACATGCATTTATGATATGGATACAGTCATATGATCCAGAGACAAAAATTTAGTCAATTGCGTTTAGCTTAAGTGTTAGATCGAGATGTGTTTTGTCGATGTTACTCGAGGCTTAAAAACGATACCCCAAAGGAGTACTCCCAAACTTGGAAAACATTAGGGGACGATCCGAAAAATCTGTGAATACACCTTAATCTTGATGCCGCCACATATGATATCACATGCATATAATATCATATCACGTATATTGTATAGTATATAGTATATATTAGTATTGCTGTGTCATGCTCTGTTTTCTTGACAGAGTTGCAATGGGGACAGTGTTGATAAATGCGGGTTGTCTTGAAATGCAAAATCACAATTTGAACTGTGAGACTAATCTCCTAAATTTGGAATTGAAGCTGATAATTGTGCATAATGAAGCTGATTTCAGCGTGCTCAATTTGCAGCAATCGAAGGATATGGCTTTGGGGTGTAGAAGTTTCTTAGAATGAAGAAATCCAAACAGCATCATTGCGAACTTTGTTGATGCTACGCAGGTACGTCGTGCTTTCGACAGTCCCTTGTAGCTGTAGTCAATCATAGGTTATCAAAATTCTACAGTACATAGATTATCATTGTTTCAATCCCTATAGTCATGATGATCACAGAATTCTAATTTTCAGTAGTATTTTGATCATCATATCATATATTCCCATAATCAGTAGTATTCCAATAATCATCATAGATTATCTATCACTTATGTTGCTTGTAGTATTTCGTTAGCTCGGGGCCTTTGATCGAGCTGTGACATCTTGTGGATTTTCGATTTTTCCCATCTTGTGGCGGGGAAAACGCGCAGAAATCGCTCGAATTCATCGTTCAAGGTTTGGTTTCCTCCTGATATATCATCCAAGGGAATCTTTGGACTAAAAGACGCACTTGTCGGTATCAAGCTTTTGCGGCCATTTTTGCCTTGCTCCCAGCCACAGGTTGCCAACAAGGCTCGTCGGCGCCGTTTGCATGGACTTGACGTGAGCAAAGAATCTTGTTGTGTGCTTTCTCCTCGTCTTTTTTTCTAAGTGATCCAACTGCGATTCCTCTTCTTTCCGTAACTCTCAACTGCCAACATATCAGCACAACTATCCATGGCTCATGATTTCTTGAACTTTATCCATACTTCAATATCTTCAATTGATTCAACTCCAATTGATCCAGCTCCAATTGATCCATGGCCCAGCATGATTTAGATCTCCAATTGATCCAAGTGATTCCTATAATTTCTCCAATCGATCTAGCTCCAATGACGCATGGCCATGGAGGCTCCTTTGGGTCCAAAAGTGGACTCGTGGGGCCCGGGATCCCGGGGTCGTGTGGCGCACGGCATGAACTGCCGAGCGCGGCTCGCTCCGCTACCTTGGGACCGCTGCTCATAGCTGGTTGAGTCATGTTGATTCAGTCGCTTACTTGATGAGCCCAAAGAAATTAACAAGAATGAATCAACCAGCTATGAGCAGCTTACTTGGTTGCTCAGTCGCTTACTTGGTGATTTCTCAAGCAGGGAGCCCAAACCGATGGATGGTTAATAACTTGAGAAACACCCACCGCACTTGCTGCTTAAAATGCTGGTGAAAGAGCCCAACAAGACCATCATACTGTCATTATAGATTCACAGTTTTGTTGGAATCCCCGGCATTCATCATCCAGTGACCGTACTTGAAACTTAGATTCCAACAGTTTTGTTGGTATCCCCATTGTTGTAAATTTCGGTTCCTCAATGGCTCATGACTCTTGGTACTACCGCAGCCAATTTTTTGGGATTCTAAATTTCAAGAAAGAGCCATGAAAAGTCATGGTATACTCATAAACTGGTCAAAGCCCACTTCGTAAGCCCAGGGTTTAGCTTCATCTGACATTTTCCCAACATTCTAACACTGATGAAAGCCAGCTCCAAGCTCCTTCCAGGACTGCAGCTGGATGTGCGGGGTCATACCTGGGATCCATATTTATTTACCTGAGAAAGTAGCTGGATGACCATGGTGAATGTTACCACTTTCGAAGCCTGGGGACATTCAGCTGTATGCTTGATCTAAGTCACCGCTGAATCTTCGCAAGATTCATCGTTTTCTCCCGTGAATATGAAATTAATGAGTAAATGACTCAGGCAAATCGCACGAGTCAAAGAAAAGAATCAGAGCTAAGAAATGCGTGTGGGTCAGTTCACCCTGTACCCCCGGCGTATAGTTGACCAGCAAGTTTCCCTTATTGTTGCTGTTGGTGAACTTATCCCCCATAGAATTGATGGTCAAAACTCTTGACCCATGGCCAAATCGGTGTTTCTCAAGCCATAGGGGTACCCCCAAATCATCCAATTTGTAAACCAATAACAGTTTCATAAGATTTCTCAAAACAGAGGACCCCGCTCCCCAAGTTTTTCATTATAAGCCAACCATTTTGGAGGGTCCTCTCTTTTAAGAACCCCCCCAAATCATTGACTCTTCAGAGTCGAAGAAACCTTCGACTCAGGCCGCGGAGACTTGAACGAGTGCAAAGAGGCAGCGCAACATGGGTCCAGCTGGATGCTTCTTCATAAACAATTAAGATCATGCTGGTTTCAGAGGATCTTCAAGGCTTGTGTTCGTATAAGTATGTGATATTATATATGAATTGTATATACATATATATATACATACTTATTCTGATTAACTACTTAATCGAGACAATTCTCCATCAATGTTTTTTGATGAATACGTTCATTAACCATCAATCTACCCTTGGTAGTTTAACTATGAGTATCTGTTTTGTTGGTGCTATGTTGGCAACATTATTAATCATTGGACCACTCAAATGATTAGACATGACAGACGGTTGGCATGTTTTCTTTGATCCTCGGCCTTGTTGCTCATAGACCATTGTGGTAATTGATTAGAAGGATAGGTTACCATGACATTGGCTATATTATTCAGAAACGACCTACATTATCATAGTCGCCATGAGCAATCACTATGTGACTTTGACCATCGTTAGTCAATTACTCCATTACTATGATCAATTACCATAGATAGATTGGTCAATTACCGTAAATTTCTCCATTGTAGTGACCACTCTGGTATTTGATTCATTAATATGACTATCATAGTCACTACAATTACCATGATATGGTCACCATAGTTACTATGATAGTCATAGTCACTGATTGGATCACAAATTACCACTATATTAATCATAGTCACTGATATTGAATTACTAGATATTATCATAGCCACTGATTCTATCACTAATTAACAACTATATTGCTCATAGTCACTGACTATTAACCATGATTTTCCTTATTACTGTAGGTTATCATCCCTCATTATCGGTTGGTTAATATTAGGTGGTATATATCCCCTATAATTGTTAGTGATCATCCCCTATTATTAACCATTAACCATTGGTTGCTGTAGATGGTAATTACCATTGTCACTGATCATCATAGTCACTGGTTGGAAATCATGATTATACCCATAGTAATTGACCCATAGGCACATGATTATACCAATCATGACTAGTACTTTTTAACCATGATTTCCCTTATTCTGTTGACCCATAGCCATTATGATATAATTGAGCCATATGGCAGTGGGTCAAAACCCCGTACCCCTGGTTCCCCTATCATTCACCATTGTTTCCCTTGTTATTGGTTGGTCATTATCCCCCATTAGTTGGTTGGTTAATATGGACCCATAGCCATCTGATAATTACCATTGTCGTGACTCTGATCACCGCTGCTTCGGCCGGTGCGAGCCGCTGCTCACCAGGCCACCTCCACCTGGGCGGATGACAAGAAGCCGGGAGGAGATCTGCAGGCGCGTTGCGCAGTTGGCGCCCGGCCGGGTCAGTGGCGCTGGTTCTGTGGAACCTCGTTTTGGGGAAGAGAATGGTTGGTGGTTGGTGGTTTGTAGTTAGAGGGGATGATAGTAATGGTTCAAAACCTAGTGGTTGGTACCATTCCCTTTAATGGGTAAGAGGGGAACCATTAAACCACCAACAAAAAATGGTTTTAATGGGCATTAAATGGTGGTTTTACTGGGTAAGAGGGGAGAAGAATGAGCAATAAATGGTTAACAACTTAGTGGTGGTTTGATCGACATTTTTGATTTGCCTGACAATTAATAATAGATGGTTGACAAGCATATTTTTCATTTGAACGGGTTCAATCACCAACCAGAATAATTATGAATATTTAAGAAACGGTGGTTAGTCATGGTGGTTGTTTAAGAATAGAGCAATTAATTTTTTACGGGGAAAAAAGGTGATTAATGATAGTGGTTTATGAGGGGGGTGAATGATGCATAATGGTGGTTAATGATGGCTAACATAGAAAAACATCATAATTGAGCGACTGTTAACCTGTTCATACGCACAATGATGAATGACCGTGGTTCCCAATGCAAAGAAAACACTGATTACAATTTATTAATAGTTAATTATCCATAGTGAAGAATGATGACAACTGGTGGTTATTACTGATGCTGAAAATAGTTTATGATGGTTAATAGTCATGTTCCATAAAGGCTAATATTGAATATGATGAAAAGTACTGGTCACTAATGGGTAGTAATGAATCACCATGCATATTGCTGCACTGCTCAATGATGCTAAATAATGATTAAACCTGTCTATCATGGTTAACAATGCCTACAGATGTAGATGATGATGGACAATAGTGGTCAATAAGCTGGTAATAATAGTTAAGAATAATGGTCAACCATGGCTAAGAATGGTGGTTAATAATGATTGGCAATGAAAAGTAATCAATAACAGCGGTTAAGAAGCTGGCTAGAAAAGGTTGCTAAAGAATAATGATGAATGGTATAGGAGGGTAGTTGTGCTTAATGCTTCATTTTGGTTAGTACTGATCAATAAAGAATCTTCGTTCATACTGGCAAATAAGGTTTTACAATGGTTTGTCATTATCAATGATGGCTGATATTGTTTTCTAATGGTTGGTCACGGTCAGTAATAGTTGGTAATGGTAAATTAATGGCTGAGAATGATTCGAAATGATCAATAGTGTTCACACACGGTTACTAATGGTTCATAGTGATTGGTACTCGGTAGCAATTTTATCATGATGGTTAATCATGCTTTGCAATCGTTACCATTGGCTCATGTTGGTTGATGAGCGTAGTAGTGAATGATAAAGGTAGTGGTTCATGATGGTTAGCATTGATAATGCAAAGAAATGATCGTGGCTTAACAATGCTGAATTGCGGCTTTTGATGGTCAGTTTTGATTAATAGTGATTCACAATGGGTGGGAAATGGCTGCTAAGGTTTGATACTGATCCGAAAGTCATAGACAGCCAATGCCAGAATTCACAAAAAGTGGTTGTTTATTGGTTCACTCATTGAGATGAGAAGGGGTAAGCGCATGGGTATGGTTGTGGTTCTTTGCAGTTATCATCACTGTTATGGTCTGACCGCGTTCCAACAGCAGCAACGACTCTTGCTGCCTTCATTGGCCAAGTCAAACACGTCGATTACATGTTACCGAAAATAAGTATGTATCACATATTTTATGATGGTTTGTAAGTTTTGTGTTCAGTTTTTCATATGGTACGTGTGTTATCAAAACTGCAATTACATTTTCTGAATAGGTCAGTATTTTTGATTTGCCCATTGTGGCCGCACAGCTTTATATCACTTCTGGACTTAGCAGTTCATTATCCAGTCACATCACTACTGTTCTATTTTGCGATGGACCGAGTTTTCTCCGCGGTGATGTCTAAGAGGGACATATACCAAGGCACCCCCTCAAATCGCAACTCTTCAACATGAAGGGGCCATTATGAACCAGTATTGATCAGTCAGAATCTTTACTAAACCCTAGTAATCAGATGTAATCAGCATCAACCGTGATGATGTAGTCAGTATTAACAATTCTCTGAATTTCGAACATCATGAACTATTAACTTATCATCAATAACGATCCAATTACCCTCCGGTAAACATTTCTGGAAACGTATTACCGTCAGATTCTACAGGAAACCCAGGTGGAAACGACCTATCAATGGTGCATTTTCCGTTGCCAGGTTAGTTCACCAGAGTGTAACCGTTGATGATCAACTTACTGCAAAGCGGAAGATGCAGGTAACCAGCTCAACTAACTACAATGGTTGATATTCCCCTACTACAATGTAGTTCGCAGTAACCAACTCCGGTGACAGCAGGAAGTGGAGTCAGTAGAGGGGCTGACGAAAGCGGAAGATCCCATTGTCACTGCGAAGCTCACAGTGGAGGTGGGGCAGTCAATCGGATTCAGTAGGCTGGGTAGTGGTTAGGGGTTGCTTCATCACCAACATTAACCAGCAAAAATAGGGGGATATACCAAAGTAGATGGGTATGGGTCAAGCTGATTAATCACCAACAATTTTAGGGGATATGCCAACAACATGAGCCAAATAAAGGGGCTTAGTGATGATTACATGTGTGTTAAACCATGCTCTATGGGTATGAGTCAATATTGACCATCCGCCACATGGGTAGGTGAACATCCCAACAGTTCGACTCGTGTAGGGTTCACAGGGGGTACAGGGTTTTGACCCGCAGCCATACTGGTATAAATGTTGAATGTACCTATGATATGGATTCGTTTATATTGGTGTGCACAAATCTATTCGTAGGTCTTTCTCTCCCACAGAATGCATACACGCGAGACATGGAATTTCATGTGTAGAGAAGCATCGCAAAGCCGACGGGAAAAGGGTGCTCTCATTAGAAGCTTAGTTTTGGTTCTTTTCAGGCCTGGGAAGGAAATAGTTTCACAAACTCAAGGTGGTGTCACAAACGCTACGCATTCCATTTCGCTTTGATTGTGACGCTGAAAGCACTGCGTTCACTTCAACGAATTGTTTGAAGCGGTTGTGTATCGGACCCTGCGTACTGTTAGCTGCGCATGCTTTTCTTGACCTTTTTACAATCATGTCTAGCAGTTCATTACATTTGAATACATTTGACATGTGCTCGAGACTTTAAACACACTCACACCTGCAACGCAAACTTGATACTTACATACTTGCAGCCAACCAAGTGGACGACACCCTTTGGCATCATTTGGAAGTCAGGTCATGTTGGAAAGATTGCACGACAAGATAGATCCCAGCAAATATGATTCTGCTATGCTTCGTTGGATTGCACGGAGTGTGACCGCAGGGCCTCGATTGTGTTTTGCGAGATCCATGTTGATCACCATCCAGGTCCGCTCCACGTCTCGTTGTTGTGAGGTGCCAACGGGCGTATCCTCGCGCAACACCTTGTTTTTGATTAGCCCATCCTCTGGTCAGCCACCTGAGGACACCTTGCGGAGAGTGCGTAGATGGATGTTCCAGTAAGGAGGAGTTGATTTACCTAAAGGATATAATGGCTACCCAGGATGAAGCTAAACCCCTGGTTGATGATCATAGGGGGTATCCCCTAAAAGCCGACTGGTTTTCCATTGAAATGGGAACCCCCCTAGTTAATGAAACAGGGGTTTATTAATCCTGGGTTACCATTAATATATATATATATAAGTGATACTAAGTGATTAGTTAAATTAGTTATATAGTATCATAAACTATGTGCACCTATAAGTGGAAGTGATTATATAATGTTATATAATTGTGAATTGATTGTAATTATGCAGAAAATGCAGACATATTGGTAGATTCATCAAGAGGATCTTGTTCAGCGTAGATTTCAACTCATATTTTCACTGCTAGAGATGGTTCTTTGGCTCGCCATCTCTTACTCAGCTTTCGCCTGTTGCTTGGTGCTGGAATGTCGGTGGCCGCCGCCGCCTGCAATTCGAGCGTTTCTCTTTGACAGTCTGATCTTTAAATAAAAGATGGCATAGCGAAGTTACATCAAGAACCGATCTGCAAATCTTGAGTTTGATATAAGTTGATCCAACTGTTGATCAAACAACCTCAGTTAGATCAAGTGTCAGGTGCGTTTGATCCATTTGCGATGTGCAAATTCGATGTATCTCCTGTTGCTCGCAGGAGGAAGAAGACCTCACATGCCTGCAACGATTTACTCGTTGGCTTTCGAGTGACCAGTCTCTTGGAGCCAGTGCCAGCTGTGTCAGCTGTATCCTTTGCCCTGACTTTTTCTGGGGGAGGTGCGGATGCAGCAACTTCTACCTTGAACAGATGTGAAATTACGAAATGCTAATGAGGTCATGGTGACATACTGTGACATCAGACTGATCACACTTTGCCGACTTGGCCTCGATTCTTCTATGTTCTTCAGCAGGGATTGGGGCAGCACATGGCCTTGGGATGCCTTGGGGCCTTGCTAATCCACGCGCAAGCTGCTTGAGGTTTGAGCTTCTGGTTGGCCTCTTCGTAGCTTTAAACTTCTTGACGATGGCCGCAGAGCTTTTTGGCGGCAGAGTCACGAAGTGACGTCAGCCCACTTTGGAGCTTCCAAATAGCACTTTTCTGCGGTGAGTCACAGGATTTTGGGTGCCAAGGATCCAGTATGATGGCCTACAGCTGGGTTATGCCACTTGGTGTGAGGAAATCCTAGGAATGCAGCTCGGAATTTGCATGAATTCTGTCGCTTCGCGGGAGAGACCATCAAGTAGAATCACAGCTACTACTCAGAAGAGATGCGATGTCATGGTCCATGTTCTTGTGGGGTCAGAGCTTCATATCGCAACTCTCAGGAAAAGACATGAACAGTCAATGTTTCTATGCATATGAACCCATTTTTCCTCATTTTCTCGGCAAGCGGAACCACAAGACAGCAGCCAGCAATCGAAGCCGTGCCCAGCTTTATCACTAGCAGAATGGCTCGATTCAGACACTGGATAAAGACCATGTTAACCATGATAATCACCCCTCTTCCTTGAATTACGGTTAGCATGTTCCCCACGAAGCCGACAAATGTAAATGTTGCTGGCTTATTATTTTGGATTCGCCATTAAATCACTATGATGAACATGGAATCAACCATGTTGAACAATAGTTCCACCAACCATGTTTGACTCATTGATCATTGCCGATTCATGAGCCATTAGCCAACACGGCTCACTCATGCGGAACATGCGACCTTTCAGAGCGCCATGATGTCAGGAACTTGGGCATCGTTTCATGACACAGCCAGCATCGTACTGGTGGCCGGCTGCAGAGACAGTATTTTCAGTTCAAAGCTCAGTGCTTTCGCACGGGCAGGTGTGGATGGAGGGGGGTTTAACCAACTGACAGTTAGCAGTCTGGATGGAGGGGTTGAACATGGTTGAACCAACTGACAGTTAATTCGTTTATTTTTTCCCCGAGCGACAGGGGGATTCCCTGTGATGCGCATCACATGGAAACCAATAAGACACAGGGCGCGCAGGAGGTGTGCAAGTTGATTTGGCCACTTCAGCATCAGCCACTTCCAAGTGGCCAAATTGGCGGAATCCCTGCAATCGGACATAGTAAAACTACCATGGCTCCCTGTCGAAATGTGGCAGCAACCCGTTGTCGTTGTGGGTTTGCAAGTTGCGAATCAACACGTCCAACGTCCAAGAAGCAACGCCATCGCATCACCAAGATTCCTCGTTTAGGGTTAGGAGCACGAACTGCTACCCCGGCACAAAGTGCCAAGCCCAGCTCTTTCACGGCACGTGTGACAAAGCAATCAGCCAATGACTACGAAGCTGAACCATTATTAATCAATAGATCCTTAATAGATTAACCATCTTAGTATCCATTAATACTGATGAATAGTGATTAACAGTCATTAGTAACCATTATTAACCATCATTCACCATTATCAACCATTATTAACCATTCTTAACCATTATTTGCCATTCTTAACCATTAGTAATCATTAATAGGGATTATTAACATTACTAACCATTATTAACCATTATTAATCATTATTAACCATTCTTAACCATTCTTAACCATTAGTAACCAATAATAGTGATTATTAACCAGTAGTAACCACTAGTAACCATTAATAGTGATTGTTAACCATTATCAACCATTATTAGCCATTATTAACCATTCTTAACCATTAATAGTGATTTTTCACCATTATTAACCATTCTTAACCATTAGTAACCATTAATAGTGATTATTAACCATTATTAACCATTATTAACCATTGTTAACCATTCTTAACCATTCTTAACCATTCTTAACCATTAGTTACATTCATTGTGATTATTAACCATTTGTAACCATTGATAGTGATTATTAACCATTATCAACCATCCTTAACCATTATTAACCATTCTTAACCATTCTTAACCATTAGCAACCATTGATAGTTATTAATGATATTGAATGATGGTCACTGAGATGGATCGGACAGTGAATTGTGACCTATCTCTGAGGTTTGCAGGACGACTTTCCTGATCATCTTCAGCGCGGAGATCCTTGTGCGCATCTGTTTCCTTCGGGTGGCTTCCTCAGGGGAAGCAACCAATTCTGGGGAATGGATGGGAATGGTTGGGAATGGTTGACAGTGGCTGATAGTGCTTGCTAGTGGTGGATATTTCAGTAAATTGTGTGCTTAATCATGCTTCATCAGGGTTGATGATCTATGATCCTTGACTCTTGATAGAGGTTTGCGAAGGTCAATCAATCATGGTAAATTGGGCGGGCTCATTGTTTTAGATTATGGCTAATGAAGCGGGTGTCATTATGGTTAATCGCTCTTGGTGACCTGGGTGAATGGGTAATGATGCCTAGGGATCTGGTTTAATGATTCTTTCATCATTGGCGATGACAAAGTTGGGTTAGTAGTCAATCGTCAATCATGTCTTATGACATGGTCAGATAGCTTCACACTGCCTAGTGATGTGGGTGGACGGTGCACATGAAACCATTGTGGATGACATGGGCTAATGACTAACAATGCTACATGACATGGATTCATGATATAGGTTGATCATCATTGATTTTGGGTGAATGGTGATTGACAATGCTGAAACATATGAAAGGTGAATAAGGTTGATATTAATGCTTGACGATGGCTTGGGAATGGTTAATGATATGACCACTGACTCAGACATATCCCGAGACCCCACCCTGGCGATCTTGTGCTCTTGTTTGAAAGGGACTCTTCACAATTTTCGAAATGCATTCTCTTCACAGGTATTGACTGCTTCAACAATGGACGCATTCAATGCAGAATTTCCGTCATGGAACAACTTTGCCGGGTCTATTTTGTTGGTTCTTGAGAGACTTTTCGAGAGAATCGTGTCTTTTTTCTGACCCCATGAATCTCGGAATTGCTTCTACCGGTGTTCATTTGAGAGTTGTAAACCAAATGACGTGCAGTTTGATTCACAGTGACGCAAAAGTCAACATAGGTCCGTGAGCCTTCAGAATGTTGTGCTGTCGCACCACCAGCCCCTTGACCAAGCTCAGCATAGCTCAACCGCGTGAGTCGTCTTCTTCAGTCGTCATTTGATTGAACTTGGGAGGCTCAATTCTGCAAAACTGCCTTCAACATCATCGACTTCGTTGCATTGTTGGCAGCGGTTGTGGAGCTCTTTAGCAGCGGTTGTCGAGCTCTTTAGCTTGATTCTTCCCGTGGATCCCACTTTGCTCCGTCTTTGTCGCCTAGCCAAGCTGTTCAGGCGGACAGTCAGAACCCGGACAGGATAGCCCACGCCTCTCCCTGGACATGTGTATAGTATCTGTATATATGATTACATGTACGTATATATTTGTATATATATAAATATATATATATATATATATATATACATGTATGTTTGTGTATATATATATATAAAAATATGTTTGTAGAAATATATATATATGCATACATATCTGTATATGTATATATTTGTATCTTTTGCATGTGTACATCCATGTAGAATAGATGTGATGATAAATGCACACGGACTCGATAGACATGTATTGTGTATGTATATAAGTATTTGAATGAACAATCTATACGTATCTATGCATTTCAATATAGAGACATAGATATACTCATACACAGATGAGGAACTGCTTTGGCAGCATAGACATAATCCCATTTGATTTGATTCTTTGGAAGCGTCCGACCTCCTTTCACAGGACTATACGGGTGCTGCGAGTTTCTGGAATGCTGGATTCGCTGAGCATGCTGGCCCGTTGCATGAGTTCTAGTGGTTTGACCTTGATCTGGTCCTTACTCTTTCTTTTGGTCATCCAGTTGATCGCAGCCATGTTTGTAACTTGGCCGAGAAAGGCGTTGAAAACACCGGGGTGGCAACAC
>VSDK01007698.1:247628-279544 GCA_009767595.1 Symbiodinium kawagutii | reverse complement strand
TTCCTATAACTTCCCCTTATTCAACTTCTAATGCAACATATAGTTTTCGGGGGGAGGGAAATTTGATGACCCTCATCATCCTATAGTAGTGGGTTCCTTTAACTTCCCCTCTTTAAACTTCTAATGCAACATATAGTTTTCGGGGGGTGGGAAATTTGATGTCCCTCATCATCATCGGAGCGGGTTCCTATAACTTCCCCTTATTCAACTTCAATACAACATATACTTGTCCGGGGGTGGGAAATTTGACGACCCTCATCATCCTATAGTAGCGGGTTCCTATAACTTCCCCGTATTAAATTTCTAATCCAACATATAATTTTGGTGACCCCTGTCACAACCAGTCAGTGGTGCCCCCTGCGGGGGCACCACTGAGCGCTACGCCCCTGCGGGGCGTAGCGCACGTGCTGCGGGTAATTTTAGCTCCCCCAGTCAATAAGAACGAACAGCCCCCGCTGTAGTCGGGGAAGATTCCTGAAAGATCCGGGGAAAGACGAATCTTGAAGCTCTCAGAATTGTCTCACATGAGATGTACCAAACGGAAAACGGAAAACCTTGAATTTCATGGAAAGGTAGATGTTACTTTCCCAGATGTGACCATGAATGATGATGCTCACCACGGCAAGGCTGCTGACAGACCCCCATGACCACTGTGCGCTGGAGTCCGCCAGAAAATCATCAAAGGTCGGACCCTGAGCTAGCACGACATGAGACATAGATCCACATGGCGAGCTGGGTCAAGCAGTTAACCATGAAGAATGGCTTATAACAGTAGGGTTAATAGGGGATAACAGCCAACAATAGTAGGGGATATACCAGCTATATATATCGGATATATGGTACAGTGTTCCGTGTTCCCCCCCCCCCTATGGTATGGTCCCCCCACCCTCCCCCCCGAGGGGGGGTGGCAACACTGGACCATATATGGCTACGGGTCAAGCAGTTAACCAACCAATAATGGCTTATAATGACCAACCATAGGGAAAACAATGGCTAATGATAGGGGAACCAGGGGGACTAAGGGTTTTGACCCACTGCCACATGGTACTTTCTAAAAAATAGGGGGTTGGTTTGTAATGATAAGTGGTATATAAATGGTCAATATTGAATGATTTGGGGGGGTACCCCTATGACTTGATGAACCACAACATGTAGCAAAAATACATGATATGTATTGATATGTTTATATGCACGAAATGAAACAGATACCAGAACATGTACGTATGATTATGTGCGCAATATGACACCATATAGTACCTAGAAACATTTTTTACGGAGCAAGTCAAAGTTTGCCACGTGCTTATTTTTGCAGAGCAACAATCAACAGTCGCTGGAGATGTCACGTCATCACGTCGCCAACGGAACCTCTCTGGCTGCTACAACAAGACATGCTTCGCGCGTTGCTATGGCTGTGTAGTGCTTGGTTTGAGGAGCTTAGACGTTGCCACACCTGTACTTGGAAGAAATCTAGCCTGCAAACTACTTTTTGATCCGAACTGTGAATAAAATTGGATTCTGGACAGTTTGAATGTCCTACGTTTTTATCTTCGATATGACTCCACTTCCGGTCCTCTCACGCTTGCTATATGCCGTTGACGTCCGTAGCCAATGTGTACAGAGCGTGGGAACAACGCAACCATATCGAGTTGATGAGTTGGGTCCTTTGCACTTGATAATCTGTAGAACATTTGGTTATCGATGGTTATTATCAAATATCAACCATGATTCACCAGTTATTGGTGTTGAATAGTTGACAATAATCAATCAACATTCAGCTTTGATCATCGTTGTTGCATCCTCGTTCCAATTTCCCTTACAGATTAGAGGAGCTTGGGCTCCATATAAAATGAATTTCTGTAGAAAATCCAACCCTTGGTACCCTATATTTGTAGAAATGGTATTTTCTTTAATCGAGTGAAGATGGTCCCCTCTTTTTGTAGAAAGCTGTCATGAGTATTTTTTTTTCTCAAATCATTACCCAGGGATCCTTTTTGTAGACAAGGTATTTTTTCGAGTCATTCTGAATCATGTGGAACCTTCAAAGGCTGAGAAGCTTGTTTGTAGACCACCTGTTCTATAGAGAGTGTGATCTTGTAAGGTGCTTTGATGTCAATGATCTTGCAGCATTCAGTGGTCATCGCCTGCCACAAGTCACATTTGTTGGCTCAAAGTTGACTGACTCACCTTGACATTTGCTAACTCGCCTTGACTGTCGAGATGCCGCCACCACCTGGTTGCCCAACGATATGCCAAGTCAGAGGGTGCTTTGCCGATATGACGTTGCCAGAATGGGACCGGAAACGTCATTGCTACCGTGGCTTGTTTTGAACGGAGTTTTCGTTTAGCTTCCTTGTGCAATCAGATATGTTTGGAATTTCTGGAAATCTGAGTCAAAGCCTCATTTATATTCAGAGGCGTGTTATCATGTTTTGTAATCTTGTAAGCAAGTCGGAAATTGATAGAAATTTGATGATTGTTGAATCACACTGAGCATTGATGGATTTTTTTGACATCCTTATTCGCAGCTGAGTTTCGGTCTGCGAGCGCCTCTTCAAGAATTCCCGCAAATCCCATCACCACGTTTTTTGGGATCCGATGCTTGGCAATCTGAATGGTCAACAGATGTTTGTCCTCAAGCATGATGTACTAAATCATGTAAAATCAGTGTTAATATGTGAACCTGCTTTTCTGAAGCAGACATTGAGTTGGTTTTTTCTCTTTGTAGAGTTTTTGCCTGGACTACCTTTTTATAGAATGAACTCACACGTCTACTATGCAGAGTAAATGTTTTCATATAATTTACATGTTTTCCACTGTTTCGCCTGACTCATGTTTCAGGAACACCGAACTTTGGACCAAAACCCCGGCTATCAGCAATGAGTTTCCCATTGTTGAGGATGAAGCTTGGCTTGGGAAAGGGGCGCCATAGCCTTTCGGGAACGATGCCAGCTGTTGGTACTATAGAAAGCCTTCACAGCATGTTTTCTACACACAGGTAGCACGTATCCTGTCAAGATCCTGTCAAGATAGATTGGCATATCAAAAACCGCATCCTGTTTGGCTGTGGATGGCATTCAAAAACATTTGAACATGTTTGAACATGTTTGAACAGGTTCCCAGTGTTTCCTTCATATCCAAGCTGGTGTGAAGAAATCAATGTCCATCCAACATGGTTTCAAGCCTTTTGGCTCGAAGGTGGAATCAGGATTCAAAACCATACTGTGGCAGTATTTTTTCCTTTGTTCAGCCATGGCGCGGCTTCTCCATATGATGCTGCTTCTTGCTGTGGGATACACATGCATGGCGGTCTTGCCGGATATAGAGGATGACACAACATGCGTGACAGAGGAAAACCTGTTTCCTGGTCATCCAATATTCTCCAGTATATATTTTCCATGATTTTTTTTTGTTTGTATTGTTTTTTGATGTTGTTTTGATGGTTTTAGTGATTGTCATTGACGCTCTTTCAGGGTTGAAAGCAGCAATGGTCATATCTGGATATATCTGGGACATTCATGGACATTCTAAGACTTTACAAAACAAAATGCCAGCCTGTTTCTTTACAGAATCACTGCCCAGGTGGTACAAACCCGAAGATCATGTGAACGCAATCCAGCAGTTTATTCAAGACAGCGCAGGTGTCCTGTTGCGAGCCTACGACTGTCTGGACTGCTTCGGAGCAAGCGGTCGCATACAACAAACATGGGAAGCAGCTGGATATGCCAGTTTCGGGTACGACATCAAACTGAACCCTAGTATGGACATAACCTCGGAAGTCGGATTCAAGACTTTGTTGCAGATGGGTCTGCAGAATCTTTGCTTCAATTTGCAATCAATGTATTCTGTCAATTCAATTTGTTTGAATCATGTTATTTTCATTTATTTTCATGTTTGTCAGACATCATGTGTTCATTGTTGTTCCAAATTTGTGCATGTGTGGACTATGAATGTGGATGAATTGGGAAGATTTGGTTCTGTTTGTGATTGTTTTCTCTCTTATTAGTATATGTATATATATATATATATGTTGGTGTATGTTTGTGTCATGTTTGCTGAAAAAACATCGATTTGGGCCCAGCTGTAGGCTGAGAGAGGGAGGAATCCTTGTCTGTGCCCCGCCTTGTTCGCTGTACGGGCCAGCGTGTTCGTCAATCCACCGACGATCCGACACTAATCCCTACGGAAATGTCGCCAATTATAAAGTGCGGCTGTCCAACCGCATTTGGCAAAATTTTGTGACTTGCAGCGCAAACATGGTTTCAATCAACTGTTTTGCAATGTTTTGATTAGTTAAAAAATGACTGTGATTTTACTACTGGGATCTACCAGGCCATACTCCATTATTGTTTTTTGTAGAGTGCTAGCTTTTGTAGTCGCAAGAGGGCATAACGTGTTCTTGATGACAGTCATGTGCATATGTATCCATGAAAGATTTTTGTTAAAAGGTTGGTCGTGAAATGATTTTGTAGACATCAGCCAAAGGCAGGTAAACCATCGCGAAACAATGTGAAATATGCTTGCATACTCCTGAGGCCAGTGCAGTTGCATTTCTTTTCCACTGGCGTCCCACATTGCACATCGTAATCGAGCAGCCCAGTGGCTCATGGGGCTTCAAACAGCCCTATATGGTCGCTTTGTGTGGTATGGTTAAGATGCTTCCTGACATGATTGGACAAAATTTGTTTAACCGTTTAAATATGATTCAGTTGAAAGCAGACATTGTTTGGAAATGTTTGGAATTGTTTGATCTCTTCATAAGTGTTTGAAGGCCTTCCATAATATTCCATCTTTTTTCCACCAGGTTCTTTTTCTGCACATGGCTCGGGCTATTCGGTCACGACCTACCAAAATGTACCCACATCAAATCAACATTGAGGCAGGAAGTTGGAAACCCATTGAAACCCCATTTTTGTAAGAATGATGCGGTTTTGTGTTTTTGTAAAGATGGCCATGCTGCCCCTGACAGTTCGACGACATCATTGTACAGACACCTTTTTCGCGCTCAGAAGCGTCACATCAATGAGAGATTTGAAAAACGCCAGGAGCGAAGAGGCATCAAGAAGGCACCTGGAAGAAACAATTGTTTTTTGTTCTTTTGTTTTGATGTTTTTTGGATGTTTGTTGCTAAGGGATAAAAAAGCGATTGCAGTTCAGAAGCAGGAGCGTGTTGTAGCGGTCAGGTGTACCATCGCGTTTGTCAAAAGAGCGATGGCTCCCGTGGGTGGCAAGGTGGGCCAGATTTGGCTTCCAGCGCCATTTGGCCCTGGAGCTTTTGCATGGCTTTGCTCAAATGCTGGGAACAACGAGTGCGCCCCATTGAGGTGATCTCTTCTGACGATGAAAGCAGTGAAGGAATGGCTCCATAGATGTGCCGTTGTCACTGTGGTGAGTTTTTCTGAGCCAGCGCCAAGTTGCACAGTGAACGCATGCGCGTCCATATCCAGTGTTGAATAGTTCTTAGAATCTTAGTTTCTTTAACGTTCCCAACATCAAGCAGTGGCACTGGACAGAGTGCACTGTAGATGATGCAATGGTCAGATGCAAAGATCATGTGTGCTGACGCAAGAAAGGTTGAAGATTGCCATGGGTTGCGCAATCATGGCTATCAAATGTTATCAAATGTTATCAACGGCTATCCGACGTTAATTTTTTGGGCGCACAAACCCACCCCTTATTCGTGCCCTTCTGGAGCCAAGGAAATGTCCGAAGAAGAGTTTTTGGCAACTCCAGCTGGAGCTCGAGCAGCTGCTTCCCATCTCGTTCCTGGGTTTGATTTGTGTAGAGAGTCCTTTCTGTATGGATATTTGTAGGAGCAGATTCTGAACTCAGACAGTGCAAGAAAATCATTTGGAGTTGGGTCCCTGCAGTTTGTGTTTTTGTAGAGAGACGTTCCAGACTTTGACTTTGTAGAGTTTCTATTGATTTTCAAAAAGTTGTTGTCTACCAAGGCTCGCGCTCCAGCTGCACTCGCGGACATCGCGCCGGGAGGTGAAGGACGTGATGGTGGAGTCACTTTGGTTGCAAAAGCTGTCCAAGCGGAATCAGGTTGCAGTTGTTTCTTCTCCTTGGCATCCTCTGGATTATTCTGGTGTACCTTCAAAAGATTTCGTAAGTATGGTCAAAAGATATGAAGAAATGCGGTCTTCTTTCTTAGTTTGAGACTTAATAGTGGAAGTGTGTGTTCCTAGTGTTTGTAGGTAGGTTGAAGGTAGTTTGTTGTGTAAGCTGATTGCAATTTCGAGATCGGACATTGCAGGTTCCATTTTTGTAGAGAGAGGGACCGTATCTTAACTTTGTAGAGCTGCTATTGCTATTCAAAAGTTGCTGTGAGCGGTCATTGTGTACCAAGGCTGCCCCTCCAGCTGCACTCGCGGACATCGCGCCGGGAGGTGAAGGACGTGATGGTGGAGTCACTTTGGTTGCAAAAGCTGTCCAAGCGGAATCAGGTTGCAGTTGTTTCTTCTCCTTGGCATCCTCTGGATTATTCTGGTGTACCTTCAAAAGATTTCGTAAGTATGGTCAAAAGATATGAAGAAATGCGGTCTTCTTTCTTAGTTTGAGACTTAATAGTGGAAGTGTGTGTTCCTAGTGTTTGTAGGTAGGTTGAAGGTAGTTTGTTGTGTAAGCTGATTGCAATTTCGAGATCGGACATTGCAGGTTCCATTTTTGTAGAGAGAGGGACCGTATCTTAACTTTGTAGAGCTGCTATTGCTATTCAAAAGTTGCTGTGAGCGGTCATTGTGTACCAAGGCTGCCCCTCCAGCTGCAGTCGCCGAGATTGCGCCGGGAGGTGAAGGACGTGATGATGGAGTCACTTTGGTTGCAAAAGCGGTCCAAGCGGAATCAAGTTGCAGTTGTTTTTTCTCCTTGGCATCCTCTGGATTATTCTGGTTTGCGTTCAGAAGATTTCAATAGATTTCATCAGTCTTCATGAGTATTCATAAGTATGTTGAAAAGATATGGAGAAATGGGGTCTTCTTTCTTAGGTTGAAACTAAATAGTGGAAGTGGCTGTGCCCAGTGTTTGTAGGTATGTTGAGGGTAGTTTGTTGTGTTCGCTGCTGGCCATTGGGATCGACAAGGATCACGCGTTGCACCATCATGGCGTTGTATAGGTGTTACTCGGGAACATTGATGAACTGTTATCAACCATGGTTGCTCACAGCAAATCAAGAAAAATTGGTGCACATTGTTGGGCTCTTAGGGGGCCTGCCTCAGCCATGGCAGCTTTGGCAAAGCATGTTTTGGATGCTGTGCGCGGGCGCTGCACACCCCCAGAAGAGAACATCTTGAACTCTGTCACTGGGTTGTTGGCAGGCTTGACTAGTGTGCTCCACATCTTGCAAATGCAGGAGGACCTCCCCGGACATTCGCAGCCATTGCTGTTTGGATTTGTGGCCACAAGCTCTTTTCATATCACGCAACTTGCAGGGGCATTGATCGCCTGGGACCACACTTTCCTATCTACACCTCCTGTGATGGAGGCCGGGCTTGGCAACGAGCGAGTGGATCAAGAGGGGCAGCAGTTAGAATCCGAACTGCGGGCATGGACAGAGAGAACGAGGCATTGGCTGACCATCGCACCAAGGACGACGGCCAGTGCTGCCGATCGATTGATGCGGTCTGCTTGTTTTTTTCTTGAGAGGGCAGCAGAACATTTTGACCTCCCAACTTTGCAACTTGTGGTTGGGTCGTTGGAAGATGCTCGGCCGGATGGATGGCATGAGACTTGGATCACACCAGCTCCTGCACCTGATCAAAACGATTTGCGATCATTTGTCAGTGCTGCGACGCCAGAGATCACGCCGCAAGATTTTTCAGATTGATGTCCGAGATCAAGGCCCTGCAGATCTTGTGTGTGACAAATTGCGAGAGAAGAAAATGAGTGCTTGGGGGACATATGATGACAATTGAATACAATTGATGAATATTGATGATATTATATGACATATGACATAGGTATTTATTGAAATACGGAATACGTTGGAATCATTTCAAAGAACTCATAATGGACTGAGCAAATTGAACCTCGGTTCATTTCTTTGTAGTATTGAGTGGTTTGAAGTTTTTTTGTAGACATGGTGTACGAGATGGACTGATTGGTGTGCAGCGATGATGAATTTGTTCGAGATCTTGGAGGTATGAACTCATTGAGCTCATTGTTCTGTAAGATTGGTACTTCTGACCCTTTTTTTGTAGAGACTTGTCGACCTGCACCTGTCCACTGTCATCGATTCGCCAAGGCTTCTGCTGCAGCTGCGATTGGTGCAGGTCCACTGCAAGATGCTTGGCGTGCATGAAGTTGGTTGGGGAAGCTGATGGTGAAAACATTTCTTTTCATGTCTGTTCATTATTTGTGGATATTCGTGGATGTTTGTGAGTTCTCTTGTTTTTTTTTCTGCGGTTGGCCCTTTGTGTTTTTGTTGGTATATGTGGTATCAGCGGTTTTCCCGCCATGTATGTGGGCAGCAGATGTTAAGATTTGTCCTGAGGGCGCAAGATCTTTAATGGAAGCTGAGCCTTGGCATGCGTGCTTGATTGCCAGGAGCCATCCCAAGCTTTGCTTTCCAATGGATTAGAATTGTTTTGCATGGACTCGCATGCTTGTTTTTCGATGAATTTGGATGCACTTGGAAAAGAAATAGAAGAGGAAAGAGTAAAAGTATTTGGATACATGGTCATTGGCCAGCAGTGTGGACATTGATCACCATGCAGAAGCAAAGTGTACATGCATGTTTTGTCAAAGTATTTAACATATTTGTTTTGCTATTGAACCCATCATTGGCATGTAGAAGGGTGGTTGAACAATGCAGGCAACAAAGTTGCCGACCCAGGGGTCCATGTTTGCTTTTGACTATGCGTGCATCCAAGGAAGCAACCGCGGAATTCGAAGCTTTGGGCGACTTCATCGAAGAACTCCGGATGATCGAGATCGAAGCGGTCATTGATGATATGCCAGGAGGACCGCCGCAGGACTTTGAAATGGGCCCTGGATGGGATCCAGGTGCATTGAGTGCAGCAGCTTGTCTGCTTCATGAGACCCAATCCGCAAAGAGAATCAAAGAGACACATCGATCCAACATAAAGCAATGCCATCCTTTGATCTCTTGCTTTTTGTTTGCCCCAAGGCTTTCAACTTGTTTGAACATGCCTCAACTTGTTTGTTGGATAGACACTGTAGAAAATCTTAGACCTTGAAATCATGTTGATAGATCTCTTGGATTCTGATGTATTCGGGATGACGAGGGTGTTTAATGCTGGGATGTGTTCTTTCATTTGGTGCACCATCGCTGTGAAGAGGTTTGTGTTGTGATGTTTCATGTTGTTTCTTCCATTCTTTTCAGCCTTTGGGGTCTGGGAAGCTTGCGGGATGTTGAGGGAAGATGAGGGAAGAAATCCCTGAAAGGGTTGCATTTTCCAGCTTCGAAACCTTGATCATCTTGATTTGAGGGAAAAAGTGCACCAAATGATGTTTTTGAATAAAGGGTTTAAATAGAAAAAAATCAGCTGTAAAATCAAGAGATTTTCCAGTGGAAACCAGATGTTACACAGGGTGAGTTGATTCCACACAGATTCTCCCTGCAATTGTGATGTCGCCTTTTTGTAAGACCTTCACCTCAATCCTTTGTTTTGTAGATTGCCACGCTGCTCGACTTAGGTGGACCGGGCTGGTGCTGAGAACGCTCATTCTGCAGGAGAAGGACTTGCACATCAACCAATGGAAGTGCCTGGTAAAGGGCATGGGTGGCAGTGGGAACGTTGACATTCCCTTCGCATATCTGAACATGCCTCAACTTGTTTGTTGGATAGACACCGTAGAAAATCTTAGACCTTGAAATCATGTTGATAGATCTCTTGGATTCTGATGTATTCGGGATGGCGAGGGTGTTTAATGTTGGGATGTGTTCTTTCATTTGGTGCACCATCGCTGTGAAGAGGTTTGTGTTGTGATGTTCAAAGTTGTTTCTTCCATTCTTTTCAGCCTTTGGGGTCTGGGACGCTTGGGGGATGTTGAGGGAAGATGAGGGAAGAAATCCCTGAAAGGGTTGCATTTTCCAGCTTCGAAACCTTGATCATCTTGATTTGAGGGAAAAAGTGCACCAAATGATGTTTTTGAATAAAGGGTTTAAATAGAAAAAAATCAGCTGTAAAATCAAGAGATTTTCCAGTGGAAACCAGATGTTACACAGGGTGAGTTGATTCCACACAGATTCTCCCTGCAATTGTGATGTCGCCTTTTTGTAAGACCTTCACCTCAATCCTTTGTTTTGTAGATTGCCACGCTGCTCGACTTAGGTGGAGCGGGCTGGTGCTGAGAACGCTCATTCTGCAGGAGAAGGACTTGCACATCAACCAATGGAAGTGCCTGGTAAAGGGCATGGGTGGCAGTGGGAACGTTGACATTCCCTTCACATATCTGAACATGCCTCAACTTGTTTGTTGGATAGACACCGTAGAAAATCTTAGACCTTGAAATCATGTTGATAGATCTCTTGGATTCGGGATGATGAGGGTGTTTAATGCTGGGATGTGTTCTTTCATTTGGTGCACCATCGCTGTGAAGAGGTTTGTGTTGTGATGTTTCATGTTGTTTCTTCCAGTCTTTTCAGCCTTTGGGGTCTGGGACGCTTGGGGGATGTTGAGGGAAGATGAGGGAAGAAATCCCTGAAAGGGTTGCATTTTCCAGCTTCGAAACCTTGATCATCTTGATTTGAGGGAAAAAGTGCACCAAATGATGTTTTTGAATAAAGGGTTTAAATAGAAAAAATCAGCTGTAAAATCAAGAGATTTTCCAATGGAAACCAGATGTGACACAGGGTGAGTTGATTCCACTCAAATGTTCCCTGCAATTGTGATGTCGCCTTTTTGTAAGACCTTCACCTCAATCCTTTGTTTTGTAGATTGCCACGCTGCTCGACTTAGGTGGACCGGGCTGGTGCTGAGAACGCGCATGCTGGAGAAGGCGCAGGTCCAGATGGGCCAGAGGAAGTGCCTCGCCAAGCGCCAGGGTGGCGTTGGGAACTTTCCAAATTCATCAGCATATCGTCTATTTTTGATTTTTTTTGTTGGATGGACCCCTTAAAATATCAATGAGCATTATCATTTTGTTTGGATTCTGTGGGTTCTAAATCAGTTCTAACTGAATCTAAATCAAGCAATGGGATTTGTTTTTCCATCAGGCGCACCATCGCTGTGAAGACATTTCCAATGTCATGTTTCATCTGGTTTTCTTCAATTCATTCCGATTTAATCCTTTTTTCTTCATGTATCACCTATTTGAATAGTAGCAATCCAGCTATAAAATCAAGTTTTTCCCCGATGGAAGACACGTGTTGCGTGGAGAGAGGCGGTTCTCAGCAAATGTACCCTGCAATCCTGATGCCATGTTTTTGTAAGACCTCCCTTCCAATGCACTTTTTATAGTCATAGAAGAGGTGGTTCAGAGATTGTTCGCGAATGGCCCCACCCCGCAGCTGCGTGTTGTTCAAACCCAACAGGCTAAACTGATTTGAAAAGATTATATATTTGATTGTTCTCAGCATGTCGCTTCCAGTGTGCTTGGTGCTGATGGCAGCGAGTGTCAGCGTGCTTGGGGCAGAAACGCATCAATGTCAAGTGAACCATGAGGAAGTGCTGCGAACAAGCGAGGGTGATTGGTACGTGGATGTGCTTTTTGTGCTTGTGCCTTTGATGTGTCTCATCTCCGGGTTCCTTTTTGGGTATTGCCTGGGAACTTGCGCTCACAACATCAGGCCCGCTACTGGTGCAACCGTTTCTCCAAACTGTTGTGAACAGCTCCGAAGCAAGCTTGATGAAGTGCAAGTGAATCTCGATCGAGCGTCGCAAGATCGGGAAATTGCTGGGAAGATCTTTGGAAGGGCCCTGCGGGAGATTCGAGATCATTTGTGCAGATGCCAATTCAATCGAGAGATTTATATCTCTGGAAAAAGTGGGCAGGTGTGGCACAGTAGCATTCATTGCCACCACATCAGGCATTTGTTGCCACCAGAAGCCAGAGATTCTTTGAAAAGGTACAAGTCATGTTCTTACTGTGCGTCGTTGACTGACCAGAACACACCTGGGAAGATTGTGGATCGTTCTGGCAAGACGTTGGAGGATAACATCAATGAGTTTTGAGAAAAGCAGGCCAGTGAAGACAACATTATGAGACGAAAGTACAGTCAGAAATGGCCCCGGGAAGAAAAACCCTTGAGGGTCGCAAAATTGGAGGTTTTTGAAACCTTGACGGGAAAAAAGTGCGCCAAACGAATCCAAATGGATGCAAATGGTGTCTTGAAATAAGGGGTTTGAGATGTGGCTGCAAAAGCTTGTTCGGAATATAATTGCTGGACAGAGGTAGTCCTAATGTGAACCTGTCGGAATTGACTCTGAACCATGATGGCATGTTTTTGTAAGACTATGAGCTCAATCCTGGATTTTGTAGTGTGCCACGCTGCTCGACTCAGGTGAATCAGGGTGGTGCTGAGCCCCCTCATTCTGGAGAAGGTGCTCCAGACCGACGCATGGAAGTGCCTAGTGAAGCGCCGGGCTGGTGATGGGAACCCCGAGAACTTTTAGACATCTTTCAACATTCCCTGACTATTTGTTTGATAGAAACTCATCCAATATGAATTTATTGGTGAATATTGTGGATTATCCAAGTATATTTGAATAAGATTGAATAAGGATAAAAGTTTAGTGGTGGAACATGTCACCCGGAAAATTGGGGAACTCCATTCCAATTCAATCACAGAACGGGTATGCAATCGTATGGGCATTTGGTCTTCGCTTCGGAGACCGCTGTCTTTGTGAAGAGGTTTGCATTGTGATGTTTCATGTTGTTTCTTCCATTCTTTTCAGCCTTTGAGGTCTGGGAAGCTTTCGGGATGTTGAGGGAAGAAATCCGTGAGAGGGTCGCATTTTCCAGCCTCGAGACCTTGATCATCTTGATTTGAGGGAAAAAGTGCACCAAATGATGTTTTTGAATAAAGGGTTTAAATAGAAAAAATCCAGCTGTAAAATCAAGAGATTTTCCAATGGAAACCAGATGTTACACAGGGATACACTGGGTGAGTTGATTTTACATAGATGTTACCCTGCAATCATGATGTTACGTTTTTGTAAGACTTTGACCCTGATCCCAAGTTTTGTAGTGCTCCATGCTGCTCGACTTAGGTGCAGCAGGCTGGTGCTGAGAGTGCTCATTCTGGAGAAGGTGCTCCAGACCGACGCATGGAAGTGCCTAGTGAAGCGCCGGGCTGGTGATGGGAACCGGGAGAATCTTTGAACATCTCACAACATCTTTAAGCCCCTTTCAACATTCCCCCCAGTGTTTGCTAGATAGAAGACCGTAGAAGATTAGTGATGAGTGAATATGATTGATCTTATAGTTGTTGGATGTTTTTTTCTATCTTTGGAATTTAATTGATATGTTTTAACATGATATTTAAAGGGTTTAGTCGTGGAATATGTTGTTTCTTCATGTTTCTTCCATTCTTTTCAGCTTTTGGAATCTGGGAAGCTTGTGGGATGTTGAGGGAAGAAACCCCTGAGAGGGTCGCATTTTTCAGCCTCGAAACCTCCTTCATCTTGATTTGAGGGAAAAAGTGCACCAAATGATGTTTTTGAATAAAGGGTTTAAATAGAAAAAATCCAGCTGTAAAATCAAGAGATTTTCCAATGGAAACCAGATGTTACACAGGGATACACTGGGTGAGTTGATTTTACATAGATGTTACCCTGCAATCATGATGTTACGTTTTTGTAAGACTTTGACCCTGATCCCAAGTTTTGTAGTGCTCCATGCTGCTCGACTTAGGTGCAGCAGGCTGGTGCTGAGAGTGCTCATTCTGGAGAAGGTGCTCCAGACCGACGCATGGAAGTGCCTAGTGAAGCGCCGGGCTGGTGATGGGAACCGGGAGAATCTTTGAACATCTCACAACATCTTTAAGCCCCTTTCAACATTCCCCCCAGTGTTTGCTAGATAGAAGACCGTAGAAGATTAGTGATGAGTGAATATGATTGATCTTATAGTTGTTGGATGTTTTTTTCTATCTTTGGAATTTAATTGATATGTTTTAACATGATATTTGAAGGGTTTAATCGTGGAATGTGTCGCCATGAAAACCGGGGAATTCCATTCCAATTCAATCGCATAACGAGATGAAGAATTGTATGAGCATTTGGTCTTCGCTTCGGAGACCGCTGTCTTTGTGAAGAGGTTTGCATTGTGATGTTTCATGGTGTTTCTTCCATTCTTTTCAGCCTTTGGGGTCTGGCAAGCTTTCGGGATGTTGAGGGAAGAAATCCGTGAGAGGGTCGCATTTTTCAGCCTCGAAACCTCCTTCATCTTGATTTGAGGGAAAAAGTGCACCAAATGATGTTTTTGAATAAAGGGTTTAAATAGAAAAAATCCAGCTGTAAAATCAAGAGATTTTCCAATGGAAACCAGATGTTACACAGGGATACACTGGGTGAGTTGATTTTACATAGATGTTACCCTGCAATCATGATGTTACGTTTTTGTAAGACTTTGACCCTGATCCCAAGTTTTGTAGTGCTCCATGCTGCTCGACTTAGGTGCAGCAGGCTGGTGCTGAGAGTGCTCATTCTGGAGAAGGTGCTCCAGACCGACGCATGGAAGTGCCTAGTGAAGCGCCGGGCTGGTGATGGGAACCGGGAGAATCTTTGAACATCTCACAACATCTTTAAACTTCTTTCAACATTCCCCCCAGTGTTTGCTAGATAGAAGACCGTAGAAGATTAGTGATGAGTGAATATGATTGATCTTATAGTTGTTGGATGTTTTTTCTATCTTTGGAGTTTAATTGATATGTTTTAACATGATATTTGAAGGGTTTAGTCGTGGAATATGTCGCCATGAAAACCGGAGAACTCCATTCCAATTCAATCGCAGAACGGGATGAAGAATTGTATGAGCATTTGGTCTTCGCTTCGGAGACCGCTGTCTTTGTGAAGAGGTTTGCATTGTGATGTTTCATGGTGTTTCGTCCATTCTTTTCAGCCTTTGGGGTCTGGCAAGCTTTCGGGATGTTGAGGGAAGAAATCCGTGAGAGGGTCGCATTTTTCAGCCTCGAAACCTCCTTCATCTTGATTTGAGGGAAAAAGTGCACCAAATGATGTTTTTGAATAAAGGGTTTAAATAGAAAAAATCCAGCTGTAAAATCAAGAGATTTTCCAATGGAAACCAGATGTTACACAGGGATACACTGGGTGAGTTGATTTTACATAGAGGTTACCCTGCAATCATGATGTCACGTTTTTGTAAGACTTTGACCCTGATCCCAAGTTTTGTAGTGCTCCATGCTGCTCGACTTAGGTGCAGCAGACTGGAGAAGGCGCCTCAGACCGACAAGTGGAAGTGCCTGGCAAAGCAGTCCAGCAGAGCAGTGAGTCCAATGATGTTCATGTTTCTCCTCGCGAGCTCCATCTTTCAGATTTGACGCTGCCACATCCGCTTGTGGAAGAATTGGTTGATTCTTGCAAACAATTCAGTAGGATAGTTTTCTGGACAAGTTTCATTGTATTGCGGCACGACTGTTTTGAAATATTTTTACACATTTGGTTTGATAAAGATTAAAAAGTGAGTCGGAAGCTGGTGGGGATCTTATCAAACATGGGGGCAGGTAAAATATTCTGAAAGCATCAGCAGAGATGGCATCTACTTGGGCCTTGCAGATTTAGTCAGCAGGATAGTTTTCTGGACAAGTTTCATTGTATTGCGGCACGACTGTTTTGAAATATTTTTACACATTTGGTTTGATAAAGATTAAAAAGTGAGTCGGAAGCTGGTGGGGATCTTATCAAACATGGGGGCAGGTAAAATATTCTGAAAGCATCAGCAGAGATGGCATCTACTTGGGCCTTGCAGATTTAGCTTTGCTGGCTTCAGTGCATGGTGCAACTGTTCAAACTGTGCACTGGGATAGTGATGCAGTTGATCTTCAACGCCCTGAGTTGCTGCACAATCGCTTGCATAGTGTTTCCGGTGGTGCTTGGGAATGCGAACGCAACATTCAGCCTGATCTATCTTCTGTGAAGACGTGGACCGTGGGATGGTGTTCAGCCAGCTATGTCCGCCGACCATTCTGGGAATTGAATCATGCTGTCCCGCTTTTTCCTCGGGCACAAATCCGTGATGATTGGGACAAGATGACAGCGACTCTGCGAGAGAAGTGTGCTCAGAAAAGCCAGAAAGTCCGGCAGATCTTGCGCAATCTGAGCGACTCGGATGATGAAGACGATGCAGTGAGAGCATCCTTCCAAGAGCGGCTGCAGCTGTTGGAGAACAAGGAGTTGTTCTTCAACAAATTGATGCATGCTGGCTACTTGCCAGTCGACGTCCCTGCGGACGGAAACTGCTTGCTCTGGAGCATTGCAGCCTGCAAAATGGGCGCTTATGCTGCAGAGAGAAGCCTGTCCCAGAAGTCTGTCATCGAATTGCGAAAAGTGTCTTGGCTGAAGTTCCGCGGTTTCTGGGTTTAGAGATGTTTAGAATATTTTAGAATGGTTTAGAATGGTCTGGTCATGTTCAGACAACGAAGTTTAACCGATGGGAAGCCCTGAGGAATGTGTTCATTTTGTAAATGAGGTAGTCTCAACCTGTATTTGTAGACCCATGATCACCCATGTATACCCACGTACGAAGCTTTTGTAGTCCTGATGCTGAGCTATCTGAGGAAGTGACTTCTTTGTGGAAGTTGAGGTCGCGTTCTGACCGTTTCCAATGCATGTTCTTGGCATTGGGCATGCAGAATGAGTTGCCTCCTGCAGAGTTGGCCAAAGTCAAGAAGGAGATGAAGCAAATCCAGGACACCAAGCTGAAGATGGAAAGGAGCCAGGAGCAAACGGAAGACTTCACTACTCCAACAAAGAGGAAGAGCGCAACAGTTGATCCCGGAAGTTCTGAAAAGTGCGATGGACTACCTCGAAATGTTGGCGGTTCCAAGCCAGCCCCCTTTGCTCAACCGCCAGCTATGGACACAATGCTCAAAGGCCCCAAGAGGATTGCGGAAGAAGCTGAACAGGCAGAAGTGCAGCCAAAGAAGAACAGGAGAAAACCAATGGGCAAGGACACTGACGACAAGGATTCCCAGGCACTTGATGATGACAGCGACGAGGATGAGGACAGGGCCGGTGATTGCAGATGATTTCATGGTTTGAGTTATTAGCATATGAATGATTTTGAAGGATTTTGGATGCGAGTTATAGATCCTAGGACGGTTTTTTGTAGGATACCAGACCTGCTCCATGTTTTTATAGCGACAGAGATGTGGGGATCTACCTGTCTATTTTTTTCTATCTCTAATTATGACCCTTTGTTGTTTGATTCTAGTTGTTGATCTATTTATTTGAAGTATTTTGTTCAGTTGCCATGTTGTTTTGGAAGTGTCTTCGCCTTGAGGAGGTTACTAAGACCATTCGTCGGAGAAAGCACAAGAGAAGCTGCAAGTCGAAGGTCCAGCCCACCTCAGAGAAGAAGATGGCTGGTCTCAGGATTTACTTGTCAGAGATTGGCCTGACATGGCCAGTCTTCAATGCCGAGCATTCCAGGCAGGTGTTGACTTGGCCAAAAGAATGTCGAAGATAGCCAACAAAAAGCCGATGTCGACCAAAGTTTTTAAAACATCACACGCGCTTGATTTTGAATGACCTTCATTTTCAATCATTTTCATGTGTGGCTATGTACCCCGCCAGAGCCTGTGCTGTGGGACCTCATGACCTCCCTTTATAGAGTCCATGGAAGAAAACAGTTTTTATAGATAAGTAGTGTTTTTCTGCTTCCATCATTTTCATTCATGTCCATTGGTCCTGCTCATCAAACCTGCCAGGAAGGCGCCTATGAAGAAACTCAACAAATGTCCTGGGGGACGTTATACGGAACTTCAACACAAGCTCCTCCAAGAATCTGAGATCAAATGTGAGGTGTGCTTGGGTCTTTTGGATGGCTGCGGGTTCAATTCTGCGGACATGCACACTACTGTCGATGCATGGGTCGCTGGAACATACCAGACCTGTGTGAAGGAGGGACTTCTTGACCACCGCTTGAAGCAGAATTGGGCCAACATTGATGATGATGATGAATTCAGCCCTACTCATGGGGACAGAAAAGCCGAATGTCTTGCCTACATCAAGACATTGTCGCCAATCATGTACCTCCTCCCGGAGTTCACGTTGAACAAGAAAGTGCCAATTCAGTGCAAAGTGTGCACTTCCAAAAATTGGCCAAATGGAAGAGTCATTGATGGCTGCTTTTGGAAAGTCGACAGCATCAAGCACTTCGTGAAACAGCATTGTCGCTCTAACAGGCACTTGAAAAAGGTCAGGCAGATCAATCGTGGCGTTGTCACCATGAACAGGGTTCCTTGCATGGGGCTTTGCATTCTGGACAGCGAGCGAAACCTTCAAGTATATCGCTTCCGAGAAGAATTTCGATTGTGGGCCTCTCACAGCAACTTCGAAGGGTCGGCCAAGCACACATACTGGCATGTCAGAAACGAGGATGCCTGGTACGTTCGCGCTGCCACTTGCGAGCGGGAGTGTGATGAGACCAACCTGGATTACCAGACATGTCCGGTATGTCTTGATCTTGGAAGTGCCCATGGAGTGATTTGGCACTGATTGGAGGCATTTGCCCTGGGCTCATTTTTCCAGTTTGTGTAGACATGTTGGTTATGTATGGATATATATGTAAGGATATGTGATGATGTTGATTGATGTGTGGAATGTATTGGAAGGTGTCAAGATTCTATGTTTTCAATTGTTGTCAGAGCTTGCTTGGCAGACCGTGTTTTTGTAAGCGTTTGGCTTTGCCAACGTTTTGTAGTACAGTGATCACGTTGCTTTTTCCTGCACCTGAGGTAATTCGGAATGCAAAGAGGTTTGCCAGGAAGTACTACGTGGCGCAGTATCTCTCCACACGACTTTTCCAGGGTGACAAGGAGGTTCAGTTGTTGCTGACGCACTTGCAGCAAACTGAGCTCTACAAGGCTGGTGATAGCCTGAAAGAGTTGTTGCGCCTGTCTGCCGTGAAGCAGCAGCAATGGGTGAGAGGATCCTTCCTGTTCGATGGCAATGTTAGCATCCAGCTTCGACGCTTCACAGACTTGGTGGTGAAGCCGTCCACCTCCATCAGCATTTCATCGATTCCCCAGCAGATGGTGGGCACCATGACCAAGTATTTGGCCATCCTGACAGGTTCAGAAGCAAGTGAAGAAGATGCGCACAACATTAAGTTGGCTTGCTACAGTTTGAATGGGGCCATGGAGCAGCACCCGTTGATCCAAGGAGTCCGAGCAACTTGTTTGTAAGCTCAAAGGGTGTGATTTGTTTTTGTAGACTGATGAACACACAGGCGCAGACACACACACACACACACACACATATATATATATATATACATATATATGTATTTTGATATTTCAATTTGATTCAATTTGTATTTGTAGAAAAGTGAAACCTGACATCCTTTGCGTGTGCTTTTGTAATGGCAGCCAGCTGAGGGACTTTGAGGGTTCAATGTTTCTTTCAGTGCGTTTTCATGTCTTTTCATGATTTCCAAGAAGCGTTGATTTGCGATCGAGCTATGGCTTGCAATTTCCCTTGAAGGACTCGCCCTTCAGGCCATGCGGATGGTCGAAAAGAGACAGCGAGGAGTTGAATCCAACGCTGGGCGCCGTTCCAAAGAGACATTGCGAGAAACGGCGCTCATTTCAGACGCCGGATTAACATTGAGCTTGCATGCTGCGAATTTGAGTTTGGCCCGAGAATTCGGCATTCCAGCAGCAAGTTGCCGTGTCTCTCTGGATGTCCTCCGGACCTACAGCGTGCCATGCGCACCATTGGCCCTGAACTGGCAAAGCGTCATCAAGGAAAACTTCTTACTCATCGACCAAAGATTTCCAAAAGCTTTGGAAACTTCAAGAAGTGCCTGGATAAGATTGATGAACGAAATTTGTTTATATGATGTACTGTTCTAAATTTCCAATAGATTTAAGAAGATACGTTTTGGGGTTGGAAATCTTGGGAAGGCAAGATAAGTTTCTTGTAGTGAGACAGTTTTGTTTGTTTTTTTGTAGCAGCTAGGGTTGTGGGTGATTGGTATGTGATGGTATGGGCGGGTGGTCTTCCACTAGAATCGTGACTGATGGTCCACCATCTGGATCTATGAGGATGCCTCTGTGTATCTCTTTGTAGCAAATGATGTTGTGACCATGTTTTTGTAGAAGTTTTTTTGTTTTGTGCAAAAAAGATCCAGATTCATCCACATCTTTTCTTTGCGTTGGCTAAACCAATGTTAAGGTCGATTCATCTTGGCCTTCGATTGTACTTATATTACAAGTACGCTGGCCCAAATGGTCATCAACTCTCAGCGGGGCATGGTTGGTGGGATTTGGAAGCCTGACAGCATGTCTCATGCATTCCTCGACATCAACCACGAGATTGACTTGTCCCAAGTGCTGAAGGCCTCCACCGTTCTGGAGACCATTGTTTGGGACCCAAGTCTGGCCAAAAAGATCACGATCCCTGTTTGCACCGTCCCTGTGCAGCACAACTTTGCAGGAGTTGGCGCTGGGGACCGAGCCAGCTTCTACATGTTGCAGGTGATGGGAAAGATCCTCAAGGAATCGGATGGCCTCATCAAAGGCTTGGCATTCGACTCTCACGGATCACATGGCTGGATACGTCGTTGCCTCCACGGACAAGTTGAAGGACTGGAGTTTGACCTCAGCGATGTGGACTTCTTTGGATCATTGACATACGAAGAGGTCGGTGATCACGGCCTACCACGCTTCCCAATTTCCATCGCCAAGTTCAAAGGAGAAGTGGTGCTTGGTCTTTGTGGGCCTTGTGCCTCGGCAAGCTTAGCTTAACATTTTTATATGTTAACATGTTTTCATCATTGTTCCAAGCCTAAAAAAAATCCATTGGTTTCCAATGTTTTTGTACGACTGATAGCGTGTCAGTTTTTTGTAGTATCAATCGTGTGCATTCAATTTTTGGAGCATACATGAGCATACAGGTTTTGAATGAACATGATAGAGCATGATGGAGCTAGTTCCCATTTGCAGGGGCAGTTGAACTCATGAAAATAGATTTTCCTTTCACGCATTCTGAGGTCACAGCAACAAAAACTGTGCTGGGCAAGCTCAATCGTGGATCAGGACTGTATATTATGGTCAGTTCTGGTGTGACCACACAGCAGCCAGATCGCATTCGATGCCACCAGCAGCGCTGGGACGCGAATCTCCGATGTCAGATCGTTTGAACGCGGTGTTTTCAAATCCATGGTACCTGGTCGTGGAAGAGGTTTCTTATCCAGATTGATTGGATTTTCTTTTTTTAAAGTTTGGTCAATCTCAATGATGTTCAGAACATTGCAATACATTTAAAAGTTATGATTGATTCATTTTGATTTATTTTTTTGATTAGGGTGGAAAAGATCTAGAAGTATAACAATGCAAAATTGCATTTCACTGCTTGGAACGTCTGTGAGTTAGATTGACCCTGGCTTGACTTGAGTAGGTTTAGTTTTTGTAAGGATAATTCATGTGAAGTTGTTTTGTAGATCAATCAAAACATGTAAAACATGTTTTGAAAGGTATGGACTCAAGAGAGGTCTTGTAACATGGTTTGGCATCACGGAAAACCTGATGTTTGTAGAGAAAATCTTATGCGCATTTGTTTTGTAAGAATGTTTTTTGGATGTTGTTTGTCGATGCTGAGGACGGCCCGCTGAACACAATGACCATCCCCTGGTCATTACGAGGGGCTCTCTTGCACAACATGACAGCGCCTGGGGCAAGACAGATTGAACATGGATGAATGTGTTGGATTTTTATGGATTATTGGTGTTGTTTGAATCAGTTGAAACGCTTGAAAAACATTGAAAAACATGTTATGAATTGTTCATTATTGTTGACCCACCAATTCAAAAAAATGATCATATTTGTGATGCACATGCACCAACCAATAAGACATTTTTTGATGGTCCTTGCTGATATCTGTTTTTTACATTCAGACCAATCTGACACATTTGCTGTTGTTTGTTGAAGCCTCGCAAAGGTGGCCATGAATCTGGTCCCCTTACTTCATTGCAAATCTACTTTGGCCGACAGATGCGAGACTGGCATAGCAGGCTTTGTGACCATCGACATCATGCGGTTCTTGGCTGAAATCTTGTGCAAAAAGATGGGCGCGCCCACCGGAAGCACTTTCTTAGCCCCCCAAACGGCCACGAACATCCAGGCGAGCTGCCTCAGCGGCATTTTGCTGTGCATTACAAAAGATGCCAACTTTGAGCCTTGGAAGTTCGGAGAAGCGCGCCTCACAGAATTGCCCATCGAAGAGTTCTTCAGTTTTTGTCGACGCCAGTCGGCAAATTCTCAATTGTCAGCCCGAGCATATTTCCATGCTGCAGCGAGGGTTGCGCTGCGGAATAGCAATTTGCTGAACAAAGAGAAAGTGAACAGACTGAAAGGGGAGAAAGCCTTGACCCGTGAACAGCCACTTGTTTGCAATTCAGCTTTGGTATGTTTTTGTAAGGGGTGCAGTTGGGTTGGAATTTTGTAGAGAATATATTTTTTGAATCTATTTGAATAATGAATCTATGCAAATAAATGGTTCTGCTGGATTCCTTGGGGTTTTCATGAAAGATGGGAGAAGGTTGTTTTGTAAGGACATGGATCAGGCCCTAGTTTTGTAGAGACAACCACATGTTGGCTAGCAATGGCCAAAATGCTTTGTGACTGGCAGGTTCAAGACGTGCTGTGAGAAGGGCTTTCGTGGTGCGATCAAGTTGGCATCCTTTGTCAGCGGCAAGAGCGAAGAGTGGATCGAGGAAAACTACCGAGCTTGGTGTGACAGCATGACTGCAGTTTCCAGCTTTGATGCAGAGCTACAGGAAGATGAGATGCCAGAGGAGGGCCTGGAGCTGGATGCAGACCAGACGGCCAACGCCTGCCATGAATTGTTGTCCCAGATCCAGGCAGAATCTTCAATGGTGGACCCTGAGATCGAGCTTGATGCAGTGGATATCCCAGAGAATGACCATGTGGAGACGGCTTTTGACAAGCTGACTGACAAAGAGGATCTGTCCACTGTTTTGGAGGGCAGCCATGGAGCATCTGCAGATGATGGGGCCCATCCGGAGCCAGCCCCAGCTGGAGATTCGACAACCAGAAGCCCCAACTATTTGCCCAAAACTTTGTTGGAAGCCATGACCATGCAAGGTGACACTTTCAACGCCCTGTGGAGATTCACTTTGCGCATGCGCTCGGCTGAAGGCGGCGTCGACCGCAGATGGGTGGCAAATCCTCAAAAGGCAAGAAGAGCAAGCCGCGACCTCAATTGGCATCAGCCCCTTGGTCCTCATTTGGATTCTTTTTGTAGTTATGTGCTCCAGCCCCCTTTTTGTAAAACCAATTTTGCTTAGAAATTGTGCGCAGTTGTTCGCCATTGTTTGAATTTTATTGAATTTTCATGAATGTTCCACGAAGTTCCTATGTTTGTTCCCTTTCAAAAGATTGAAACATATATAAACATATGATGATTCAAAAAAAGAACATGGTTGAATGAAAACATTTGAAACACGTGTATGTACATGTATGGTTTTGATTGTTTTTGCTCACGTGAAAATCAGATGTTGTACGGTGACAAACAACCACTTGCGTTGCATTACTTGGAGTCTTGAGGTACAACGAAATGATCATCGCCCGAGCAAGGGCAGAGCAAGAGACAGCGCAGTATAGGAGCAGAACCAGCAGACTCGCTAAGTGGCGAGAGCTTGTCGTGCAAGCCCAGGCTGATTTGCAGATGCCAGCGAAGGCGCCTGATCAGATACAGACGCCTGGATTGTCCTTAGTCATGTTGGTTGTGTCGCTCTTTTCCCTTGTTTTGTTTTGTTGACTGATTTTTGTAGGGCTTTGCAGGTGGACAAGTTTTTGTAGGTGTGATGTTTCTGTGTCACATTCTCCTGAGGCCTGGTCACATTGTGTTGGTCCAGCTGGCAGGTGCCAAGGAAAACTCTGGATGTGAGCTTGGCCTCGTCATTACTTGCTGGCGAGGCATCAAGTCCCCAAAAGTTTACGCAGGGCCGGTGGCTGTGAACTCTTGTCCGGCCTTCAGAATTGTGGCCCTCCAGATGGCGGATCAGGACAGTGAATGGAACGTGGATAAGTAAAAGCGTCCAGTTGCAACTAATGAATACTCATGAATATTGTCCCCCTTTGTTAAACAGATAGTGCGTGTTTCCTTTCATGATTTTTTGATATTTCTTGGTGTTTTTGCGTAAATTGATGAAAGGCAGGAGCCCTTGAATTGATATGTGTGGCCATTGAGAGTTGGCATCACAGAATAGAACACAGTGCAATTGCTTTATAGTGACAACCCATGGTCCAGTGTTTTGTAAAGAAATTTGATGAACTTGCATCATTGATCATATCATCATATATGATCATCATCTATCAATATTTATCATCATTTATATAACATCATTGAACAGCATTCGGCGAAAGTGATCGCAAAATCCCAAAGATTTTCATGGGTTTTCAAGGTACCCAAAGGGGAGTTGTCAGTTCTTCCCTGGCTTTGGCTTCCCAGGATGAAGCTTCAACCTGGACTTGTTCTTCTACAAGCACTGCGTGGGTTCTCAGAATCGAGGCATTGATCTGCGTGCTGGATTGCGAAAGCTGCATCTTGGACAAAGCGTATTGAGAATTATTGCATATTATTGAATGTTATTGAGACATATTATATTGGGATAGACCATGAAGGTATCACAAACTGGTTCAAAATGTTTGATGTAAATCAATGTAAATTAAGATCATTGAGAATCATTGTAAATCAATCGATGCACGGTCTCAGATTTTAACCGTGTTTGCGCTGGGAAAGGTCGAGAAATCAAATTCATACCATGTGTTCAGTTTTTGTAGACTTTTGATGCGAACCCTTTTTATGTAGTGGCCATCCTTCATCTCAGGCGAATACCCTGACCGTGGAGACGGGCAAGTGCGGATCACTTTGAGCAGTGCTTCTTCGGATGTCTTGTCCCGTGTCTCCAATCTGAGGCGCTGGAATGTAGCACCTCCAATGACCCGCGGATCCAAGGCTGTCGTCCAAGAGGCTGTGACAGACCCAGTGGTGCCCCAGAAGAAGAATGGAAAGAACAAGGACAACGGCAAGGGCAAAGTTGTCAAATTGCACGTCAAGAAGCCAAAAATCAAAGCAGGAGCTCCAGCCAAACCAACTGTCCCAGTGGGAGAGCACACCGCAGATAGCATTCGTCGGAACAACAATGGACGGGCTGCTGTGGTGGATTTGGTGGCAGACCTGATTGACACAGATTCCAAGATCTATGCGTCTGCTCCAGCATTCAATACCACCAATGGAGCTTGCCTGTTCAGGTTCGAAGGCGGTCACAAAATCACCCAGCAGATGATCATGGATGCTGCTCCCTTGGCATTGGAAGCGATGTGACCCAGCTTGTATGGAAAGAATTTCGTGAAAGTTTGTGATCTCATGCCTCTGTATCAAGAGAAAATGGGGAAAACCATGGAAAACCCTTTGCTTCTCATGGGGTAATTTATTTCTAGACTGAGTGGTTGGAACAGATTAGACTGAGTGGCTTGAACAAATGTATAGAAAGATATGTTTTTGTAGAGCCTATGACCCACTCCATTTTTTGTAAGCCTCGCACTTTTCTCTTGAAGAAGTGAGTAGTGCATACAAAGATGATTTTTTGTAGAGTATGTGATTAAGTCCATCATTTTGTAGATGTCACAGCTTTCGCGCGCAACAAGTGAGTAATGCATACAAAGATAATTTTTTGTAGAGGTGGTGGCTTGATCAATTATTTTGTAGGCGTCACAGCTTTTGCCATAACCAGTGTGCAATGTGATGTATCTAAATGATTGTAAATGTGCTTTTTCAATCTTTTTCATTTTGTATTATTTCGATTCATTTTGTATCATTTTGTTGTTTGATTGAAGGTACAAATATGTGAAGTCCTCATCGGCCTTTGGGAAGACGGTTTGGCGACACATCGACGCTGCCAAGAAGAGCCTTGAGAAGGAGACGCCCAACCGCAAACCGTTTGTGAGACTCATGAAGGACATCGTGGAGTTCATCCAGTGTGAGTCAGGCAATGTGAAAGATTAGGATAGATTAGGCGTGAAGGTTGACGTGAGCAATGCGGGATTTCTTGACTGGCAATGTCCAAAACATTGTCATCCTGGCCATTTGTGGGCGCTTGGCCCTGCTACATGCGATCTTACACGCGCATATGCACATATGTGCAATTTTCCAAGATCCCATCGTGTTAATTGTTTGCGTGGTTCACCAAGAAAGTCCATGAACATCCAAGAGCACCCAAGAAGGTTTTGTCTTGGTTGAGTTTGATGAAAGTTTGAGATGGTAAATAAATGTCAAGAATATAAGAATTTTAGAAATGTTGAGAACGTTTTTGTATATTGGACGGGATCAATCATTGCTTTGTTTTTGGACAGGTCACACTGTTGACTGCAGCTCTGTTTCCAACAAACCACAAAGCGCAGTGGTTGAGAGCCAAATTCATCCAAATTAGTGCAACTGTGCCCAGCACCTCTTCATGTTTTTGTGATGTTTTTGGTCCTGGTTGGGGTTCAATGCTTGTGTGCTTTTGTATGCTTTTGTGTGTTTCTTGGCTGTTCACAGCCTGTTTGAAATTGTTTGATGTTTGTTGATGTTTGTTGACTGAAATCGGGTGCTGTTTTGGCACTTTGGGATACTTAGAGTCCATCTACCATGCTTGCATAGCAGAGCTATGCACGATGCATTTGCCCATGAAGCCAAAAAATGGCAAGGGCTGCAATGGACCAAACGCTTGTCTCTACAAAAGGCGTCTCGCAAAAAGCAATGATTCGGAGATTTTCTCTACAAAGTGCTTTTGGGGTTGGAAGCATGTAACTTGGAGAGCAAATGTTCCCTCTACAAAAGCAGTCCTGCCAAAACATGTTAGATGGATTTTCGAGTGCTCCAAAAGCAGTTAGTATGTTGGTCCCTCTTTTTGTAAACAGAGGTTATATTATATGAAGGGGGGCTTGAAGATTCGATGATCCTGTGATTGGTTTTTGTAGTAAGGATGTTTTATGGTTGATTTCTGTTTTTGTAGTTTTTGTTGCTGTGCACCCCCTTATTGTATCTACAAAAGATGGGTGCAGCCTACCATACCTAATTCAAACCTGGATGTTGTTGCTGGTTCCTATCCCGTATCATCAGCCTGTTGTCAATTATATATCCCTTCTCGACCCAGAATCAGGCTATTGTATCCTACCATCAACCCATTTTCACCCAACTATCAAACCATTAGATATCAGATGATATCAGTCATCCCGACGATTCGTCGTCCCTACTAGTCCCCTTGTAAGCCGGAACTGACAACTCACTGCCATTGGCATTCTGCTTTGCGAGGCCTTGAAAGGAAAAGGACACTGAGCGTGAAAAAGATGCTCACCGGCGCAGCGCTCGTCCTGCTGATTTTGACATTGGATTCCCAAGGAAATCCAGGCATCCTCGGTGATGTTCCAGCCTGAACCCCATCCAACCCCTCAAACTTTTGAGACCGTTTGGAACTTACTTGAAGTTAGCATGGTCTCACAATTTCCTACATCCAAGCCCCAGAACGGTGATGGAACACCGCGGGAAAGCAACAAGTTCTCACGAGCATGACCTAGTCAAGCACGTCCAAGACCGGCGAAAGGTGTTTGGAGACATCGAACTTCGTCCCAGCGATAGGAAGCAAAGGAAAGCGCAGAGCGATCAGATGACTCATGGGAAGTAAAACTCAAACAGCTGTAGTCATTGAAGTTAGTTGATTGAGTACAGCTAAAACTCAATCAGCTGAAGTACACTGGTCATTGGTACTCGTAAGGTACTGTCCCTCTTGGGATGTCAGCATTTACAGAGGGTAAGGTGTTAACAAACATCCATTGGTTGGAGAGCAACTTGCCCATGGGGTCACCTATCAATATATCGACGGCTGAGTGAACTTACCATGGCTGTTGGTCAAGACTAGAGAGGCTCAACTGTTCCGCGGATCTCATTGGGGCCCTGATGGGAACATCTACGTTGGAAACCCTGGTTGTATTCATTTATTATAGCGCTTCAGGTGTGATGTTTCGACCATTTCTTGCATGATCTCTTCCGATCTATGCTATCTTGCCAAAGCATCGTACCTAAACTGCCCTTCTGCAGTTTCATTTGTGGTGCCAAGCGCAGTTTGCTTCAGAAAGCTGACTTGTAATCGACTTGCGGAGCGATTTTGGGCTCACAAATGTGAGCCTTTGAACTGGCGAAGCAATCTCAACGAGCAAAAAGTGCGATCCAACTTTGCGTGGGTGCTTTCAAGATCATTTTGCCATGATTCACAGCTTCAATTTGAGTTGGCCCTGCTTCGAGGCCGACATGATTTCCGCTATGTTGACTCTGACAGCTTTTAGGCGCCGGTGCTGCCATGGCTTGCAACTGGACTAGATGTGGTTGACTATATCCAGTACATTCCAGTACAGCCAACGAAAACGGGCATACTTTCTCATCGTCATTCAACCTCTGCAGATTCATTTTCTCGCCCAAGGAATCTAAAATAAACATGGATGGGAAATTTTGGACTGTTCCACATGCCGTAAAAGTTTATGTTTTGGTGCCCCCAGATGGTTGTTTTTTGCCAAAATGGTCATAGCTTTTTGACGTACACCCATGGATATACCCACCTGCGGCTTGTACTGCTTGTGCTGCTTGTTTGATTTTTCTCCACCTCCACACAGAATCGTGCGTTTCTGGGTAAGATCATTCACGGAGAGGGGGGGTAAGAGTAGAAAAGATTGGACATGGTTGGGCAGGTGTGAGCTATTGTCAGTATTTTGGATGGATGTCGAACTGCTTAAAAGTTCGAGTGTAACAAATCAGGAGAACGAAGCAAGCGTGGCGAATACCAACCATCATCCAACAGTTAACTGGCAGATCTTTAGGGATAGCGCTGATCCTTCGCCATAGACCTTACCAGGCCCCATTTGCGAAAGCAGGAACATTACCTCGAACTTGAGAAGCATCAATTTTGGAATTTTCTTGGCAAATAAGCGGATCTTCCCTAATATCACATGAGCTTTCTGTCCATTTTAACATTGCTTCGACTCGCTGAGCTGTACTTTCGTGGCATGGAACCACGAATGACCGGTCCCTGTTGAGCCATCAGTTTAAGGTTGCAAGCGTTGTTGATTTGGTGCTTCAGCGGCTAGTTGTGGCCAATCATATTTGAGATTGCTTGAACACGGGCACTCACCATCGAATACTGATTAATAGGGAACCGAGCAGCCATGGGGTTACATCATCTATGGACCAACCCATATCGCATGATAGCAGAGAATTGGCAAAGATAACAAGCAACAAAAGAGAAAGCAACAAGAATCAGACACAGTACAGGTATGTACGGGTGATACTCCGGAAGTTGAAACTGGTTGGCAGTTTCCACATAGAATATATCATCAGTTCAACGTACCTGTCTTTGTCCAGCTATCAGTGGGATGCTTCTTGTTGACACCGCGGCTTGTTCAACTGCTTCACCAGTTGCGCTGCCAGGAGTGTTTCTGTGGTGCTTGGGATGTGCAGATGCCAAGTGTAGCGTCGGTACGCATCGAAGGCGATGCAGCGCACGAATTCAATCATTTTGACCCTTGGAGAAGCGAATGGGCGCGGCTTATAGCCTTGGCTTTGCCCAGGTGGAACCAAGACCGAAGAAGCATCCAGAGGTGAAGAGGTTTTTTGTCGTTGGGTTGTGAATAAGGCGAGCAACAAGGAATACTAGCGGGTTCGAGTAGGAGATGCCAGGACTTTCTCAGAATTTTTATTGGAATCAGCTGAAGCTGCTCAAAGCCAACCTTTGGATGCATTTTCTTCGTGCTGAGGACGGTGTAATATGCACCCCAACTGAGCCTCTGCGGTGGCGGAGCCAGAAAATCTGCCGCAGCGCAGCGCCCGGGGAGCTGCAATCCAACAGTTGGAAGTGAGATGGTGCCCCAAGTGGGTTTGTCCATAACCTGCCCCTATAGCTGGTTGCTTCCCCTATGAATGATGATCATTAATAATGATCATTGATGATGATACTCAACGATCATTATAGATTGGACAATGGTGCCAGTACATGTGTTTTTTAGACCAATCAATTTTCAACATGTTTTCTTTCTTGAAAAGAGAGACAGATAGATAGATAGATAGATAGATAGATAGATAGATAGATAGATAGATAGATAGATAGATAGATAGATAGATAGATATATATATATACATGTATAGTAGTATATATATTGTGCACAGGTTTGCTTTGCATTGGTCTTTTTCCCACGACCTCCCTACCTTCCCGTCGTAGCAGTTCGGTTCCTTCGTTCGTGCCGTGTGGTCCCTCGCAGGCGTCCGCTTTGCTGAACGACACGGAGCAGAACGAGAGCATCGCGCGCCTCAAACTTCAGTGGCTCGGCGATGGATCAACGTTGATGGACATGGGGTTGTCCGGTTCGCCATGGTGTTACCTACGTAACATCCGAGTTCAGTTCGCCATTTATAGGAAAACGACTAGGAACTTGGGGGAACATCATGGCTTTGGACAAACCCACATGTAGCAACCTTTGTCAACATGTATCAGCATTTCTCAACAGTTATCACCACTTATGGACCGTCAATTTTCCATTGATGATAGCTTTACTGTAAGTAAACCACAACCAGTTTACCCGAGAAATAGCTGTTGATTGACTGTCCAATGTAGGTGGTTGATTGATATTTGGGTGTTTCTCGAAATAGGGTCATCCTTTCATAGTCATCTATAGTAGTAAATCAACCGTTTTTGGGGTCCCCTATGGCTGGAGAAACCACCATCTGTTTTTATAGGATGATTTAACATGCTCCCTCCAACCTTCGCCCATGACCTAATGTGGGACGATTTTGGATGTGAGACTCCTGTGATTCCGCAAGGACCAGCCATGACCAGCCATCATGGCTAGCAAGAGTACCAAATACTGTCTGGCGGTTTAGGCTGTAAGGTTTCAGGTTGAAGGTTGGGTGATTATTGATCGTATAGGATACATATATACAGTATATATACATACGTTATTAGTTCCCCCACAGCCTGCAACCAGAGACAAACCATGAAAAAGACGACTCTAAGGCCGTTGGATACATCTGCAGATCCTGCAGTTTGGATGATGACCGAAGGCTCAGATCTGAGGGACGAGATATGGTCAAGAGTCGTTCATCCAACCTCCATCTGGTGGTTTCTATAAATAGGGACCCCCCAAATCATCCAGTTTCTTAACCATTCATAGTAGTAAGCCATCCATCTTAGGGGTTCCCAGTTTTGAGAACCGCCCATCTCAGAGCAAGAGAGACGAACACACAGGCAGAATGGAAGGATGGATACGGATGGTTTGCTGATGAGTGGATTCCTTGTGGTTTTCGGGGCGGCGCCAAGTCTAGCTGCACATCCTAGATTCTGATGCCCGCTTAGTTCGACTTGTTGGTTTATAAGCCATCATGTGATATGTACATTATATATAATATTGTATATAGAAGATTGCATATGTATAATGGTTCAAAGCCAACCGTAGTGGTCTATACACGCAGCAGAGATTGTCCCAACTATAGTTCCATTTGTACTGCAATTGGTGATTCCCCTCGTGGTGTCCCTTCGTAGCACCAACTGGGGGGACTTTCAAAAAAACATGGGTTTTCCCTCATCGTTTCCAGTAAAATTGATTCACTGGGTGATGGGAAAATCTGCGTCGGAAAGCCTCAGTTTCCATGGTTTCCTACGGTTTTGACCACCAATTGTAGGGGGTTCCTTTAGATTTTTCCCATCAAAAGTAGGGCATTCCT
>VSDK01007698.1:230898-244229 GCA_009767595.1 Symbiodinium kawagutii | reverse complement strand
GGGAAGGCCGACTGTGGTGTGGCCCAGTGATTCAGTCTGACAAGCCTCAACCACGCTGAGCAAGAAAATCCGTATGGCAGATCATGATTGACAATGACAATGATTAAATATGATTACAAATGGCAGACGGCGGGTGATGATGGCAAAAATGATAGTCGTGTGATCCGTTGCTAGTGATTGGCTCTCAAGCAAGGTTTGGCCATTCTCGGCAACAGAAATGGTTGCTTTGCAGACTCCGCGAGCAAAATTGCTTTTTTCATTTCACTGCAGTCTTTAGCATCGGTACAGGGATCATTATCGCAGGCAACCTCTCCCCAGAAGCAGTTGAAATCAATCAGCAATGAGAGAGCAGCGATGCTTGTGCCGCCCCAGGCTGTCTGACCACTTTGTCTCAGACGTTGTACCCGGCAGGCATTTTTGGCACCGAACGGGAAGGGAAAAAACCACTTGTCCAAAAGGGGATGCTCGTTGGTGTTGCCTCCGAACCTTGATTTTTGTGGATGTTTCATGGACTCTTTGAATGTTTTACTCTTTGAATGTCTTAACTATTCTTTTCTGCTTTTTTCAAAGTTCATAAATGTCAATTGATGAATCAACTTTTGTTCATGCTAAACTTGTACCTTTTGCAGGCACCTTTTGCATCCTTCCGGCCATCTTTGCAGGCGTTTGTCCAAGGATGAGGCTAGCTGCGATTTGCCCAGCGATCTCAAGTTCCTGAGGCAAGGAACTCAACTTCCGGCAGGAAGCTGAGCCGATGATGAGGAATAGCAGAGACCAGCTACTTTGACAAAGCGTTGTATTACTAGTGGTGGATCAGTAAACTAATAGGAATAGTTCAAAGAATGGTTCATCAATAGCTTGTATTACTAGTGGTTTACTTTTACCTACTTTGACTAATGAATGGTTCATCAATAGGTTGATACAGTAAACTACTAGTGGTTGGCTAACAGATGATGGTTCATCAATGGGTACTGGTTTCAGCAGGATAACGCTTCAAACTGCTATTCGAAGCGCTGGAATAAAAAGAAAAAAGTGATTGCCTCCTCGCATAGAAAAATCATTTTGAAATGTGACATTGCCTCTTGACAAAGAAACGGTTGACAGTTTGTGCTTCAAGAAATCCTTTGTGCCTCAGCGTTGACAGGCGGGACAAGTATCTCCCGGCTGCTACCTATCCAGTACCTGCCTCGAGGGCTGCGACAAGTGTGTGGTGATTTGGCCATTCTTCGCTGTTGACGTAATTGGAGGTTTCTCAAAACAGGGGATCCCCAAAATGGATGGTTTACTACTGTAAATGGTTCATATAAGATGGTTCATATATAAAGGATCATTTCGGGTTCCCCCATTTGAGGAACCCCCCAAATGATCAAAAAGGAGTAAACAGGGTACATTTTGGCGACCCATCGTTACTGCCTGTGGGTTTCCTGTGCACAGAGCTGTTCACATCCCCTAAATGACCAGTAGTCGAACTGTCGCAAGGCTCATCTATATACCTTTTTTTTCAGCCGTGACATTGACCCACAACCAGCTGCTTCCAATGCAACCGGATTGTCCACAAGTGGTGCACCACCCAGAACTAGTAGTTTTCCTGCTAATTGTGGCTATGGGATGTGTAGGACAGTACCATATATAGCCGTCAGTGGGGAAATTCGGAGTAGCTACTGGTACCCCCCGGTTTCCCTATCATGAATGGTACTGTCGTTATGTTACTTGTATATCGTAGCTTCTCTATCATGAACGGAAGCTTGTCCATATCATGAATGGTTTCCGTCGTAGTATCAGCACTTGTGGAAAAACCCCAGTGGCGTCTGGCGCCCAGTGTGCACACACTGAGTTTCTGACTCCTGTCGGACTGCAACAGCTTCAAGTGCGTCTGGGGCCACAGATCGGTGCTTCTCAAACGGCCTTGTCTTCATGCTAGGGTGACTGACACACAGGGTGTGATTTGATGGGTAACTAGCAGTTGTAGTATTGCAATGTATTGCAGATAGAAAGTAGGCTTGTGGTGGTGTGAAATACATGTACAACTTTGCATAGCCAGTATATCAGTCGTTATGAAAGTATTCTGAGTTGTGATCCCTCATTAGCAATACAACTAGATTCTGAGATGCAGATGCACAACTGAACTGACATAAAGTACATAATCCCCCTTTGTGCGCCCTAGGGAAATGATTAGATCTTGGTCCCTCCCTTACACTCCGGTAAAATCGACGAACTCCACCACCTATAGATGGTTCGCCCGTGTACAATAACATGTTGATTTTGTACAATAACATGTTGGTTTGAGTTTACCAGGTTGGTTGTGAATCATTGCCCCCTATTCTGAACAAAGCAGCTAGATTTCTCCCCTCAAGTTTGCCAGCTACTGGAGCCAGGTCCTGCCTCTGGGGCAGCCGACTGGTTGACCATTGGAAGCAGGTGCGGGTCAGCAGGGACGCCATGTGACGCGATTTTTGGTGAGCCATGGAGAGTGATAGGGGAGAATTCATCGAAAAGAATGGGCTTGACAAATAATGAGCTTGACAATGTATATTCATTGTGAATCATGGTGAATAATGATCCATCATAGGAAATCTATCGCCAACAGGCCATACACCAATGATAGTACGGGTCAGCCAGGGGGGTACACCCTGTGGCGCACCCGGACATGGCTTGGTAAACAGATCACACAATAATTCACCATTTTCTTGGTGCCAACTTGTTTCCCCCCATGTCTCTAAAGCGAGTTATAAGTCATAATGGACTATAACCATCGAAACCATCATTAACCCACCATCACCGACAAACCATGATCAGAATTATTGACCATCGGCTGCAGGCCGCTCGTTGGCAATGCTAAACTAGCTGGGTAGGCTGGGCTCGCCTACCAGGATTGACCATCATCAGTTGTAGCTTTCACCACTAACCATGCATGGAATGCCACTAGAAAGGAGTGTAACCATCATAAAGGATGGCGTTAACCATTGTTAACCACTAAACGTGAAGGATGGCTCACATCACCAACCATCAGCTCTCTTATCAACCATGATTAAGCACTCACCATTCATGAACCACTACTAACCAGCACTAACACCACTACTAACCATCATTAACCACTCTTATAAACCACTACTAACCAGCATTAACCACCACTAACCAGCATTGACCACTGTTAACCACTACTAAGCATGATGCCTCGCACCCACTCCAGCTCCAGGATCCACTTCCTACCCCAGCTGCGCGTGGTGGCAGTGAATCCTGCCGCCGCGGTTGAGAGCTTAGAGACGACGACAAGCCATGAGGAAAACTGGTTGGTTGGTTAACGCCCGGGTGATGGTGACTCAGGGTGCTGTGTTGTTGCCCACGAATTTTCCCGGAAGCATTCATCATTGTTGTCCATATCATCTATCATTAGCCGTCATTAGCCGCCATTAGCCATCATTAGCCATCATTAGCCATCATTCGCCATTCCTCAGTCATTTACTAGATCACTAAGCATCAATTGACCATGAATCAGCCGTCACTATATCAATCAACAATCATCAACGACCATTAATCGACAATCGCTCACCATTCATCAACCATGAATCAACCATTTATCAACCGGCAACCAACCCTTAGTTTGCCATTACTTTAACCATTAATCAACAATCATTAACCATTAGTGCCCAGGAACCCATCAAGAATCATATGTCTGAGCCATTTCTAAGCCATTGAGGGGTTCCTAAGCAATTAGCCATTAACAATCATTAACCATTAATCAACAATCATCAATTTTCTAAGCAATCAACCAACAATCATTAACCAACCATCATCATTAATCATTAACCAACAATCATTAACCAACAATTTCTAATCCATCTTCGCTGTTTTTGGGCATGCTGAATCATTCACGGCTCAAAAATCTGCCGCCTGAGGCCGTGAATTTGGTCACAGAGACCATGGATGGTTTGCAGCAGCCTCAGTGGATGCCTGGACGACGATGATTCGCAAGTTCGGGTGAAGCACCACCAAGTGGTTTCCCATGTTTCAGGCGGTTTTGTAGGGGATTACAGTGCTTAACAAGAGGAGATAGTTAATTAATAGGCAACAATGAGGCCAATATGGGGGTTCTGAAGCCATAGGAACCCCCCAGAATGGATGGTTGATTGCTAAAAGTGAATGACAAAGACTGGATGATTACAGTACCCACATTTTGAGAAATCACAATATTGTTTAATCGTGCTTCATGATACATGATTCAATGATGGTTAATTCATAGTGATTAGTTCAATTATTATGTGGCAATGGTCAATGGTTAATGAATTGTTGAATGTAACTTGAATATTGGCTAGTAATGTGGAAGGACGGGCCTCACTTAAGCCTGACAAGGGTGTCAAGCGAAAAATACAGCGGTTGAGGTCATGTTACGGGATTGAGTTCTTGGTTAATCTATATATTTCTAAAGCTGGTATACCTCTTTGCCAACTGCGAACTCGTGGCATCGCCAGTGGGTTTGTTGACTCTTCGGGTTCACATGGCTTCTACTGGCAACTGGTTGATGTGTATGGGAGACTCATACGCAAGAGTTAAGATGATGTTCGATGAGACTCTACGAGCACATCCGAATTCCCTCGTTTTTTTCATGGTTGGCTATCAAAGATCATTCTTACCAGCAGTTTTAATGGTTGGATATGGTTGGATATCAACCATGATCAAATCACGGATCCAGATGGTAAGATCGCTGCAACGGGTCACCAGCCGTGCTTCGCCAGGGCTCGCTACGCGCGAAGAATCTCCGAGATCGATGGCACCATGGTTGTGCGATGCTGAGATGCACAGCCGTACACGGCATTGACCAACGAAGGGACAGTTGGTGATGGTGACCTGTCATGGTTCATCATGCTTGAAATAATAGCTGATCATGGTTTAGATAATGGTAAGATCATTAATAGTTAAGATTGTGGATAAGATCACGTTTATATAATGATGGTTAACGGTTGTCGTCTATGGTTGCTTGTGGTTCAGAGCGATGGTTGGCGGGGTCATGAGCAGCTGTGCTTTGGAATTTCCAAGCGATGTGTTTTTGTTGGCTTGAGCCCCTGGTGATGGGGGACGCAAAGCAATTCGGCTGTCCTTTTTTCAACCCGGTGGTGTACACGAAATGATCAGGAAACCAAAGATTCAACAATAAGAAACCGCTACCTTCCAGAATATTTTCCTGAAGCCAAATGGGTGTCTCTCAAAATATGTGAACCCCAAACATGCTCGACTTACTACTATAGTTTCTCAATAAAGTGGATGATCTGGCGGGCCTCCTATGACTTGAGACACTCAAATCTTGTATGATGGCACTTGTTGGCTGCCAGCACTGCAATTTTGCACACAGCTTTTGTGAGCCACTGAAGACTCTGAGGCTGTTTTAGATGGCGACTTTCAGGCGCACTGCATGGCCGAAGCTTCGTGGTGTGTGACATCAGCCGGTCACGTTTTGTTTTGCACAGGTGAACCTGACAATGGAGCCAGAGGATGCCGGAGTCTCGCTGTTCACATGCAATCTAGTGCGTAGTTTCATTGATCTCACTTCTTCCTGGGATGTAGGGTCAACATGAGAAGTTTCCTTCAATCAAGATGCACTCATCATATCTAGTCATCACCTATCACTAATCTGTAAGCAATCCATCCGATGACATACACCATGGACGGGTGCAGGTATTCCTTACACGTAGGCGCTGGGGTCAGGTTGCGGTTGCTGAGGCAGCTATTGCAATGCAGTCATCGCCTTCGGTTTGCAGAGCAGCTTCCCCAGCGAAAATGCCACGCCAGATTCATCCAGATTCTAGTTCGATTAAGATCTAGTTAGGTTGCTGTATTCATTTGCTGTAAGATTCATTATGAATATAGCTTCCAGCTGTTTAGGTTAAGACTTGGTCAGGTTGCTGTATTCATTTGGTTCGGTCCAGCTTTGGTTGTAACCTGAATAGCTGAACTTGCAGGTGGCTATTCTCTGATTGGCCATGATTGGCCTACTTTTATGTTGCCAAAAATATCTTGGAACCTGTCGCCTGCCTCCCACCTCCAGGTGACATCAACTGGACCTTCTGCAAGGGCTTACGTTTTCAACCTCTCATGGGTCTCCTTGACGACAGCAAGGCCTGGGACTCGGAGACTTCACGGAGCAGCTGGAGCTGACTGTCCTCAGGTGTGGACCACTGACGACCAGCCATCCTTTCCCCAGTTCCTTGCCTCAGTTTCGCTGCTTTTCGCCGCTGAAAGGATCTGAAAGGTAGCTAACTTCGGATCAGACACACCTACCTGGATATTACGACTGGCAGCTTTGGATAGCCATTTTTTTGTTCACAAGCTCAACAATATGGAAAGGTTTTGTGTCGCCCCAACGTGGCGAGAGGGTAGACTTTCCCACATGTCTTCACAAGTTAAGCGGTGAAAACCGGTCCCCTTCTACTGCTGTTTTCTTTGCTGAGGCCTCCACCGGTTGAAGTTGGAGGTGTCTCCCAATGGCGTGCAATGGTTTCTGGCACCGTTGGGCTCTCAGCTGACAAGATGAGCTTCCTGGTGGCTGTGAACATGTGTTTCGTTACAGCTGTGGATGCATGGTGGTGTATTGGGGACACATCCAGTGATTTTTCACCGGAATTAAGGTATGAAAAATACTGACATACAGTATACTAACTAACATATACTAACATATACAGAATTATATATATATACTAACATATACTTACTACTGGTATGAAACTGTGGGGTAAAGTGCCCACCTGAACACTGAGCAGCCGCTACAGCAACCTCTGAGCTACAGCCACCACGAAGGTAAACCTAACAGTAAAAGTGGAAAAGACCTTATCGATTCAGTGATTTCTTTTGGACTTTTGGTTGCCAAAAATGGCGCACGGTTTCCAATGGCGCGAATGCTGCGTTAGAAAGCGAAAAACATTTTATCCAAGGACTTTGGCACCACAGTGTTGAGGAGCACACCATGGGGGGCCTATCTCCCAAGCATGGCGATTAGCACCAATCACAACGGAATATGTTGATGTCCATTGTCTACCTTTATACCATCGTACCCTTATACCCTTGAGAATCTTTATAGCAACAATGGTATAATCATAAAAGCCATTATTGCTGAAAGCATTATAATCAACAAATCATGATAGACACAAACAGCATGATACCATTTGTTACTGGGGTATCGTCATTGCAAGGGAATAATGACAAGATACCATTGTACCATTACCATTTGTTAACACAATATCATTACCATTTGTTCATGACAATCATACCATTCCCATTGTTAAGATTTACCAACGGAATTATACCATTTCAATGTTCATGACCCCAGTACCACTGTATCATTACCAATATATCATTGCCACTATAGCATTACCATTATATCATTGCCATTATACCATTACCATTACCATTCCACTGTCCATTCTATCATTCCATTACATCATTACCATTACATCATTAACATTATACCTTTACCATTATATCATTCCCATTCCCATTTGTTCATGACCCCATGCCATTTCCATTGTAACGTCCATGGTCGCCACCCAGTGATCCATCGCTGAGGCGGCCCGTGACTCTCTTTGAGCAGCCGCAATTCCACAGCATGTCGTGGGGAGCACAGCGGCGCAGCTGCTGATCGAGCCTTCCACGGTACATCACCGTGGCTGGTGAATTGGTTTCCCAACAGCAAAGGACCCATCATTTTGTGGTTTCTGAGATGAGGGACCTCAAAAAATGGATGGTTCATTACTGATAGTCTTTGATGATTTGGGGGGTTCCTCTTTTTGAGAAACCTATCATTTGTGGATATATACTCATTGGATTTTTGGCTATACCCATGGGTTTTATCACTTGGAAGAACTGTAAGATCCTATGACACTTGCAGACCCACTCACTTCTTTGCCTCACCCACAGATCGAATCAAGTTTAAAGGGAACAGCTGCAGCCAGTTGTGCGAGTAGCACAGCACTTGCAGGCTCTGCATTTCCCATTTTTCATCTTCCATCCCATCCATCCTCCCGTGAGAATTGAAGGGAGGTGCTGTTGGACTTGCTCAGAAACTTGAAACATCTTGGAACACAGCTGGCTGTGGGTCAAAAGCCCGTACCCCTGGTTCCCCTATCATTGACCAGTGTTTTCCTTTAGTTTTGTTGGTGAACTCATCCACCATTATTGGTTGGTTGATATTGACCCAGCTCGCCAGCTTGGTGAGGTTCAGCTCACCTCCCACCTCGTGAGGCCACTGGTGGCAGCCGTCAACTCCCCGCGTTGGATCACGATGCGTGGCATTGGCTTCCCGCCACTGAGCAGCACGGGTTTTCTCCGACGGGGGGAGATCAGGGAGATCGTCATCCAAACCGCGTGGATCCGCGTTTCATCCCGTGTCTTGTTGGGCTTGGCGATGAATGAAGTTGATGTTATGGGTTATTTGGTTATAGTATTTGGTTATAATATTTTGTTATTTGTTATGGTTATATGTCAGTTGATGGTTAAATATTTGGTTATTTGCGCTATTATTAATCACTATTATTCGTGTCACTTGAAGTCTGACGCCCAAAGATATTTGATGGTTCTTGTGCTGAAACACTCATCTCGCACAGCTCTATATCCTGAAGTGTCTGTACTGCCCAAATCACTCTGACAGTATGACAAGCTTTGATGCCAGAGTCCCTGACAGGCGAGGTGTGGGATTGAAGATCTTGGTCTGAGGCTCAGTGTGACACTGGTCAAAGTGAAACATTTCCACATCGGACTCGTACTCTTGGCATATATATAGTGCTCCCGGCTGGTTGCATTAGTCATATCTGGTTGCATTTTGAGTACCGAATACCCGATACGACCATACACAACAAAGGCACGTTAGGTTCCTTCAACCATGATAGATGTTGGGTTAAACAAGTGCTGTAGGGTACAACTGGAGGTTATATATCATAACTAATCCAACCATAGACTGTTATTGATTGTTGTTTGTCAGTAATAACTCTGTTTCAGTAATGACTATGCTGTTTAATTAGATAATTAACCACATTACTAATCAAACAAAGTGTTTGTTGGTTGATTAATTCGTTTGTTTTCCCCGCAGCTACTTTGAGACATGACCTGGGGCACCCGAGCCTGGGAAGCAGTCGAGTCGCACAGGGTGCCAGTCTGAGGTGGAGATCTATCCTGGCTTCTTCCGCCAGGTGGGCGATTCTCGCGTGCCAAGCGGGAGGTGAACGTTAGATCTGCATAGATCTGCAGGTTTAATGGTGGATGAACTTGGGAAGTTCAATTGGATTAACTTATAGATCAAGTAAGCTGATATCGAATCTACATAGAGATTCCTCATGAGATCTCCTATGTATGTATGTATGTATGTATATATATATAGGCCTTTACTGATGTGGTTACTACTAACCTCTCCAAATGATCCGTGAGGGACATCAGAATTGTTCTTGGGCACACCATTAACACAATCCAGTAAGACAAGAGTACAAGGTCCAGCTGTCACAAATCCGTGGTGGTGTCTCCATTGACAACACCATTTTTTGCGAGTGGTTGGGGGTACGCCCATTGATTTGTACACAATTCACCACTACCTCCCCACGTCATTCCCGGCTGCAGACTGACGATTCTCGTCAGGCGTTGAGAGTCAACAGTACAGCTTTGCGCTTTCGTGCGATTCCAAGAAGTTCCAGAGGAATTGAAAAAGATAACCGTGCAATTTTTTAGCAAAATTTCTTGTGATTTTTGCTGAAATTTGAACAAACACGGGAAACACAGAAGTTCAAAAACAGAACAGCATGTCTCATGAGTCTCATGAGTCAGAAACTTGCTAAATTGGACTCAATTTAGTTAGCATTGGATTGCTCCTGAGCTCGTGAAGTGCAGTGTGCTGCTTGGATGTGCAGCTGGGGTTACCGGGGTATACAGGTGTATAACCATGGTTCTAAACCCTATACGGTAGCTTACAACCCTGATAACATGGTGAAGGTTACCTGTTACGATCCCTGGGCATGTTGATCGCTCACCGGATCACCATGGTTGTAAACGCTGTAAGTAGTTTTAACAAAGTAAACCCTATAGTATAACCCTATAGTTATCCTTAGTTATATGTATAAACCCGATAGTTATGTGGTCTTTGATCTTAGTGTCCCTTGCCACGGACGTCGCTTGGTAAGGCTCTCCAACATCGTGGGCTGCAATGAACGCATCCATCTGGGTGACCTTCGGCGGCGCACCTGCGAAAGACACGGGCTTCATCCTGAGGCCAAGGGGCTCCAAGCTGAGTGGTTGGATGGGTGTTGATGAAACAGCTTGGTAGATGGTTAATTAGATGCTTAAATATAACTGGCTGGTGGTTTCCTTTTTTTTTTTTCATTTTCCCTAGTAATCATTAGCACATGGTTGGTTGACTATTATTTTTCAACCAACCTTCACCAACCTTAAGCAACCTTCACCTCCTGCCAGATCTGCCAGCTTAACCTCTTGCCAGGTTAGTGGATTCTCCAAGTGTCACATCGGCATCCCCTCCAGCCATCAGCGTTGGTGAGCCTCAAGGCGGGTTCCACATTGAAGGCCGAGACGAACGGTGATGTTAAGGATTCTGAGGGGTATAGTGACTGTATGAGATGAGGAAGGGGTTATCAATATGAGTTGAATGAGAAGTTTCATATGAACCCAAAGAGGTAATATGAGTTGAAGAACTACTCGGAATATCAACCATATGAAGAAGTATGCCAAATATGCATAAATTTGCAGAGAAACCAACGGTTGCAAGAACTTGCATACCGCACCCAGCTTGGGATCCAACCTGCCAACCGGGGCAGGCACCGACACTCGACGACCGCTCAATATCTATGGGCAGAACTTTCGGGAAAATGACGAGTGCATCTTCCAGCGAACTTGGCGATTTGTGAAATATCTGCTTTCGTGACACATCAAATCAGAAGTGCCTCAAGCTCCTTGCCTCATACCATGATGAATGTGGAGTTGGGTGAATCACTAGTTTTGTTATGTTATGGAAACGACAAGGGGCAAGTTTGCCTTCACTTGTTTTTATTCTCTCATCTCCTAAAACTGCCCTTCACTTCCCCTTGCTTCATACATGCCAGGTCAGCTTCGATGATTCAGCCACAACGTGTGCCTCTCTACAGCTCCGCGCTCAAGTTTCCACATGCTCATTGTGCCGATAAAAGATCATACATATCATAGCAATGACATGCAGTGACAATGACACGTCACGGTGTGTTCACTCAACAAGGCTTTGCCTTCATTGGGAAACTTGCATCCATGTGTGATGCTATAAAGTGTGCCTAGCCCTAGTGGAAATGAGCCAGCCTGTAGATATAGAGTCTGATTCTGATAGTTTCTGAGGGTTCATCCACAACCGCGTTGTACTCCAAAATCTTCGTGAAAAGCAGGCCCTGAGTGGAGACCGAGGTTTCATCTCCTCTTCGCACGTGCAATGCCGGGCTCCAGGTGAACTGCTTCTGGCTGCTGAAAGTGATGAATTCAATGCATTGCAATGGCCAAGAATGGCTGGCAAACCATGGCGAATCATGACCAATCATGCCTAGCAATAGCAAATTCTGGCGAATGAGCATGGCCAATGAGGGATTTTGGATGTTGGTGCCCCAAAGTCGACGTGCCCTCCAATGCTCCGCGGCACACTAGACTGGAGTCTGATTGCATCGCTCAAATGCCAACTGTAGAAATTCCATTGAGGCATGTTGTTCTTTGATTTTTTTAATGTAGCATGTTCATTTTCCCTCCAAGCTCCTCCTTTTGGGCTTTTGTATGTCCTTGGGCCACTGAAGATAGGCCTCTTGAAGAGCCCGATGGCTGTCGTCAGGTGTGGCTTTATCTGACGCCTTGGTCCCAGCATATACGCCAGAAGAGGTGGATCCTTGTGAGACCTACACGCGCAGCTGGCATGTTGGCGCTGTCAGGTTGGACCTGGATCTGTCTTTCTGCAGAAATTCCGTGTGCAAGTTTGGTTTCAGCAACCTGTGGCTTCAGTCACCAGCTTTTTAAGCACCAATCAATTTCACGGCTCATTTGTTTCATTCAAAAAGTTTCTTAAAGCCACCAATCATCGTGTTGAATGAAACAAATGAAAAATCATTGGATCACCATGTCTCGTTTCAGCTTGCACCGGGACATCGACGCCAGGTACTTGCAGACCAGGATCAATACTTTGCGCAACCAGGTCAATGCAATGAAGGCCTGGCTGTGACAGCAGCTCTGTTGGATAAGTGCAGTGCTTGTGGTTGGAACTGATCATATGGCTATGGGATGCTATGGGTCAATATTAACCAACCAATAATGGGGGAGAATGACCAACAATAATAGGGAAAACAATGGTTAATGATAGGGGAACCAGGGGTACAGGGTTTTGACCCACTGCCATATCTGCATGTTTGTCACTGCTTGTGGAATCCCTTGGCTGATGCTATCTTCACTAGAGATCTGTCCATCTTCAAAGTAGATAATCCGAAGTGGATTGACCAAAGATCGAAGTTGGTGCAGTCAATAGCTCCTGATGTTTGTTGCGATGAACCAACTGTGACAGCTTTGCACTTGGACATGAGGTGCTAAACGCTGGATCTCTCATGGGCTCGTTGGCTCTTATTATTGAGTAGTGACCAATAGTTGTTGTTCACGATAATCATTCAAAACGTTGGACAAAACGTTGGGTAATATCATCGAAACGTCCGAAAGACTGATAACACTGAACATTGACCATCATGAAGCCTTGGCAAATAGTTTACCGTAGGTTTGCCATGATGATATAGTTGGCAAATCAATATCTCACACAACAAGCCAATTGAAACCAACGATTCAATGCTTATCACCTGCCGTGGTACAATAGCATTATCTACCTCTTGATAATGATAGCATGATTCATCATTGACTATTCATGATGGCAATAGTTTACCATTTGGGTGTTCCTCAAGTCATAGGGGTACCCCCTAGTTATCATCCAGTTTATTACTGTAGTCATTTGTAGAAATAAACCAACCGCAACTGGGTGCTGTGTCAGGCTCTTATTTGGGGGGGTTCAGGTGTTAGGGCCGCGTCCACGTTTTGCCATCTTTGTGTGGGCCGTTTATTTCTTGCTGTTTTTGAGCGTTCTCTGGGGCATTGATTTTTCAGATTGGGCCTAGGAACGCTTTTCTTTTGCTGTGCCTACGTTCCTTGTGGGGGGGTCCCTATTTTAAGACTTTTAACCATAGTCAACCGTGGAAAATCCCAAGGTCTCCCTATAAAAGCAAAAGTCAACCATGAAAAATCCCAAGGTCTCCTTACAATAAACTTTTAACCATAGTCAACAATTGACAATCCCAAGGTTTCCCTAC
>VSDK01007698.1:162295-221009 GCA_009767595.1 Symbiodinium kawagutii | reverse complement strand
AAGGTTGGCATTCCTGTTGGATCTCTGTCGGGATGGTAACTTCACTGCTCAGGCTCCGAGTCTATGGACGGTGGGCAGCGATTTGGAACTGGTCATCCGCGGAGCCCACTTCGTTTCAGACGTCTGGGAGCGCGGTGGAAGTCGACAGATAGGAACCCATGACAACCAGTCAAATCCTGCAATATCAATCTAAATGAATCTAAATGAATCTACAGTAAATCATACATTTTCCATATCCGTTGTGACACTTCGAGTTTCGGGAATCATCGGAAACCTAGCACATACAGTGCCACCTCAATATTTTCCCTGCCAGATTCAGCAAGTATGATAGCTTTGTACTGCCAGCATCCCCCAGCCATCAGCCCCTTCCGGTGGTTCCTGGCAATCTTCCAGCAGACTTTCTGAGGTTGGAATGGCGTGCGTTCTGTATGACCACACCTCTCAAGGTACCTCGAACTTGTCTCACCTTGGAACCATAAGCTATACCATTGGTCAAAAGCTCGCAGCCCAAGTATCACAGCAGTCTTTCAGACCGGCAAAGTGGGGGGGGTTCGGGTGGTTGGCAAAGATCCTTACAATGCTGGCAACAAGGCAGCCAAAAGATCCGAAACCGCAAGGATTGAACCTTAGACCTGACACTGAGTCTCCAGCGAGGCATTGTGCACGATAGAGGTTCCTCCGCACTTGGATAAATTTTGACTTGTGCCATGTGTCAGTGGGCTGGTTGCATCTGCGCCAGGCTACATCTTTGAGTCCTTCAAGGTACGGCAAGACAGCATGTGGCGAGAACTCATCGAGGACAGAATTCCACTCACTGATCAATGCTAGAGGATGGCCATTCCAAACATCGTTTCTTAGCTGATCCGCAATGGATGAACAATGGATATCATTAAGAAAATGTTTGAACAACAGTGAACCACCATTCATAATGATCAATGCTACGATGGTCAATGCTGCATATACAGGCTGCTCTTGGGGTTTTGGATTGGTTGAAATTTGTTTCCGAACGATGGCTGGATCACCGGGACGACGGTTTCAAGCAACAACTTGACAAAAGCGCTTGGATTCATTGAGAAGCGGAGGAGGTTCAAAATCTGCTTGATTTTGACGTGTTCTGAGAGGGACATAGATGTGTGTTTGGAATTTGGATTACACTTCCACTTGCGCCTATCAGTCCTAAGCTTGGGATTCAACTTGAAATATAAGGAAAGCACGAACAAACAGTTTCAAGTTTTCCAACTAGGATGCCCTGGACATTTGAAGCATGGCAGCACATAGTTCTGAGATGTTCGCAGGACAGTTGTCCACCCGTTCCTGAAGCGGACTACACCCACCAATGGTCAGATGCTCGAAGTGGATGGGAACTAAGCATGCAGCGTTTCTGGGTCAGTTATTTTCTAAGGCAAGATGTGCGCGAGCCCCACTGTGCCCTGGCAGGCCACGTGCTGCCACGTGCTGACATGTGATCAGTTTCTGTCTCTGCCCGGTACTCCTGCCAGGTGCAAACGTCTCCTGGGATGGAGCTTTGGCTTTCATCACCGCTGAGTACGTCTCCAGTGAAGAAATACGATGCGACACTCCTCCTCAAGCAATGACTATGAGGTGGGTTCACAGTCGAATCAGGGTCGACTCGTGAATGATCACGGTGATGGAAGAAGAGCCCTGCTTGGGGCACATTTTTTCCAAGGAGACCTGTAAGGATGCCAATGTTCAGAGATTGGAAGGAAACAGAAAATACCAAGCTGCTGAGGTTTGGACTCCAAAATTGGACAATCATAACCTAATGGTGACCCAGGATTAATAAACCCCAGGTTGATTAATAGGGGGTATCCCCCAAAAGCCTTAGTTTTCCATTAAAATGGTAACCCCCCCAATTAATCAACCAGGGGTTTATTAATCCTAGGTTAACATTACAATAGTAGTTGATTGGGGTTGGTGATGGTCAGAATGAAGTTGGCCCCTGTCTCTCGCCTCGCAGGGGGCATATGATGACAAGTCGCTCCCTCTCTGCTTACCTCGTGGCCAAGAAGAACGCAGGGTATTTGATGCAGGCATTCATCTCTGAGGGAGACACAAGAAGACAAAAAAATGACAGGAGACTAGTCAATGTGGTCACTTAAATGTTTGATACCACTGCTTCCCGGTGGCATCTACTGTTTAATTAATCCTAGCACTGTTTAATTAATCCTAGCGCGACCATGAAAAATGCCATCCCTGCCATCCCTTCCACCTGGTGCCTTGACATCTCCCATTGATAGGTCGCTGAGCTTCCAGAGATCTACATTCTGCCGCACGTCCAGATCCGCCAAGTCGACCCAGAGGTCCCCCGGTTGGAGAAAGGAGCTGGGCTCATTTGATCCCTTGCCCAATGCGTGGATATACTATTTAATTTAATTTTATTTATATGTGGAATGATATGGATCTATACGGTGATCCTTTACTCAATCAATTCGGAGATTTGGGATCTATATGGATCTATGAGTTGATGCATGAGCATGTGCAGTTTGGCTGTTTCGTTGATGCACTCTCTGTATCGTAGAATCAAGGCTGTGCAAATCATGCGCAAAAAAGTAGATGCTCCTGGAGATACCTGGAGCAGTTTTCAGCTGAGGCTACCTGGTTTCATGGTGTGCGGTGCACCATGGTCCCTCCAGGTAGCTGCTGTGGTGGAGAAGAATGACACCAGCAGTGTGGAGCCTTTGCTCTTCAGAGTTGTCGGAGAGCTGGGTGGCCCAGATTTCCAACGAGAATGGATCGGCCGCCGAGGGCGGATTTCAGCGGATTTCAGCCCGCCAAAGTTCGCATAAATCCGGGGAGCGTAATGAGTGGAATAAGTGCCATCATTCCAGGACCGATTTCAACGCTTTTGACGCACAAAATATCAGTGATTGACACCATTCCACAAATTCTTAGAATATTCAGTCATGACTATGACCAATCATCGGCCCATAGCTATGGATTGGTCATAACCAACATCAACCAACCATCCAAAAAATGGCGGGGGATGAACGTTTGTCTTGATGACATCTGTTATCATCTTCTGATGACCTCAGGGAGGGCTTCTTGAAGCACATGGCTCGAAGTGATCAGAGGAAGTTGCGGCCTCAGATTTTCCACAGATCATTGCAGGGTGGTTGCGGGTAGCCATTTGTAGCCACTGTTGAATGCTAAGGTGCCGCCTTCAGTGGGATTTCCCTTCCTTGGAGGACGGTGAAAGAGCCAAATTCGCCAAGAGAGTCCTGTGATGCAGTTTTCTTCAAGTTGGGACTCGACCAAGTTGTGTTTCATACTGAAGAGTTATATACATAGTTTGTCAGATTTACATCAGATTTACATCAGATTTCCTCTGACTTTCGATGGAAGTGGTTGAAGTTGTCAACTTCAGACTTGGGCTGAAGCGAAAAGGGCCTGTTGGCGATCAGCTGGCGGCTTCTCGAGGACAGGTACATCACAGCTTTGGTGCTGAACGAGACAGAGGCGCGGGAAAAAGGGTGACAAGTATACCCACATGGTGGTTACCCACATGGTGATTACCCACGTAGTGGTTTCTCAGAATGGGAGTACCCCCAAAATGGTTGGTTGATTGCTATAAATGGTAAATGCTAGATGATTTGGTAGGTCCCCTGTTTCCAGAAACACCCACATGACTGCCACAGAAACGAAACACAAGACACTCTAAAGAGTGCCACAATCAATGTGGGAAACTGACCAGAGAATGTTGCTGGCTTTGAGAGCGGTGAGGTAGTTTGCAGAGTAGCACAACACGAGTCTCTTGGCAGAAGCTTGCGGTCAGCGGTCGGATCAAGAAATCATTTCCACCATCTGCTGAGCTTCTAAGTCGTGGTGAAACAACTTGGATCTGAATTCTATTGACATTTTGTTTGATTCACACCGGTTCCAACCTGCCCTGCCGCCACGTCCATGTGGGTGTTTCCTAAAATTTGGGTAGCCCCAAATCATCATAGTTAAGCATTTATAGTAATAAACCAACCATAACTTTGGGGTTCCTTATCTTGAGAAACCACCATGTAGCAAGAAGATTCTGACTGACATCGACTTGTGAGACCTGATGGCTTCACTGGGTGGTCGCGTCCCCAGCCCGTACCAAGGCTTTACTTGAACCAGAAGCGGGGCCCTCAGTAGGTCTCTCAAGCCATGGACACCAAAATGGGTGGTTGATTGCTACTGTATGAGTGGTTAATGTAAAGAAACACCCAAGTGTCGATTTGGGGTACCCCGATTTTGAGATTACTATGATTACTATGAGTGGTTGATTTCTGTGAGTGAGTACTATGATTTGGGGGTACCCCTATTTTGAGAAACACCCAGTTGTGTCGAGCGATTCATCGTCAGCCATGGAGCAGAGAAGTCACGTCGCGCTGCAGGGCGTACCTCTCAGTCACTGTCGATGGCATGGTTTGGTCCAACGCTTTGCCGGTCTTCTTCGTTCGACAGGCCTTGCCAGTCTTCAGGGGTTCAGAAAACGGCTTGGAAGAAGTTACTAGTGACACTTACCTCATTGAGTGAGGCCAAAGGCAAAAACTGCTCCTCGCTTGGGTCTTGGGTGGTAGACAGAAAGGGAAGTACAGGAATCCGAAGGGTAAGGGCCTTGATATGCCTTGAATGGGTCCTGCTTTTAGTACTTCCAATCAAGATGTTATTGCCACTCAAACTCACCTGCCATAGCCATAATGGCAAGATGAAATCCATCCCACCTTTCAACTTGCTACACAAAACTCAAAAGAAACGGTTTCAAGGGATGCCAGTCAGGGTACTGGTACCTGCTCACCGGTGAAGACAGTGAGAGGAGTGGAAAGCACAGCTGGGGTATCAGATCAACATCTACAGAGGATACCCTAAGTTCAATCAGAAAACCGTTGATCCGATACCCCAAGTTTTCTGCTGATACCCTAAATTCAATCCCCCCAAGAAAATGATCAGCAGAAAACTTCAAGTCCCGCTGGAACTGGCTCTGTTGAAATCCGTTGAACTCGGCGCTAGGCTGTGCTGCAGCTCTCCGGGCCTAAGCTGGTTCCACCATTCCAGAGCATCTCCTTGAACTTCACAGCCACGGCGGAGTCCCTGCTGCATTACCAGGTGCCCCTCGCTGCGGTTTCTGCTGTTTTGGAGTAAGCCTTCAGCTTCTCCATGCCCCTGGTTGACATCCAGAACTTGACTCAGCTTCTCGATGCCACACCCCAGTGTTGCCCCGCGGATCGATGGCATCTTGGGTGCCACTGCGGGTGCCACAGCTGGGAGGTTTTGAAGAAAGCCACATCGGCATGGTGCGATTTTGGGCTGCCTTCGATGGCGACTTGGTTCATTCTGGCCGTGATTTCATTCGCCTTGAAGTTGCTTCTAGCAATACTGCAAGTATCCGCAAGTACAACTCGTAATGATAATTACAACTCACAGAAATTTTGAGGTATTTGTGACCCAGTATCTAGCATGCATGCTGGATGCCTTTGGAAGAACTGGAGTTCATAGCGCAACGTAATACACTTTTCATCGCGTGCAGATGTGCATCGTCACAAAAATGCACTCGCTGCTACTCATGTGACTCCGGACTGGATCTTATCCAGACAGCATGAATGCTTGATGCGGCACGAACTTCCACTGAGTATTCATTTAAGCAATTCATTGACTCTGTGCAGGTCGCTCAAAGATGCTCAAAGTCTTTCTCCCATTGTGGTTTTGCCATGTACACGTATCATATCTGATAGCCGCCCGAGCCTAGAAGCGCCTTGGTCTAATCCACTATCAGTCCTTGTAACACAAGGACACAACCTATGACGTATGATAAATAGTCAACACACAATCCATGTATAAACGAAACACTATATACATTGTCAATAATTGGCATAATCAATGTCTGGCATAATCAATCGTCAAACCATTGTATTTGCAAGCAAGACAAGCCTTGATATAGCCGAGAGATTTCTGCATGAGCTACCTTGTTCCTAGGCTGCTCCCACGCCTGCGGTGATGCTGGATCCCAATGTTTTGCCAGGACTGCCACGTTTTGTTGCTACGCGTGGCGGGATGTGTCCACCTGGGTAGGCACAAAGGATCAATATTACTAGTGCATAATGACTGGTTTATGATGATTAAGATTGCTTAATGAGAGATCCAACTCTCAAAAATCACCCCATGTTCGAAGGCAAATCACCAGGATGGCAGAATTCGTCGTGGGTAGCGATATGGACAAATCCAAGGCCATGAAATTCTCGGTGACTTGGCACGTTCTTGAATTGGGCTCAAGGAAATGTATTAGTGCATGGCCGCTATGAATTGTTGACAAGTGCACAATCTTTTCAAATTAATTAATGCTGAGTGTCCCACAAGGTTTTGCTAATTGAGGGAATCTGAGTAAGGTATCGCCAATAAACACATCCAAGCCAATGAATGCTTCCATGCATTTGGACAATTCAGCTTGCCTAATAGTCAGATCATTCGAAGTAACAGTCATCGTGGAAAACACCTGCTAAGTTGGTTGATGATACTTAACAATGTTTAAGAATGATGAATTGGTTTACCTCACTCATGAACCACTACTATTCAATGCTTAATCAAGACCAAAAAGTATACATTGTGAACTCTTGACGGGAATTTTAGGTTCTTCAACCTCAATTAGTGAGCAACCATCCATCAACCTCAATTCGGTCTTTATCTCTCTTAACCATCAACTAGTGATGAGGTAATCATGAACTGAGCATCACCTAAGCATCAGTTAACCATGAGTCAACGTCAATCATCGAGTAAGCGGCAATTAACCATCGACTCACCACCAGTTGATATGTAGCGATATAGTTAACCATCAATCTGCATTCAGTTAAACATCGATCAACCACACAATGAACCATAAATTAACCACAATGAACCGTCAATCAACCACTAGTAGACATCAATTAACCACTAGTAGTCATCAGTCAACCGTTCACATACCGTTTGGATCATATGTCACGTCAACGGGAATGCGCCAAAGCTGCGATCTCGGATTGAGCTGCGATCCGCGTTGCGCCAATGGCGAGCGGAGGAGTGTCACTGGGCCGCACCGCCACGGGGAGTCCATCAGATGACTCAATTAGATGCAACATTATCAGACGTCCAGTGATTACTGATGGTTGACAATGTTGCCCTTAGTAGGATGTGGGGGTTGGGTCGTGTGTTGGGGTGCCGCTCAAGTGGTGATCAACTGGTTTCCTCGTGTGGCGGGGTTGGATCATATGTAGTTTCCCTTGATCATTGACAGCGGGTTCGTTGTGGTCAGGTTAATCCTCGTGGATCCTCTGACTAGCGCAGAGGTTAAGTCCTATCATGTCGCCAGAAGTCGTATCACTCCTGCGTGCGCGCAGGGCTTTGTATCATCAGCTCATACGCTTCATTTTCAAGGTGTTTCCAACAGGATTACTGGTGGGTTTTGTCCCACAGCCAGGCCGATGGTCCCGATTGAGGGTCAGCTTCATGTTGGTTGGTCTTCAAAGATCAGCCCAGGGCCTCTGGCCTCGTAGCCAACAGATGTCACAGTAGCTCTCTGCAACCGAAGCTCTGCCCTGTGAATGTTGTGCACAGCAATTCTCTTGCATCACCGCGTGTGGCGTTTTTCTCTCTCCCAGGAATGATTGGGCGAATGCTGATGCCGAAATCGAGTTAAGAGTGAAGAGCGGATGGCTTTCCAAAGAGGAAGGCCATCGATTGAAGACTCTGCTGAAGATGGGTGAGACTCCAGAACGCACAGTGACCAAAGAGTTCCTTGGCCCTAGCGCCCTTCCTGTGGCTACTCGGTCACTAAATCTCGGGTCGATCCCCGTGCGTTTCCTAATGATTATTGAATGCTGGTTAGCGGTTGAAACATCAGGACTTTTGGAGATCACCAACAAGCCCCGGCAACTTGGATGATGGACCAATTTGACATCCATGCTTTCGCAGATGGACAAAACTGCAAACAGTTGTTGTTTCGTTACATGAGCTGCATCTAAAGTGATCGTACTCATGGGCAGTGAGGGTCCTAGGATTTGGAAATTCATTTAAAACTGAAGAGAGAACAAATTACTCATCAACAACGAGAATATACCTAACCGGAAGAACGATAGTATACACCCACCAAATTTCAATGTCCCTGAGTAAAACATTGATTGAACCATTGACCTTTGTTCGTACACTCTTGGTAAACCAGCATGAGCCACAAGAACCTTATCATTAAGCATATTTAAGCATCCAATCAAACATATTCAAGCAATATCGTTGACCATATCATCACCCGTATGACTGAGATTCACCAGATATCAATAACCGCATAGTATAATTGACCACATTATCACCACATCATTAGCCAGCATATCATCAACCGTAACCATATCATCCACCATATCCACAAGATCAATGACCATAATTCGCTGTCACTCGTGATTTTCAACTTGGGTAGGGCTGCCTCAAGCGTGCGGGCTTCCGGTGAAGGGACATGACGAGAGCATGTTTATTTTTTTTGCTTTAACCATCAAGCATAGGGGCCGCAGATTTTCCCATCCAGTGATCCAAGAATGAACTCTTGTCCAAGGACTGAACACTGGACTCACTCATCGAATGTCATGTTGAAGGATATTCTCCTACACAAGGAGTTGCCCACTCCATTCACAAAGTTTCTTGCAGCGATTGGGGTCAAATGGTTGCGTCAGAAGATCCGAGAAAACGATCTCCGTCGAGCTGACCCTGAATACCGAAACCGATTTCCATTTCTGGACGTCATGGTGCATTCGGATCGCTTTGAGTCAGCTATGGGACTCATCATGCTGTCCAATGCCATCATGATCGGCTTTCAGGTTTCTGCGTCCGAGGAAGAGAAAGACGCCAATACACTGTACACAGTTCTGGATTTTGTTTTCACCTTCGTTTTCGTTGTCGAACTCTTTGTTCGCGCTTTGCCTGAGGTCGGGCTTTGGATCTGGGGATTATGGAGAAGTGTTTGACCGCCATGGCCAGACGATGCCTTTTATTATGCGTAATTAAATCATTCTGAACTATACACTTAAGAGAACCATAGAAAACCATAGGAATCCAGAAGATAACCATGGAATCCATCAGAAAACTATAATATACGAACCCACAGAAAACCATAGGAATCTATAGAGAACCATAGGAATCCATAGAAAACCATAGGAATCCATTCTTAACCATGGTTCACCCTATCACTGGTGTTCACCATGCACAGCCTTCCCTTGTGTGAACAGCCAGGGCTGGCGCTGGTGGTGCAAAGCGTCGAACATCTTCGATGTCATCATCGTCCTTGCCACCAATGTGATCCCCGCAGCATGACTGCACCGTTGAGGATGAGGGATGAGTAGTGATGGTCAATGATGGCTAATCGTGCTTAATGATGATTGGTGATGGTTAACGATGGTTGATCGCGGTGAATGCTGCTTTAAATTGGTAAATGATGGTTAGTCATGGTTGATGATTGTTGGCGGATGGTTAATGAGTGCCAATGGTGGTACGGAATGGTGAATGATGGCTAGTGATGTTGAATCATGGCTCCTGATGCATAATCATGCTTGGTGTTTCTGATGCTTAATGATGGTGAATAGGGACCAATGGTTAATTTTTCAGGATTACTCACGTTTTTACTTCATGTTGATTCATGCTGCTTAATGATGGCAAATGACGATTAGTCATTGTTAATGATTGCGAGACATGGTTCAAGTGTTGCTTGATTGTTATTTGTGGTTGACTATGGTTCATGATGGTTACCCATGGTTGTAGTCTTACTTGTACTTGATGATTACTTCATGACGGTTGATAATGGTCAATGATGCTTTATAATGATAACGATTAATGATGGTTTGCTATACCCATCCGTTTTTATTCACACTTCATAGAGACTGTGTACAGCAATCTCTTTCGGGTTGCACTAAGGTCTAAACGTGTAAAACAATGACAGTTGGCAACTCCAACGTGCGTCTGCCTTTCAAATCAGGTCTGGGTTCTCTTGCCCCTGGGAATCGACAATGCCATCGTCAGACCCTTCGCAGTGTTGCGACTCTTTCGGGCGGTGAAGCTGGGAAGACTCATCCGAAAGTATCGACGCTTGAAGATTCTGTGGAACCTCTTTCAGGCAACAGTCGAGAATGCGCCAGGTGGCGTAAACCTTGTGCTTTGTAGTACTCGTAAGAGGGGATGACTATCCCAATGGTTCAAAACCTAGTGCCTGGTGGCGGAATAAACTTTTGATTTTCCCATATTTTCACCATTTTCCCGATATAACAAAAAATGCTTGGTTGATTCACCATATTTTTGAGATGGGTTGAAACCAACAACCCATTGAAACCTTACGTGGTCGAAGGAGTGTCTGCTCCAATGAATTTTGAATCCTGTTTCATGCCCCGGGAATTTTGCCAGAAAATGAAGCTTTCCTTGGCAGATAACTCGATCCTTCTTATAGTCGCAAGACCTGTACATACAATAGAGACCATAGTTATAGCATATGATATGAGAGTCAACATGTATGCATATGAATAGAGAGGGAAGCAAGTCATCTGCGGCGTTTGTCCATTGTGTTCCAGTCGTCTTGTCTATGATCTCAGTACCAGAAATCCGTTTCAACGCTCAGCCGTCTCCAGGGCTTGATTGGCAGTGGTCGCATCTTAATTTGGACCCTGGTGATGATGGGCACGACCTTGTTCATCTTCTCGGTCTTTGCAGTGGTGCTGATCACCAAGAATGATGTCACCAAGGATCACCCCCTCGTGAAGCTTTATTTCCCGGCAGTTCCTGAGGCAAACGAAGCGAATCGAAGCGAGCGGAGCGACGGGGAGTAGCAACACGAGGGGGGTCATGTAACGAGCCAATAACAAATGCCAAGTCATGCCACCGAAGAAGCCGATGTTGGCCTCAGTGTGGCCATCTCTCCATAGCCATCTCTGGCAGCCAGGCCTTTTTCACGCTGTTCCAGATTGTGACCTTGGACAGTTGGACGGGTATCTCTCGACCCTTGGGAGAAACCAGCCCCCTCGCTGGAATCATCATCGCCGCTTGACTCAGCGAGATGCCGCCATCGATGCACAAACGTTCAGCCTGTCACCATGGCTAACAACTTAGGTGATTGGTGAGTCACATATTATCAACATCAGGGCATCACTATCCCGTTTGTGTTAGCCAGTGTTAACCAGCACCAACCACAAACATGTATGGTTGGGCCCCACTTAAGTCGTGGAGAAGTTTTCCTTTGGTGCATTGCAGAGCTCTCGAGCAACGTCATGCTGGTGGAATTTCTGATGATACAGTTGACCACTACTAAGCATTATTAACATGTATTAAGTATGTTTGTCATTATCATCCACATTGCGTATGACTGTATTACTATATGAAGTATTATATCATTACTGATTATTATCGACTACTATTGTTTTCATTGACAACGTTGTTAGGGACTACAAGCTATTATGAATTATGAATGCAAATTACCTTGAGAAGCCACAGGTGCTTCTTAATCCCCAACTCTTTTTGAGAACTCAACTCATGAAACTCTGCTCCGAGATCATCATTGTACTGATTGTCGAGCTTTGTCTCATGAACTTGGTCGCTGCCACCATTTTGAATGCTGCTTTTGAGAGACAAGCTGCGGATCACGAAATGGTGGCACGTGAGAAGAAGGAGTGAGCTTCACCACGGATTTCGCAAGCGGAAGGGTTGAAGATGCTTTGAAGAGTGAAATCGTTGATTTTTTCCCGAACAGTTTTTCTGCATAAGTTGATTTTTGTTCTGCATTGTGCGTTTGTACCAGCATTGCAAGTTGCAACTCGTTTTTTTGCGTTGTGCCAAAGACCAAAAGAGTCCTTTTCTATCCACCAGGAGAAAAACGACAAGCTGATTGAAGACATTCGGAGTCTTTTTGGTGAGATGGACAGGCGAGGGACAGGAAGACTGACTTACGATGAATACATGGAAGCCGTGGAGTCCAATGATGCGATTCAAACAAAGTTTGTGACCCTGGAAATCGAGAACGCAGAGGAACTCTGGCATTTGATCGATACAGGCACCGGTGAGATTGCCGTCCATCAATTTGCGCAGGGCTTACGAGTCATCTCGGAGGAGACGAAGGCCAAAGATGTCTTTGCAATTAATCGACGAGTTGGCAACGCGGCACATCGCTTGGACATGTGCGTCGCTCCACGAGTTAGTGTTTTTTTTTTGCATTGCTAGGTCAGCTCTGTGAAACGAAAAGAACCTCAGGTAGCTTTTGACTTGCAGCATATTGTTTATCATAACAATAAATGGTATTATCATTACAAACATATTGTTAGAAAACCACTCTGCAAACAAAGCAAGGTCATGGTCCTTGTTACGCTTGAATCGTGACGTGACAATGTGGAAGATGATTGAACCCCGATTTCATGAGCTGGATAGATCTGTGGTCTATAACCTGAGGATCATGATCAGTAGCCCAATGGATGACCCACGCGCTCGCCCCCTTTGTCAGCTCCACAAGGTTCGCGAGATGAACCGAAATATGCGGCAAGTGCAGAGATTTGAGGAAGACATTGCGGCCATTACCCAACAGCTCACTGTGGCCACAAGGGTCTTTGGACCGCATCAGTCTGCTGAACGCGCATGGGTTGTGTGAAGTGGATAGACCATCAGTTAATCACCTTGCTGTTTTGCTGGACATCCACCAATCATCAGTCTGTTTTGCTAATTCATCAGTTAATCATCTACTACAATGAACACTTAACACTGCTAAGCCATCCATCAGTTAATCCATCAGTTAATCATCCCCTTAATCATCAATGATTACTCATCATAATCATCAATGATTGATGAACATCCACTTAATCATCCAGTTCATCCGTTTTGCGCATGGCTTGTCAATCATCAATGAACAATAAACCGCCAAGCTGCCACACTGCCCGTGGATCACTTGCCAGTCGTATTTTCCACGTGAGTTTCTACCTCGTAGCTGCAACCCGGACATGCACAGAACTTGTCTCGCTGGCAATGACGATGGCTGAGTAGTCCCGACATCAAAAAAGAACAAGTTCTTGTAGCTATTGGTATTCAACCATCATCATTTCACCATGAATCATTGCTGATGTGTATTAACCAGTACTATCCACCATTAGTGTCCACGACTGTAATATAACCTATCAGTGGGTATTGTCCTTTTGGTGCTAATGATCCCCTGTTGCGCACCACTGCAAACATCACTTCAGCAATCATTAGAAATTACACAATATGATGATACCCATATCATATCATTGACAATGTCATTAACCTTATCATCATTCATGTCATTAGAAGCATATTGTCAGAATCATATTTTAACAATCATGTTTTCACACCCACACACATTTCATTATAACCATATTATCAAAACAATCATGTCATTATTACCATACCGTTACAATCATATTATTCTAATATAATTGATAATCATATCAATAATTTAATTCATATCATTTACTATGTCATCATGATAATCGTATCTTCATAACCATGTGATCATAACCATGTTAACCATCCATCACCATCCATTCATGGCAAAGGCTAGCCAGGCAACCTCTGTTCTGGCCCCCGCCTCAGGGCATGGTGAATCTGATGCACGGCTGTGCCAGGTGCATTCCTCCAGGCCGGGGGGGTGAACCAAGGGCTACAACTAGTGCTATGACGAATGCATTAAATGAATATGATAGCACTATCTAAAGAATTAACTTATTCGTCATAGCACTCGTTGTTCATGAATGAATTACTACAATTGCTACAACTAGTGTTTATGGATTTGATATGATTTAATTGTAGTGATTCATTATGACTGGTTTTTTGTAACTATGGTCGAGCACTGGTGGTTGACTGTGGTAAACTGATTAAGTATGTGAGTTTTTAACTGGTATTTAATTGGTTCACTGGTGATTGACTGTCACCAACAGGTTATTTGGTTAAGTGGTTAACTGACTGGTTTCTGCAACTAAGTGGTTAACTATTGATAGTTAGTCAACTATTGTGAACTGATTAACTGGTTACCAAAGTGGTTAACTGGTTGACATTGGTACTTAACTGACTGGGTTAGCTATTAGAAACTAATCTGATGATAGAATGTGTTATGTCAGCTAATCAGGCAGGCAGCATTGCTCTGACCATCCATCCTTCCAATGTCACTATTTAAGTGGTTAACTGATTTAGCATGGTAAGTGGCTACTATCATTTTCTGATTACTGCAACTAAAACTAAAGACTGATGGTTAACTGGTTTACTCAGGGACTACTAAATGATTATATTGTAAAGCTGTCAAGGTGTTAATGGTTGAATTCATGGCTTGATCTATTCATGGTCGAATAATGGTGATAACAGATTGTTCGGTTCATAAAGTGTTACTTTCAACATGTTAGTAAGGTTGGTCAGGTAATGAATATGAATGGCTCATTGTGGCCACTGAGTCTTATACTCACAGTACTCTTGAGCATGCCATAAAGATGCGTCATGATTCAGGATGATTCATCAATGATGATTAATCAATGATGATTAGTGAATGTTGCAACCAGGCTTACTAACCAGCTGGTCAGCGTGGACACGCCGCAAACAAGTCGTAGACGAAGTTCATGTGATGTCGATAGATAAATTTATGGAAATGGATGGTTTGTTTTTCGTAGTGACATGATGTGACATGCAATTTTCCATCGGGGAAACACTGCTTTCATGCCATGGGTACCGGAGCCAGGTCAAGTTCAGATCTCCGAGAAGAAAGTGTTGGAGAGCCAGGACAAGCTCTTGCGCAATCTCCGACCCTTGCTTGGCAGCCATGTTGGACAGGCCCACTAAGCAGCGGGAAAACAACCGACCTGGGGAAAGACGCCCATCCTGTCGAGTCGTGCTGTGTCATCACAACTGTGCATTCGCCATGGCCCATGATTCGCTTTTGGTTAAACCCTTTTTCTGTGATGAGTTAAGCATTCATTCATTCTCCATGCTGAGATCTTACATAAATTCCAATGGCGATGTTCGAACACTGGTGTGCCGCAAGTGCAGACCGTGTATGGGCGAACACATCTTGCCATTCGCCATGACACAGAGCTTGATAGCTTCAAGTGGGGCAGTCATTCCATGCAGCAGTTGATAATTTGGGGACAGCCGGCCCATGTGAGTCCCACATCATGGGATGCAGAGCTGGGGTCCCGGGTTCGCTCGGCTACCGATGTCTCCAGGTCGCTCGGCTACAGAGGCGTGGCAGTAGCAGAGGCAGACGAGGAAAGGAAAAGCACTTCGATGAACATGAAATTGAGGATATTGATTAGGGAATATTAGGGATACAGTTTGGTGGTTTCAAAGCCTACTTTAGGGATACAGTTTGGTGGTTTCAAACCCTACTTTAGGGATACAGTTTGGAGGGTTCAAATTCTTGGGGGCCCTACTTGTGATGATTCAGCTTCACTGGATACTTCTTTTTGAAACCACCACCTAGGATAAGCAGGTAAAGTCCACCCGGAGCCAGGGAGGGAGTGTGCAAGGTGTGCCTTCAGTTTGTGAGACCCTTGATCATATTGGTTGATGGATTCTGGGTTTGATGCGAAATCCTTCCTTTGCAAACGCAACAAATTCACAATTCCCTTCCTACTACCTGGTCTGGGATTTTCTTGCGCTCCTCAATCACATTCAAGTCGTGCCAATTTGTGCAAAGCGACGCTTAAAGGCTTTCCAGATCATATTTTGATCGCTACAAGCAGGGTCAGCGCATGTTTTCCAGGATGTGGAAGCCAAGCATGCGGCCCCAAAGTCCTGGGCTGCCCGAAAAAAGGGATGCAATGCGTCTCCGTTATTTTGGCACCAGTGGTAGAAGTTGATACCACGTTTGAGGACGGAATAGTCTCTGTGCAGGCTTTTGCTGCTGAAAGTTTGTCCTGAAGTGTAGGATTTCACTACAAAACCTGATCGAACCTGTGGAAAGCACTAGAGACCTAGCGGAATCAACTGCGTGTGATGTGCAACTTCAGCCACTTATGATGGAATTTGCCCGTGCCAATATGATCCTCTTTGGCAAATGTGCACGTGCGGATATGATGCCGGCCGGAATCAGACCTTTTCATATAGGCACTACTTGTAATTTGTAGCAGTATTTCTGACTTTTCACTCATTACTTCATGAGATTTGCTTTCGCTGCAGTTTGCAGCAGAAGAAATGCTTTAGCCATTTTGGATTGGCCATCTTGGAACTCTGGTCTGCTGAGCAATCTATGGAATGGATATCAGGTTGACAAGTGATCCAGCACCCGAGGGAAATGCACACAATGATGAATGGCATTGGCTTGGAACGATGATGACCTGTTTCCTTCGATTACTGCTTCAGAAAGGCATGTCCTTTTCTCAAACCTACAGTGGTGAAGCAATATGTTAGTCGCACATGATGGCATGTCTCTCTTGGATCGGATATGGACGACACAAGGCAGCGAAATCCACTGCATGTTGACTAGGCTGACCTTCTCGGCCCCCACAAAGTGGGGAGTGCCCGTTTTCTACCCAGCTTTACCGGCGCTGCAGTTGGCACTCTGCTCCTGAAAGCGATTTTCATGTGCCAGTGATCCCAAAGCCACCCTGGCTCTTGTTGAAGTTGAATGCAGCACAGTGCCAGTACTTAGTTTTTCCCTGCTCGTTCCTACCTGGTATGCAGTTGCTAGCTATCAGCCATTATCAGCCCCTATGCTTCCAGTCACCATTCCAGTAGAGAACCAGCTGGTTTCGACCATTGTTGGGGTTGGTCGCCTACTAAAGGGGCAACTGGAAGAGTAGGGAACCATTACCAGTCAACCATTGTGAACCCAACGATGCCGATGCCGATGTCAGCTGCTGACTTCCTGGTGCTGGGAAGAGTTTCACAACTGGTTTGGTTGCTCCCTCTCGAGCTGGCTCGACAAAAGATAGATTCACTGCAGATGTTCGGGGGTTGATTGATTCGTCCTGGTTGATTCATCATTCATGGTGGTTATTGGTGACATTGAGTGACGCCTCATAGTGGCTGATTATGTTGATTGATGGTTTAGTATGGCTTGACGATGGGTTTATCAACTTTGTAACTTTATCACGTCCTCCACTTGCTGCTTGAGCTTTGGAGAATCAACGGTCATTTGCTTGACATAACGAGTCAATTGGTTACTAAGCATCGCTTATCATAATTATAAGTCACTCTTGACCATGACAAAGATTATTATCCGTTGCTATCCATTTCCTGCATGAACCGCTGCTAATTGTTCTTAGTAGCTGATTTTCAAAGCGATATACATATTGCTTGCGAGTTTTTGTTCCTTTCTTCTGGAGGGCAAGATAAGCCAGATGTGTGTGCAGCTTTCTTGACTAAACCGATCAGCGAAATTGGGATCCAACTTGTGCACACACGCTGTGCTCGAACATATCAGCCCTCCATTTGTGAACTTTCGATTCTCGCAGACTTGGCGCAGGAAAAATTGCTGAAGATGACCTACGAATGCGAGCACTGCCTTTCAGCACCACTGAGCAGAAGGCCTTGAAGTTGATGAACTCCTTTTCTGCGAATCATTTAGACTTTATACTCAGTGAAACCATGTTATCATCAAGCTTGTCGAAATAACGAAAATATCCGATCGTCTTACTCTGAAGTAGTGTTTTCCAAGGCTTCAAGCTAGGTATCAGATTCTAGAGTCTATATATGGTGGTTTCTCAAAATACGGGTACCCCCAAACCATCCAGTTTTAATCATTTTTACTGGTAAAACCAAGCATAGCTTTGGGGTTCCCTATTGCTTAAGAACCCCCCCATATGAGGATATCATGTCATTGATCAGGCCCTGCTTGGTGATGCTTGGTCTCACCGCTGCGCCACTGACCACTGGAGTGTTGTTTTTGTATCTCCCAGCGAGGTGGTCCGTCGAATGCCAAACATCTCTTGGACCTGTCTGGGACCCAGAAAGGTCGACGAAGGCAGTTACCACATGGGGCGACCAGGGGAGCAGAGCCCCGTGAAATGCCAAGCACTAACCACCATCACCGGTATTGTTGGGGTTGAAATACTTTCCGGTAAAACCTTGCATGTAGAAATGGCACTCGTTGCTTCTTATCACAAGTAGCCAGCTTGGCAGCTACGAATTATTAGATGATATTAGCTGACTATGAACCAATCATAAGTGATTCAAATAAGAGCCATTGTAGCTAGCTGTTAACTATTAACACTGCGATGCGTTGGCACTTATTCCCGAGCACCTGCTCCTCGGAACTGCATGGAACTGTAGATCTGAGGCCAATCGCCTGAGGGCGGCTTTCCACCTGACATCAAGCTCAGCGTGTTGGGAACTCAATCCGTCCATGATTGTGAACACTTAGACGGTTCGTGAATGCTTATAGCCATTATGCTGGTTACTGAATGATTGCACCAGTACATCTAATTCACGAAACGTTGAACAATTGGATTTTTAGCCAATGGCAGACCATGGTCAGGCAGTAAATCGTTAACGGATCTGGAGAACGAAAACGCACAACATGCGGGTGTGCTTGGAAGGACTCCAGCTGAGATGTTGAAACCGCCAGATCTCAGGTGGTGACAGGTGGATCGCATGGGAATCACATGGGTATCCCGGAGACGCGATGGAGTCATGCCGCCGCACTCAGGTCTCTAGTCTTCAGTACAGCCCTGAGATTGCTGGAGCATGGAGTTTTTGAGCACAATACTGGTTTCCCATTGTCCCAGAGAGGTACCGTAGATTCCACGGTAGTATAGTCATGGAGGTATACTTCCATAGTTTCCTCAACAGCCACTAGGAAATGCCTGTTGGCTGTTGTGCTTTGCCTCGAAGATCGCAATGGCACCTTTGTTGTGAAGTGCGTTTCGGGGACACAGTCAGGATGGCCAGGTGGTGGCCGGGTGGCCGGGTTGCGTCTAAGGTCCAGACAGGCCGTTCGATCCACCTTTGTCAATTGAGCCCATCGTCATCCAGGTGCGGTGCGTTTCCGAAAGGTACTGGGCCCGTGTGTCGCCTCGTGATTGTAATGAGTATATGGTTGTGGGTCAATAGTAATGAACAATAATTGGGGATAACCACCAGCAATCATAGGGAAAACAATGGCTAATGTCTTATGATGTCGATGCCAAAATTTAGATCATATAATAAATTGGATTTAACATGTCATTCTCCACATAACCATCAACAACATCACCTGATGGGAAAGGACGTGGCGGGCCACTGACGTCGAGCAATGCATAGCTGGGAGCCGATGGCTCCGCTCGAGGTATTGCCAACGTTGGATGCAGCACAGACTTCAACGCCCCTGGTGATGGCGGGCGCCGGGCTTGGACGGCAGTGCAAGTTGCAGAGATCACCACCGGAACCTTGGGGAGTCGAGCTGGGTCAAGCAGTTAACCAACCAATTTCATGGTGGAGAATAGCAAGTAATAATAGGGAAAATAATGGTGAATGATAGGACCATTTCGGAAATGTGAAGCAATAAAGGTGGCACCTACAAACCATCCAAGAATAGCTAGTATTGATAGGACAAACCCGTACTCAATCATGCTCATTGATATTGATCGCTGTTGAAATAGCTTGCTGATCGTCACTTTTTTTGGTAAAGGATTGATGAACAGATTATGCAAGTGTGAGTATATCCATGGCCATGGTGGTACGTCCGACCTTTCACAACCTTTCCAAGTTGCTAGTTACCTTTGTGTATGTGGGAAAACTCAGCTACGGGCTACAGGGGTACCACATGGTACCACCACCCTTTTCAAGGGTTACATTAATTTGGCTCTTGCCAACTTGTTGGCTATCAAGCATCAACTGACAGTTGGAAGTTGGTGTATTCTCCATCGTTGGCTGGTTGATAGTAAAAGTTGATGGCTTATAACTTATAACATTAATAGGTTAAGCCATCAACTATTGCTAACATGGTTGGTTGTCAACGTTTCTGTAATTCGTTGTGCAGACACCTGTTGACCGTTGATGCACCAACAACTAACAACGAGTTGCCGTCGCGATCCCCCGCAATTCGGCTGAGGATCCAGTGATTTGGCTGCGGACATCAAGATGGCAGGCCATGGAAGTTGATGGGCTGATGTGGACGTGCCATGGTGTACCGTTGGGGGTGATGTTTTTATAGCCAACCATGGTGGCCCATTTGTAGCTTGGTGAAGTCAGCCCAAGCTGCCAAGTCACCAGCTGATCGACGATTTTTTCCCAGAATCCTGGTCCTGAAGCATAGAATGGTTTACAATGGTGAAGGTTGAGGGGATGATAAACCAACGATGGCAACCAAGAGCTGAGGCTGTCATCGTTGAAGATCGTTGAAGCAAAACATGGTGACCGCAGCATCAACATGGTGGGAAGGGTTCGAGCAGTGGATCATGAGGGCTTTGCACCGACTGCAGTGGTTTCCTTGTGCGTTGGCGTTGGACCCCTGCGCTACTGTCCTGCAGTCCTGCTAATGATGTGATCACAGCATGTATCAGGATTTCTCGTGTCGTGCAAAACATTATAATTCAATTAATCAGTGATTCTGAATTGTATTCAAACAATCAATTATTGATTCTCATTAAAACTTATAAAAACACTTGGTTTGTAAGCGATTATATAGGAATTGATTATAGTTAACATAAAAACCTTTTCACAAAACCAACATCTGACCTGGACGCTAGCGAGGTCCTGTGCCACTGGATGTGAAGCCTCTTTGTCGCATGGAGCAATGTGCGGAGCCCCACCAGTGAGCCCGGCGGCTGGAGCTATACATGGTGACGACGCGGTGCCGGCAGTCGCTGAGGCTACGATGTGGACTTCACCAATGGCTCCACAGCCACCGAATTTGGATACGTCCGAAATCAGGAGCAGCGTTGGATGCGCCTTTGAAGTTCAAGCACCATGTTGAATGACCTGAGTTTCAGCCGGAAGTTGGATGTTTGAACCATTCTGAACCATTGGAAAGTTCGCTAATGCTGGACAAACACAAGAATTCAGGACACAGGATGGACGAAACGTCCAACCGTCTGATGACAAAGCGCATCATTTTTGCTTTCAGGAAGAAGGCTTGCTCTCCTGTCCACTTCCTCAGGCGCCTTTGAAAGAGTTTGGAACTGCCTCAGCACAAGCACTGCAGCACCAGTTGTGGCGCTCACAGGTGGAACGCCTTTGGTCTGGCTTGAGTGGGCGCAGCAAGTGCCAGTTGAGAGTGTCGTTCGAGTCCAAGCCGTGAACATGATCTGCCCCCTTACCTCGAAAATGGTCTATAATCAACATGTCGATCATTAGAAAAATAATGCAAGATTGAACCATCATCAACCATATTTAAATGAAATATCAACTTTTGGGGTCCTCCTACTGGTATTTGAACTCCAAAACGTCAATCAATTGAAACTGCTGCATGTTGCCATGTGCAGTGGCTCGCTGCATGGCCGCGGATGAGGCTGAATGGTGGGGTGCACTGGTCGGAACCGCCCATTGCAGGGGTGTCTCAGTGCCCCAGAAGGACGGTCATGGGGAGTGCTTTCCATCAAATCGAGGGAGTATTCATGGGGATCTCAGTTGCGAATCATCGGGCTGTGGGTCAAGCAGTTCATCAACCAACTAATGGGGGATAATGACCAACAAACTATAGGGAAAACAATGGTTAATGATAGGGGAACCAGGGGTACGGGGTGAACTGACCCACAGCCATCTGTGTACTGACCTTTCTTTTGGGGTAATGCCACTTTGGATGAGATGGGTAGAGTGATGGGAATCAGCAGTATCAATGATCAACAGTATCACTGATCAACAAATGGAATTGTCCTAACGAATATCCGGATATCTCGTGATGCCGCCATAATAGTTGCACAGTTCCAGCGCAACAGCATCTGACTATCAAACAGCAGTTGACTCAAATCTGCCTTTAAGGCCATGGATGTGATCGCTGCACCAACACTCTTCGATGCCAGCCCGACTCGGGTCAGTGGCAGACTGAGCTGCAGATAGCATCGAGAGCTTGGAGGGTCATGCTGTTGGTAGATATTGATTAGGAGGCTTGATCAATGAACCCCGTAGTTGATGGTAACTTACCAGCCTGGATTGATTAGAAAACAGGATTGACTACTTAGTTCAATCCGTCATCACTGTATGTGAGCAACACCTTTCATTTACGTATATTAATAGTTTCATATTCGGGCGGAAGTGGGAATTGCACAAATATTCAGAATTCGCAAGTAAAACGAGTCAGGAACTTCCCGAGAACGAGTTAGGCATTTAACATGTAACGTTTATAAAGTAAAAGCAGCTGCGCCGTGGGAAAACGAGTCTATTTGTAAAAACTAGCACGGGACTGGAAAACGAGTCAGGAACTTTTCGAACATTTTTGTAATTAGTTGCAACGAACAACAAAAAAGTCCACCGCTCATGCATTTCTATTGGACCAACAACTATATACATCAACTAGCCATCATCAAACATCATTGACCCGCTTTTTGTTCCATCACAGTTGCATCACTAGTTGGCAAATGATTGGTTGGTTGGTTGACTGGCGCATAGTTTTCATGACGGGGTGTTTCAACCACCAACCAGATCACTATTTTCCACTATCGGGAAATTCACCGCTTTATTTTCCACTATAATGATCCAAGATCATTAATATCATTATTTTCCGCTATATACTAGATCATTCATCCATTTATCATGTATAAACCATCAGATCATGATTTTCGAAACCATCAGATTTCATCAGATTATGATTTTCCAGTGTAAACAATGATGCAAATAATGGCTTCACCCCTTGCGGGATAACAGCTCAGGTGCTGACTCGGGCACCGACATGTTCTGCGAGAAGTGCACGGTACTGGATCTCATCGGCAGTTCTGGGCCCCCAGTCAAGGGCGGAGTTCTTGCCCGTCCGGGAGCAGATCAGTCGTCAGATAGAGTTGGACTGTTATTAATGGTTAATTAACGTTTATACTCTATCTGTAATAACAGCTATTTATTGATGCTGTATAGTGAACTTACGTAGTGATTATTAGAGTTAACTTATCTATGGTGGTTTATAATGTTATTTATGAACTGTTATTGAATGGGTATTCAATTGTTATTTAATTGTTAATTCATTGTTCTTTTATTGTTATTGTATGTGATTATGACTCTGATTATGCTATATATTCAGTATAGTGGTAGTAGCTTTTGATATTGAGGTCAACTAATGACAATGTTCATGTTGTTCAATGCAGTGACACGCCTCTATGCACTGCCTGTGGTACTTTGCATAGAGACTACGTCATTGCAAACTGCATCGTTTCCCAGATTGATAGTCTCAGACTTGTGCTATGGATCCACTTGTGCTGTGTGCAGGTCACTTCAACCATGCAATTGGCAACGGCACCATTTCTCCAAGATGTTGGCTCGGCGAGCATGAGGCGCACTCTAGCTGACGAAGACTAAGACTTTGTTCGAAGTGTCTCAAAGCAGGGTTTGCCAGATGGCACACCCAAGAACGCAGGAGGAACGATGACTGCCAAAGCATCGATGCTAAGAATCCAAAAATCCAAAGCAGCTTTTTGTTTTCTTCGTGTTGCTTCCAGAGATGACACTGAAGTCATGGAATTCGTTCACACTTTGCCTTCGCAGGGCTCAGTGGTCTCCGTCATGCACAACGTCACCAAATGCTCGTTTCATTCTGGGCCTTTGGGAGTCAGGCAGGATAGAATGCGGGAGCCTCAGAAAACTGCTTCTCTCAAGAACTTGACAGCAACCAGTTCACCAGTTCTTTGGTAGTGCTTCAGCATGTTTCAGCATGCTGCAGCGTTCGGAGTGACTGGTGCCGTGCCTCTGTCCCGTTGACGACGCACGTTCTGCGGTGAGGACCTATGATTCTGTGGCTCTTGGCAGTGGACTATTCGGAGTTTCCCTTACTGGGTCCAAGGCTAAGACTTGCAAGATGTCAAGCAGGGGGCCAGTCCCAGAAATGCTTCTTTTGGGGAAAATCTGCGTTGGAAAGCCTTATTGGTGGTTGAAACAAAGCTTTTCAACCTAGATTTTTCCCATCAACCAGGCCCGTAACATGACTCTGACAGAAATGCAATCCATTTGAATTGCCAAGAGATACGCTTCACATGTATATTGGTTTGCCGCAAATGCTCCACTGCGTGCTTTGAGGCACACATGAACCACACTAAAATCTTTCCAAAACAGTTCATGCTGGGCAAGTAATCTCTTCTCATATGTCCTTGTACAGTGTGAACATGTAATCGTTTGAGGGTAGGCGTATTCATGAACTGGTCTACCCCCAAAGCTAGGGGGTGCAACCATCACGAACAATGATCATTTGGGAGTTTCTCTAAAGAAGGGACCCCCAGGACCCCCAAAAATGGTTGGTTTATTACTATAAATTGTTAGTGATTCAACTGGATGATTTGAGGGGTCCCCCTATGACTTGACAAACTTACCCTCATTTGGGCATGGTTGTTTTGGCCGCTCCTGACCCATGGCCATGGACCAAGGCCTGTCACAAAAGATCCTATGAGTCCGAAGCCACCCGTCATGGTCTTTGCTGGGCTTCTCAGAGGATGGCAGCTGCTTCTTGCGCGGGCTTTTGTGGTGGATGATTCACTATATGGCTACCATGTATGGGTCAATATTAACCAACCAACTAATGGGGGATATTAACCAACAAAACTATAGGGAAACTAATGTCACTAATGACTAGCGAGGATGTTCACTAATGATAATATAAGCAAACATTTTGGGGTGGATGATTCACTATATATAAGAGTGATTTGTCATGAGGCACCGTGGTCACATGTTTGATGGTGCATGCTTGATGATTTATGGTCATTGATTGTTCACTAACGATTAGCGACGAAGCCAATAGTCAGTGATCAAAGTACAGAAAGTAAGCAGAGTTGAGTAGCCCATGCCACTGTTTGTACAGTAAGAAAACTCACGAAGTATTGTCACTTGACCTGTTGAGATGAAACTCAATTCTTTGAGGCTGGTTGATTACTAGGCTGGTTAGTGCTTGACCAGCTGGTCGATGGTTAACGGCATGGAATGTTTCTGCCAATCCCCCTGCCCTGCAACCACCTGCCCTGCCGTGGCCCTCCCCTTTCCCTGAACGACTTCCAGCAAGGGGGGGGACTGACCATCATCATTCACCATAGCCAGGAGTGGCCATTATCAAGCATTGCCAACCACCAATCCTAGCAAGCATTCCCAACCACAAACCAGTTCTATAGCAAGCATTACCACATATTACCACGAAAATTTCACCAGGAACTCCTGAACCATCAACCAGTCATTGGTCGCCATGATCAGCGTTCATCAGCACGAGCTGTGCCCAGGTGGCTGATCCTCCAGTGATCAACGTCATCCGACCCACGGTGGTTTTCCAGGAGCCCGGCCGGCGTTTGTACGCCCCGAACTCAGCATGTTCGCAGGGGGCCCACCCGGTGGAAAAGTGGGGCCGGTGATGTATCATAGATGTTAAACCACTTTTATTATTATGGTTTAATGATTGTTTAACTCAAAGGTTTCATGATGCTTAACTCAATGGTTGCCACTTGTTGAATGCCAATCGTTACGAATGATTAACGTTGGGCGATTATACCCAAAACTGCAGCAATCATAGTCAGAAACTCAGCTGCGGGCTCCGACCATGGCTGGGGCTTCTGGGGGTTCAGCAAAAGGTCATAGGTGGTTTCCACCACAGGTGGCCGGGAAAGAAACCAAACATATTCGGAGAGAATCCTGCAGCCCTTGTTTTTCCTTGGGGTTGGTTGATCATCAGCACTTTGTTCCCCTGAGTAGGGTGATGTCTAATTGTTATCACATGGTTCATGGATGTTTATGGGAGATCGGCGTTAAGCCTTCCATGATGGTAGAGCTGCGGTATGGTTGCAGAACTGCGGTGTTCAAGGTCTATGGAGCTCACTTTCCACCAGACACTGGTGGCGATTGCGCGTTCTTCCCGGATGGCGCAGCAGGTTGGGTCGAGCCATGGCATGGCATTGCAGGTTATGGCGACGTTCAAAGAAAACCATCATGGTTTTGATGTGGCGAGCCGGGTCAATATTAACCTACCAATAATGGGGGTTAATAACCAACAAAAATAGGGAAAAGAATGGTTAATGATAGGGGAACCAGGCGTACGGGGTTTTGACCCACTGGCATTTCTGCAATTGGAAGATTATTGACGTGTCCGAAAGAGCTGCCTGGTTTTTGGACCGCATCTGTGGGCGAAAGTCTGGGCTGCTGGGTTGCAACCAACATCTTGGTGCCAAACAACAATACAGGGGAGATCAGAGGTAGCTGAGAAGATTATTGCATGAACTGACACGCACAGAGCTGACATGCACAGAGCGGCTGTTGACAAAGCCTTCAAGCCGACCATGTTGACCGCTCAGTAGCAATCCCTGAAATGTTTGATGATGGCAACGCCTTGGCAACAACGATAGAGACGGGGCCCAGTTTTGCTCAGGGGCATTTTGGTCGAACAATGCTGATTGTCCGTAACTGACGAATGGCGGAAAAGCATGAATCATGAATCACAATTTCTTTGTTTATCCCTTACTTAGCCATGAAACAATTGTAGAAACGCCAGTCAAATGTAAGTCACATTGTTGGTCGTTTTCTTTGTCACTTTTATTCCTGGCTATCCAGGCCGCGACCGAGTGGTTGCGAGGAAGCCCAGCTGGATGGAACAAGAGATGGTTAGTGGTACCCACCCGCACCATCAAGCTGTTCACTTCGCCACTCGCAGGGAAACCACCAGTGACTTTCACCGGTGACTTTCGCCAGTCCCTATGCTTCCAGTTACCACTATAGTAGGTAACCAACCCCAAACAACAATGGTAAAAACCAGCTGGTTACCTACTATAGTTGTAACTGGAAGCATAGGGAGTGACTTCGACAAACCAGCAGGTACCAACTGGATTTTTCTAATGATGCTAGCCTGGATCATCCAGTGGGAATTTCCTCTATAAAATTCTTGGGGATGATGATCCCCCGTGCATCCACAAGGGGATGTCTGGATCAAGTCTGGATCAAGGCTGGGGTGGTTGTAGTGGATGAGCAGATGATAGATGAACCTGAAACATCACTCCGCCCCCAGAGTCATGGTCCTTTTTCGGCTGGAAATCAGGATGAAACAATTTTGTTGGCAGGCCACACTGTGTCAAGCACGGTGCCATGAAGGGTACGTCTGTGAGTGGATGTTGCATGTGCATGTCAGCTTTGGGAAATTGTTTCCTTGGAGCTCTGCTCAGGTTCCTTCGGTGAACCTCAACAGCAGCCTGGTCATTTGTCCCTTACCACCATCACTCAAAGGTGGCAAATATCAGTTGCTGCCTCAGTTTCTGCCCACCAAAGTCATGCAGAAATGTTGGGAAGCTTGCTGTCAGTCCAACAGACTATGGCTGGTGCGAGACCCTTTTGGAAATATTGGGCCACTTCAGTGCAACCCTCCACGCTGCTGAGGATTATGATTCGCTTCAAGGCACATTCTGCATTTCAAAGAGATATAAATGTCATGACATGTCATACTCTCATTGAGTGACACTTTCACTAGCTATGATTAATTGCAGTTAGGTGTTGGTGGACATCATCCCCTATCATTTCTCGTTAACCTTCTCAAATTGAAGACGTGCGCGGCTTCCATGTCAGACAAGAAGATCCCGACTGCCATCAATCAATTGGTCGAAGTCAACAACTTCCAGCTTGAAACGGTGGACATTTTGAATCATTTTGTTGAGTACTCCACATAACAATTGCGCCCTTGGCCTGTTGGAGCTTGTCGCCACGGTGGCTTGCCATGCAACCAGCTATCCCCAGCGATGCCTCAGGGTGGCTTGGTTGCTCAACCACACGTGGATCAGAAGCCCATCTTTGAGGCAGCAGCTGACCGGGCAACTGTTCCCCCCGAGATTTGGAGGTAAATCACCAGGGGTTGGTGGTCATAACTTTGGTCGACCTTGGGCTGCTTGAACGGAGATCTGCCCGGATCTGTTGCCTTGAAGCCCTGCATAGCCGCTGCAACTTGTTTACAGCAAGGATCTTCAAGTGGATGTCGTAGCGGATCTGCATGTTGATTCAGCACATTTTGGTTTTGGGAAGTCTAATTCTGAAGTACAATGTTTGTGCATGTTTGGGTTGTTGCAAGTTTGTAGACAGATGGTACCGCCATTGGTCTTGCTTTGCAACCGGCAAGGTTTTGGATCCACTTCATGTATCGCAGTCGGAATCCCAACTCGTTTTGGTCTGATTACGCTGAGAATTTGATTCATTGGCCGTCATAGGCATAGTTGGATTTCTTGACAATGCACATTATTCACTCCTCTCCTTGCGGTCCCGGCTACCCCGCAGCTGCGGCGAAAGGGGAGCCAGGTAAAAGGGTAAAAGGATAAATCGCTCATAGTCATAGCAATAAACCACCCATTTTCGACGGTTCCTTACATTGAGAAACCACCGTACCCATCATTGTTTCATTTCTCATGGATCATATCCACTTAGGTTCCGCCCAAGCGTGGTAGGGCCGAAACGTCCAGCATCTTGGTAGCACAGGAGGCAGTGGTTGGCCATGGTGAACAAAAAGGAATCAGAACCAACAATTACCACAAGTCATGCGCAATAGTCGTGAATGATGTTTAACCATGGTGAATGATGGTTATACGACTTATAGTCATCAATAGTGGTTGTTGATTATGGTCAATGACGTTTAATGATGCTTCAATGCATTCTTTTGACGCTCCACTGAACTCTGATTGGAATCACACGACGTAGAAGGGAAGCTTGAAACAGTTGACATCCTTAGTCCAAGGTGGCTGAGAACCTGGCTTTTGTGAATTCGCAGTGGTCATTGATCAATCATGCTACCTTTGTTATTGACCAGTTGGAGGACACTCCCCAGCTTGATGAGTAGAATCATGACTGAGCTGGAATCAGTTCATCGTAGATAATAGCAGTAATAATTCACCCAATTTTGGTGCTTGTGGCTGTTTTTGGATAGTTTACAACCACCAGAGGTGAGACCGATTTGGAATTCACTGAGGTGCAAGTTATCCTCGATGGAGTCTCGGCACCGCTGCAAGAATTGGAAGAATCGGAAGGATCCTTTGAAAGCGAGGCTGGTGTCTCGACCCGCCGGGCATTACAGCAGCAACTATTTTCTGTGGCTGGAAATCCGACGATTTTCGATGTTTGCGATTTGGATGTTTTCGAGTCACATCGCCAGGCCATCTACTGCATGTGGTTTGTTTACGCCAACGAGAGTGGTCAGCAAGGACTGCCAGTCTCAGCGACCGTTGCCACCGTGGTGACATTCACTATGGCTAGGGCAGGGCTTAGATCAATGCTGGTTGCTGACCATGGAGTTATAGGAGTTACAACCCACCGTATGGGGTATGGGTATATCCCAGGGACCCCAACATCTAAGTTGGAGGCTCTTCAAGCCAGAAAACATCTCAATCGTCATAGCTCCTTGTGACAACGCATTCTCCAGTCCCGCCATCCTTTTGCGTGGTTTTAGAAGTTCTGTTGGTTGTCTATAGCTTGATTGTTACTATCCGGTGAAACGTCGCGTCATTCGAGTTAAAGATAGGCCAGTGACATCGAATTGAGCATATCAGGCACACTAATCTCTGCATACACATTGGCCTCAGCAACCGTCGATGGGAGATCTGGCTATGGGTCAAAAAGCCACCCTTGGTTCCCCCACTATTAATCATTGTTTTCCTTCCACTTTTGTTGGTTGTCCCTCATTGCATGGTGAATGTTGACCCCATGGCCATCATCAAAGATGTGCAGTTTCTTCAGCTCTCCTGAGCTCTTCTGAGGAGCGGAGAACAATCTACCGGTCTTTGTATCTGAAGCCAAGCGCGCGAGAGTGCTACGCTGCACAGATACGGAGGTGAAGCTGGGGCTGGGCAATCTTCCAATTGAGATGCGACGGTGGCTCCAAAAAATCCAAGTTTTCCAAGCTTCAGGCTTCAGGCAGAATTCATCTCATCTCTTGACAATTTGTTTTCATCTATTTTCCAATTCTCATCCAACGATCGTGATGTTGCAATGCATGTTGCTGATTGTTGGTTTGAAACCATTATTATTCAGTAGCATGCCAACCGGTGGGTCTCTGCTTGTATCAAAGCCGAACCGATCATGTGGGTGTGTCTCAAAATAAGGGACCCATAAATCATCCAGTGTATCAGTCATTTATAGTAATAAACCCACCATGACTTGGAGGGTTCCCCCTGGCTTAAGACCCCCCCTTGTAGTGATTGACTCTTCCAATCCCCTCTGCACTGGCAAGTTTCCTGGAGGTCACGCGCTTCTGTCCTTGCGGCGAAACTCTGAAAGGTTGCCACGATGCAGAGTATTTAGTGCATGGAAACTCAGAGACATCCAGAAATGGTGGAAAAATGCCGGAAATCAATGGAAACCAAAGCAGAGTTCATGGTATCCTTGCATGTTCTGATTTTGCCGAACTGATTTTCCACGCATTTCAGTGAATCTCGCAGCATTGATCGATTGGCGCAGATGGAATTTCCGCTGTGGTCTGCGTGTCAACGGTGAAGAATCACGTTCATTTTGCTGGCGTTTTCTTGCGGACTTGAATTGGGTGGTTAAACCTTTCTGATATGAAGGAGCACCGTTAACCAACGATTTTTTCTAGGATGATGAGCTATCATGATGAGCTATCATGATGAGCTAGGGGATGGCTCTCAAGCAGGAGCTGGTGCAGCCATGAATTGATTGCTGAGTCACCACTTAGGAGCTGCTGGTCACCGGTGTTGCCGGAGGAGATGGCAGAGGTGCTCCTTGCACCTGGTTTCCAACTATGCTTAGCTTAGGGGCCATGGGCAACGGCTTGACTAGGGCGGGCTTATGGAATGACAGCCAAGGTGCATAGCCAGGGTTCGGGTTGTGGTTAAATTACTGTATATAGTTAAATTTTTTTGGGCCATAGTTCCAACAGGAAGATGTCTGGCAGGATAGCGGTGAAGCGATCCCTCATGCTGTGCCCTGCATTTTTCAGGCTCGTCGCGTTGTGTACACTGCTAAGCTGCAACTTTCTACAGATGCTGGCAGGCGGGAGCTGGAAAGAATCACATGAGCAGTGTTCAAAAGTCACATGTATTCGTTTATGAAGGGGCTTAAACTGCAAAGCGCGCGCGAAAGCTAAAACCTGCATCGCGAAAGTGTGGCGAAAGCCGCGCGAAGTCTTGATTGATTGGCTCCGTCGCGAAAGCTGCGCGAAAGCTAAAACCTGCATACGGAGAAATGCGGCGAAAGCTCCGCGAAAGCAATTGATGAAAGACTACTTTCCGCGAAAGCCAAACATGCAGTCGCGAAAGCTTCGCGAAAGGGTTCGCGAAAGCAGTGTGCCAGTATAAAGCCGTGGTCATTAGGTTTTGAACACCGCTCACATGCATAGGTTTGAGTGAGGTATCCCCAGGTGGGGCGACCCTTCACACCTGATACTGCCAATCAGGTCATGACAGTGCCTCTGGTGCTGGTCTTTGGATTTGTTGCTGCAGCCGTTTTGGGTTCAGTTTTAGTTTAAAGCAAAGAACAGAGACACTGCTCATTGCAACTCTGCTGATCATGGCACGCCTTCTTGCTTTGGCCCTGCTTGCAATGGCCATTTGGCCGCTTGGCTATCCAGGCTTTGTGGCTCCTTCTTCTCCTCGTGCTGTGCCGCGAGCGGCTCTGCAAGCCAAGCAAGACTTTCAAGCGGCCGACCGCCCGAATCTACCTGCCATTGCCTTGGCAGTGATGGCAGGTCTCATTGTAGGTCTTGCCCCACCCAGTTGGGCCGGCACTGGTTCTGGCCGCCCTGACTTTCAAGTGGTGAGGCCAGGCTACATGCAGGGCATCGACGCAGCCAATGCAGCAATTAAGCCTGGAGAGATTGACTACGTGACCCGATCTCGCATCGAAGCGGCACAGTTTCCTGAAGCCTTCAAAGAGCTTCAAAAGACAGAGCAAAAGCTTCAAGATGCACCCACCAAAGAGCAGAGGATTGCAAACTACTTGAAGGGAGTGGAGGAGTACAAGAAGACTGCCGAGCTCCCATCCTAGATCCGCACGGAGTCAATGGAGGATGACCGAGTTGCATTCACAGGCAGCCCTTTGTTTTAAGCTAATTCAAGATTTGCGATGCATTTCCAAGCATTGCCTTGGTAACTTGCCCATATCTTGGTCGCACAGCTGTGCAGCCAGTTTTCTTGATTAGACATGTCCAGCCGTCAATCGGAAGGCACTGGCTCTTTGCAACGTGGTTTTGTTAGATCGTACGTTTCCATGACAGATATGATAGCACGGCTTCGAAGAGGAAAAAATGCGCACAAAACAGCTTGCTTTTGATTGTAATTAACAGTAGCCCTTTCATGAGATGCATTCAGATTCTGAACACATTTGAACACAGTGTGAGCTTCATAACGAGCACTAAGGCGATGGCTTTATACCGTAGCCGTTTTGGGTTCAGTTTTAGTTTAAAGCAAAGAACAGAGACACTGCTCATTGCAACTCTGCTGATCATGGCACGCCTTCTTGCTTTGGCCCTGCTTGCAATGGCCATTTGGCCGCTTGGCTATCCAGGCTTTGTGGCTCCTTCTTCTCCTCGTGCTGTGCCGCGAGCGGCTCTGCAAGCGAAGCAAGACTTTCAAGCGGCCGACCGCCCGAATCTAACTGCCATTGCCTTGGCAGTGATGGCAGGTCTCATTGTAGGTCTTGCCCCACCCAGTTGGGCCGGCACTGGTTCTGGCCGCCCTGACTTTAAAGTGGGGAGGCCAGGCTACATGCAGGGCATCGACGCAGCCAATGCAGCAATTAAGCCTGGAGAGATTGACTACGTGACCCGATCTCGCATCGAAGCGGCACAGTTTCCTGAAGCCTTCAAAGAGCTTCAAAAGACAGAGCAAAAGCTTCAAGATGCACCCACCAAAGAGCAGAGGATTGCAAACTACTTGAGTGCAGTGCAAGAGTACAAGAAGATTACCGAGCTTCCATCTTAGATCCGCACGGAGTCAATGGAGGATGACCGAGTTGCATTCACAGGCAGCCCTTTGTTTTAAGCTAATTCAAGATTTGCGATGCATTTCCAAGCATTGCCTTGGTAACTTGCCCATATCTTGGTCGCACAGCTGTGCAGCCAGTTTTCTTGATTAGACATGTCCAGCCGTCAATCGGAAGGCACTGGCTCTTTGCAATGTGGTTTTGTTAGATCGTACGTTTCCATGACAGATATGATAGCACCACAGCGCGCAAAAAAGCTTGCTTCTGATTGCAACAGTAGCCCTTTCATGAGATGCATGTAGATTCTGAACCCAGTGTGAGCTTCATAGCGAGCATTGACTGAAATGTTTGATCTCCTTGGCTTTGATGCAGCCAGTTCATAGATGTGTTCGAAATCAGATTCACCACTAATGTGCAACACTTTTCTCGCACGATTCCGGCCGGAGAGGCTTCACTATCCCATCAACTTGGACCTTAGGCAGGCTGTTCCAGCCACAGATTCGAGCCCGACTGAGCCACTTGCTGAGCCTTGGAGCACCCACCTGGACCCGGCGCAGGCTTCAGTGGGATCCCCTGGTGCTTCCGTTGCCCAAGGGCAAGCTGTCGAAGGCCGCCCGTTTTTTGGGGATCCAGCGCGGGCCTGGAAACCTGCCGAAAGGCTCACAGGGCTGGGAATTCCTCAGTTTGGGGTACCCCAAATCATCCAATTTTTACAATTTACAGATATTTATGGTAGTTACAGCAAACATTTTTTGGGGGTCCGCTATTTTGAGAAACCACCAATTGTGACTGGTTGAGTGATTGAGTATGAGTTGATGAATGAATGCCAAGGGTCTGAGTGAATCCCGCAACACATTGACAAAACAAAAGGCAGAGATAGGTGTGCTACATCCCTGTACTCCCAAGCTACATCTGCACATTGATGCACTGTGTTCTTCAGGTCTTTGCTGGGACATCCATTGATGTTGCAGCTTTGAATGTACAACCTGGCGCCCGCTGCCAGCAGGAAGCCAAGAACTGTGAACTGTTGGTGACATCAGCACTCAAAACTTTTCGAGCTTTACTTCCAAGCTGACTCGTGAGGAAGGTAAGTGTTTGCTGCTTGAGTCGAACGACACGATCGAACTCAAGCTGCAGATATACAACACACATTGGAGTTGTCCATGGGCCCCTCCAAAATTCCCAAGATCATTGCTGGTTTTCCCCATCGATCAATAATCATAACTGGGGATACATCCACATACCATTACTCCACATCTTTGAGTGACCTTGGTGCTTGAACACTTCGCCAGCAGAGTTTTAAGCTCATGGTTTTATTGCCACTCAACCGCGAGTATGCAGTTTTTGTATGATATTGGCTATGGGTGTTTCTTGAGTCATAGGGGTAGCCCCAGTTATCATCCTTTAATATATTTAATTCATCTAAATCTAAAGTAATAAGCCAACCAGGACTTTGGGGGTAACCCCGAGCCATTAAGAAAGCACCACATGATGTTTTCAATTGTTTCTTTAGATATTTGTTCCTTTGAGCTTTGGATTTGAGCTCACGTCGTTGATAGGGGTGTTTTCAACCTTTCATTTCTTATTACTATCACCACTATCATACTCTAGAGTCTACAGAAATCACCACTATCAACCCTTACAGTAAACTGGTTCAAACATACCTGTTACAGTATAAGGTGAACCATTATCATAGACTGTAGGAACTGCCAACCACTATCAAGTACTAACCACTATCCACTGTCAACCCTTTCCTTTATCAACCATTACATTCTCAACTCTTATCAACAGTGTATTCACCACGATCAACCCTTACCACGAACCACTATCGAATATACTAACCACTATCAACTACTAACCACTAAGCATCACTAAGCATCAACTAATCATCACTAGGTATCACTAACCACCAACCTTTGTCTTGTGTGACCAAGTCGACAGCCGTCTCCTTCAGGTTCCAAGCCTACGGGAGCAACGGCCGCTTGCTCTTGGATGCTCAGCTTTTGGGCACGCGCTGTGTGACCAGTTCTTCAGGCATGGCACCGCCGGGCAGGGAGGGACCAGCTTCCCTTCACGCGGAATGACGGCTTCAGAATGATGGGTCGACATGATGCTTACTTGGTGGTTGATAATGATGCTTAATTGATGGTGAATGATTGAAGAAGCTCCGGCTTGGTTGATGGTGACTTTTATGATGATTGAGGGTTGGTTGACGCTTAGTTGATGGCTTATTGATTGTTATTGTCAATGATGCTACGTGTTGGTTCATGCTACCAATGGAGTGGCCACGAAAAGATCCGGTTGGTTTGCAGCTGGCTGCCATGATTGGGGTGGACGAGTCGACGCCTTACCCAGCGCTTGAAGAATGGTGGCTGGTGGGATCATGACCGATATTGGAACATATTGGAACGCTAAACTCTGTGAGCAAACTCTACATTCTATTTTACTGTCCCATGGACAGTACGGATTCTACGGTGAGCCGTTTAGCAGGATGATCAAAACCGACGATTGGGACCTGTAAAGGCACCTGGTATTTAGGCATCTCGTGTGATCTGAAAAGGTAAACCGCTGTTTCTTGTTCTCCGTTTCCTGCTTGGAGCTGCAAGTTGAAGGTCAAAGATGTCAATTATAGGAATGGGGCAGGTTCGTCCTGAAACATGACAGCATTTTGTATTTGCAGGTGCTCCCATTTTCAGGAGCAGGAAGTTGGAAGTGATGGTGGTCGACGTATATGCATCAAGGTCATCAAAGTAACCATCAATTTTGAAAACATTTGGATTTTGATGCGTATTCTTTAAGTCCCACAACGAATTTTCAATTACAACCACTGGTTGGAAGTTTATGCAGAGGTCGATTCGTTCTCGAAGATTCTCATGGAGTTAGGCTGCTGGTGCAATTTTCGTTGAGGTGCTCCAGCCAACATCTCCAACGACACCGAGGATGGGTCAAGGGGCAGTTGATAGAAGCAGATTCTGCAGCAGATAGGAGTCGTGGGATTGAACCCTTTCGCGCTGGTAGCCATGCATACAAGACTCGTGGTTGTTTGCGATGGCCTCAATGATCGATTGGTCGCTTGATTGAGCAGGGGAGCTGCATCATGAATGTTCTGCCCTGAGAGGTAGATGACTTCATGGAGAGTGCCAATGGATTGAGCCCCAGAATCTTGCGAACATTTGGGAAATGAAGTGACTGATGTTACAACATCCACAAAGATCCACAACTGTTGGTTCAGATGCAACTGCACACGTTGTTTCTTTCAAGCCTTGCTGGCTCAGACTGAGCTTTTCTGCTGGATTCAAGCAGAGTTCTGGAAACACTGAGGCACCGTTCCTGAACACACAGCTCTGCCTTGTCCAAGAGTCCTTGAGGATTATCGTACTGGTCAGTGACACAGCTCGACTTGTGTGAACGTGGTGCATCATGGTGCCACGGTCAACTTGGATGACTGTCTAGGGTCTCGTAAGAAACTCCTTCTAGGGACTGTGCCTAATGTAACCCTGAACTTAGACTGTCCCAGATGCAACGCCTTCGAAATGGGTCTCATATGTTTGACGAAAGCAGCGTGCAGATTTCTCAGCCGCGAAAGATCAGGGAAGATCCCCTGCCATTAGCGCTGCATCGCTGGACGTCCCACGGTTCGTGGTTTAAGCAATCGATCATTGAACAGTCATTAAGCAATCATCGAAACATCATGGAACGATCGTGAAACCATCACCAATCATCATCAAATAAGAATCAATGGATGATAATAAACGATCATTAAATGATAATCATTAGATAATGATACTCCAATAATCATCATTCAACTGATAACCATGAGAATCATCATTGTCAAATAATCAAATACTTCAACAATCTTCAAAGAAATCCTCAGCACTAAATACCCCCTGGTTAATAATCATCATTACTCGTATCATTCATCACGAAACAGCCCCTGGTAATGCGACTCATTCATCTTCCCCGGCCCAGTCCCAGAGCTTGCTGAATCGATCGAAGTGGAGGTGTGGCCGATGTCAACCCCACGCCGCGCGCAAGTGGCCGGGAAAGCCTTTGGAAATCATTGGATTCATAGGGATTATCTTACAAATACCAAGATTCGAATTACCAAGATTACTAAGATTTTGGTTTCGAATTATTTGGTTTTGAATTCTTCCTTAATCTCTTAGGAAAATTTCGAATTCTTCTTTGATAATTTGTTTTTTACTTGAATTCTTATTCATAGAGATTATTAAGAGTAATTCTTAGAGATTACTAAAAGTTAGCATTTGCATTACACTGTGAACTCTTGATTCCGGCCATGGCGTGGATTTACTCTGAGGAGTTTGGCAGTAGCCAGATGAACGGTAGTGGCGGGTTCTTTTACGAAAGCAGCAACAAGACCAACAAGACCAATAATACCAACAAGAAGCAGAAGAGGTATACAAGCAGAACCAAACAAGGACTAATACAAATTTTCGCACGTAAGCTGGATGTTTGGTGCGCCTGACACCACTTGTTGCTAAGGCAGTGATTTTGTAACGCTTTTGCATATGCAGCTTTGAAATCCTGCAGGCTGAAGCCAGTTCGACTGATTCCACTGCGGGATTTCAAAGTTCCGAGCTTGGCAATGAAGCCTTTCGAAGTGAGAGCCCTGCCTCCTGTTCGCTTGATTTCCTGGTTTGGACTCGCTCTTTGTACATTAGAATTTGATGGAGAAAAGTATGCCATTTGAATCCATTTGATGGATATGTGGGCTTTGGGCAAACTGTGGAGAAAAACACGTAGTGTAGCAAGCAAATAAGGGGCTTGATACCTGGGCAGAAGTGATTGAGAACTGCAATCGGCCATCAACAATGCAACATGAACGGTGTTGGAGAGGAATCATTTCTTGCTACTACTAACCATCAACCATCCATTGATAATCAATTAACCATCCATTGACCCTCCGCTGATATCATGATATGGTTGATAATCAACCATCCATTGAAAATCATTCCACTGACCACACCATGGTTGATAGTCAATTAACCATCCATTTATGGTTGAACTCACCATCTATGTACCATTGACTAACCATCCATGTGCACCGTCCATTCGTGACTCAGGCACGTCTCGAGTGCGCTGTCGCATCCCGGACTCTTCTGCGTTGGGAACATGGCAGGCCTCGGTGCGTCATCACGCCATGGAAATGGCATGTAGATGCATTTGTGGAGAGCTGGGTCAAGCAGTTAACCAACCAACCAGTGGTTAAATAGCTGGTTAATGGTTAATAATATAGGGGATAACTTAACTAGCAACTATAGAGGATATACAAGCTATAAATGGCTATGGGTCAAGCGGTTCACCAACCAATGATGGGGGATATTCACCAACAATCATAGGGAAAACAATGGTTAATGATAGGGGAAGCAGGGGTACGGGGTTTTGATCCACTGCCATTTGTGGGGCCGATGATTCTGCACATGATTGTTCATTGAAGATGGTCCATAATTTTGGTTATAGGGAAGAACAACCAAGAAGACTAGGGAATCTTTATGGTCAAACATGGGCAATGATGATGCGCAGGGATGGTAGAACGCGGTTGATACTAGGGGACGAACAATCATCAACAGTCAACAGTTGATTGTTGATAGAGAATTATGAACTTGATTTGTTTCTGTGCGCATTCATCCATGAACTGGCAATGGAAAGGCATGCCATGTGAAGCAGTGTCGCAGCTTCGCCACTTCTGACCTTGCTTTGGTGACATGAGATTGAAATCTGCAATGACTATCCGAAATTGTCGCAGCTGAGTAGAACAGGTTGGTGTGCTCAACTACGATTCGCTCTTTGCTGTGGCTCAGAACTTCGTTCCCTTCGAGGTGCCACGACAATTCCCATGGATTGAGAGACCACGCATCGAACGCGACTTGTGTTGGGCAATCGCACGAAGGGTTGCATCGTTTCCTCGGCCACCCTGCTGTTCTTTGTTGGACGCGTGCAGGTCTTGCAAAAGTCCATCGTTGGAAGAGTGTCGCCCAATGCCACAGCGCTGGGAAGCAACACACCACTTGTGCTGCGCCAGCCTTAGGGAACGGTGCTTCAGCACTGTTGAGAGCCGCGACTAGTGAACTTTCCACAAGAAACAGAGGTGCCTGGCACGGTGGCACGGGGCCCGGCTGTCAGGTATGGAGGACCTTTGGGAAGCCTCTTGAGGGAGACGGAAGGGTCCAAGCTTGGGGCTCAAGACCGTCAGATGGTCACCTGGTTGGGGCGGAGCATGTTGCGTCGCCGCAGCAACGGCGTCAGCATCGTTCCAGGTTTGCGTTTCACATGTTCTTCCAGCCATGTACCTGGGATCTGATCAAACCAGGTAGCAAAGCAGATTGAATTTCTCAAAAACAATATTTGATGAAATATGGTTTTCTCAAAGACAGATATGATCACATATGCATATTTCATGAATATGAAACCATAAGATTAATCAGATTGATCAATCAGATTTAATCTCTGAAGCTTCATGAAACCATATGAAACCCCAGCGTTTTTCAGTGGATGCCCAGCTGTTTGGGCCTGAGATGCGTGTTCCAACCGGATGGCTTTGACGGAGAAGTGGAGTCGACTCCTTGGGCGGGGCAGCCAAGAGACAGCCTTGGCCCGGTGGGTAGCAGAAGATTGATATGAGAAATGGCGATATACATGGATTGATATTATATAGTTACCATATATGGATATGTATATATATATATATAGATATATTGATGGTATATAGAAAATTCTTGAAAAGATACGTCATAGTTTTATAATCGATTGTACAAATATACATGCATATCTCAATAGATGATAGCACATGATAGATGATAATACATCTTGACATCTGGACCATCGTTACGTTCATCAGACTGTTTGGTGCCAAAGAATGCTGAAGTTGATCAAGGGGAATGATACCCAGCCATGTACGCACGTCGCATCATGGGGGTCATACTGGTTGCTGGTTTCAAACGCCACCATCTCTGGGGATGATTGCTTGACTTGCGTATATTTGGAGCACCGACCATCAACATCCACCAACTAGATGATAGAGCATATTTCAGTGTACCTTAATGGTATCCCAGGATTAATAAACCCCTGGTTGATTAACTAGGAGGGGTTCCCATCTTAATGGAAAACCAAAGCTTTTAGGGGATACCCCCTATTAATCAACCAGGGGTTTATTAGGGTTACCATTACTTGCATAATTAAAACGGACCTACACGCAGCATACGGATCTGCAATATCGTCTCATGTCGCATATTTATCTATGCAGATGCAATGAACCAGTGCGAAACTGCCATGGTTTGTCACCATAAACTATTTACTATATATTCAGCTACAATCAGCTACACTATTCTTTATCATCTATGGATTCATGGACCTCTTGTGTACACGAATCTACGTGTGCATACCAGGCTGCCATTGCAACTGCTTCCAGGTCTTGGACAGTCAGCGCGTCGCCTGCTTCCCACCAGCAATTCCCGGGCTTCCGGGCGGGCGCGAGGCCGCTGGGATGCGCTTGTCGAAGCTGCTGCCATCACCGAAGCAACAGCCAACCAGCAGCCAACCAGCAGCAAACCATCAACAAATTGGAACTACCCTCTGGTAAACTAGCCTGGCTAGCTGGATTTTGACCAGATTTTATGGTGAAACCCCATGAAAACTATAGTAAATGGTGGATTTTCCATTGCCATGTTAGTTTACCAGAGGGTAGTTCATACTGTTCAGCTGTGTCCAGCTGTCGAACGAAGTTTCTGCCTCGAAATGATGGACCTAATGGTTGGACACAACTGTGGGTTGATACTAGTAAGGCTTGATACATTGATTTGCTGGCAAAATTGGCCAACAAACATGCAGCCCCTGGCAGCCCCTGGCAGCCCCTGGCAGCCACTGGCAGGTGAAGATCACTTTGAGGATCCACGGCACTGCCTTGCCGTCCGAGGCACCCCATAGTCTCAGTAGCTATGATGATATGCAAGATCTGTTCGCTTAGTCAGTCCGCAATGGATACGCAATTACGCTGGCTTGATGAATAGATGATGTATACATCTATTCAGTATCAATCAGATCATCAATCACCATTGGTATGTACAAATGATACATATTTATACATAGTCGTTCTATATGTATATATTCAAGAGCATATGAGCATAGCCATTGTCAGCCATTGTGAACGATAGTTGATGGTCATATCATATGGCCAACATTCACCAAGCGGGAGCAACTGCCAAGAGGTTTGATCATCAACATGATTCAATATGGCTATTGATGGACAACTGTTTTCATCATTTTCCCGTTCATGGTTTTCACTGACCAACAGTCAGCACCATCAACAACCCTCACCTGGCGGCTTGAGTTGCACAAGGCATCCTTTCTGCTCTACCCACAGCGAGAGCTCTTCACAGTCCCCCTGGAAGGCTGGCGTCGGCCCCATGATTCAGAAACCATTTCAGATGTTGTTTAATTCGCAGTGATGGTCATGGTGAATAATGATGATTGATGATGATGATGATGATGATGATGATGATGGTGATGATGATGATGATGATGATGATGATGATGATGATGATCATGATGATGATGATGATGATGATGATGATGATGATGCTGATGATGATGGTGATGATGATGATGATGATGATGATGATGATGATGATGATGGCTATACTTCCATATAGTTGCTGGTCAAAGAATAGTTAAAGGGTGGTGCATAGTGGTCAATGATTGTGTTTGATCATCACGAATAGCGGTTTGTGGGTTCATCATGTGGTATACCAAGTGTTTGCCTGTCAGTAGGTCTCCGGAGCGGTGTCAGGAGAAACGACTTCCTCAAACGTCAAGGTGCAGGTTCGGGCCCCACGTCACTCAGCGTGGCATGAAATGTCAAGAGATCCATTTGGTGTTTCATGTCGTGAGTCCATCGATCTGGTGGTTTCTAAAATTAGGGGACGCCCCAAATCATTCAATATCAACCATTCAATTAATAAACCAACCCTTTTCATCCCTTTTCTGGGTCCCCTATTTTGAGAAATATCCATGGTCAGTTTCACTCAGTGGTCTAATCCACTTGATTGATCCTGAGGTCGGTTTGGTCGGTCAGGAGCAGCAATGGCAGTGCTGTGTGGTTTTGTGTGTGGTGATGATGCAGTGCGTGTTCGGAAATTCTTCAGCACTGAACTGGGGTCCATAAACGTGGTACCCCGCATAGCTGCTTGGTGGCTAATGGATGCTAATGGTTGGTTGGGGGTCGTTCTGTACGTGACAACTGTCACTGCGATCGTTTGAATTCCAAGTCATCCAACGAACGTCAAACAATGAACAAACAAATTCATGATAATCATTATCCAACCAACCAATTACCACAATGATTACCCAACCAGAATGGTTGGTTGATCATGTCACCCAACCCTGCTTGGTTGATCACGTACCCCACCCAACCATCGGTTGATCACTTGGACCCGTTGGGCCGCCAGGAGATCAGCCTGCCGACTCTTCCCGTGAAGCTGTTGGCCCAAAATACCCAGTTCCAGGGGCCGGTGCCCAACGGCATGTCTCTCGCGCAGCGAAGTGGTCGCCATGGTGGTACTAACCATCCATGGTGGCACCATCTGTGGTTCTAGGGTTATAAGGAATAACGTTTAATAATAGGGGAGAACCATCAACATCAATGGTTAAACAACCTATATGGTGGTTTTTCAGCCAGTTTGGGAACTCCCGAGTTATCATCCTTTATCTTAGCCATTGGAAGAGATAAACCATCCATTGTGGGGTCCTCTATTTCGAGAAATACCCATTATTTTCCTGGTAAAACCACCAGTACAGTGACGGCTGGCCAATACACCATGTGTGGCGAATGGACAAACCCCATGATGGGGCAACAAAATCTCCCACCATTTGTGGATACATATAGATGGATATAGGGGATTGCGTGGCGTGCCGAACCTGTTGGCAAAGGCTGCAATCAGCTTAGCTTCTTGCGTGATTCCAAAAGTGGTTTAAGACTCAACATCTTACAGATTCTAGGTTGATCAAGCTTTTGCTAGCATTTTTTGGTTGCGTTTTTCTCTGATATTGCGATTCGTTGCCAAACGGATCTGGAAAGCATATCCGGCAGTACTGGGAAGCAGGGTGAAGTCGTGGCATCATGTGCCGGGCAGTGAATTTATGATTTTTTTTTGTGTCCTGGTTTGAATCCACATGTTTGACGTCGTTTCAATGTCGTTCTGACGTCATTCTGGATGGGTCCACCTGGGATTTCAAGGTGCGTTCCTTAAATGTTTTGACTTATTGTGACATTCGACATGTAGGGCGAGACCAATGTGATTTACATGCATATGCACAGCAAGGTGTACTGGTTGGATGCAATATGATATGCGCACAACATGGTGTTGCGATATACATGATGAACCTCGGTGTGCGCACATGGTAATTTGCACGGTTTTGCACCTGCTCGTAGCATGCAATTACTTTCTGGAAACCGCCATTGCATGCAGGAACGCACTTGATTTATCATGCAGGTTTGACTTGGGAATGAGTTTGTCATTTGCATGCAACTACCCTGCAGTTGGTGTACTCCATGGCAATCATTGAAAGGAAGTTCGGAAGAAACAAATCTGACTGAAAGTTCCACCAGCCCCCAGATATCAGAGATGTGGATGGTCTTGGCGCCAAAAATTGAGAGCCTCTACGGCACACTTGCAACCTTTTTTTGATGTTCCAAGAGAGGCAGATACAGATCGACAGAGTCGGATAGGGATAGATAAAGATGATGAAGATTGATGAAGATAGAGAAAGAGAAATGGATAGACATAGACAAATAGATAATTAAACAGATGAGTAGCTGGATAGATATTTAGATGTGTTGACAGACACATGGAAATGTAGATAGCTAGATACATAGACATCATACGAAGACAGACATGTAGATACTAGGTAGTTTGATAGGTAGATACCCAGATGGCACATTGGCTAGATAGATGATAGACAGATAGCCAGCTAGCCAGATAGATCCATAGGCAGGTAGTTAGCATTAGTTAGATAGGTGCTCGGAAAGAGCTGATAGCATCAAGAATTAGACACCATGAATATTTATGAATCATCATTTATCAACCATTATGACTTATTTTTGGGAAATACGGTGGTTTCTCAAAATAGGGAACCCTTTATATAAATCATCCATTAACCATTTGTAAGTCATAAACCATCCATTTTTTTGAGTTATATATATATATACACACACATTAGTTTATATAAATAATATAGATACATACAATAATAGTCATTTAGCCATCAGTTCTTAATATCAGACCTTGGCGCCAGGCACATGTGAAGCTTTGGGTGACTCCCACCAACTACACTGCGTCCGTTGACCCAGGGGCCACCTGGTGCCACTGGGGAAGCTGCCGATGTTTCGCCTTGCCTTCGCCTTGCCTTCGCCTTGCCTTCGCCTTGCGAACTTGGGGCGTTCTATGGTCTACGGTACCTGCTTGTGGACTTGCATTGCTTGGCCCCATCTTGCAAGGCCAAGCGATGGCAATCTGAGCTTGGTGGAGATTCCCTTGGCAGAGTCCGGAATCTGAACGCGCAGTGGGAATATGGTGGACGCACAGGACCACTATGTACCACAGACTATTGATTGATTATTCATTGACTATACTGTAACTATGTATCAGTGACTGATCTCCATATGCTGACCCTGTATACATGTAGCAAAACGGGCCTTTCTCCAAATATGTGTAACGCCCAGTCATCATCCTTTATATTCACCATTTGTACCATTTTTTGGGTTCCCCAATGATTTCAGAAACCCCAATGTATGACTGTCATAATTTAGGTGCGATATTGTAGCTTATGATAGGTTGATATTGACAGCTCCAAGGTCAACACCCCACGAAATTCCGAGCTCCGACCATCACTTCTGGTGAACAGCCCTCTATGATGAAACTCACTTAGCTTTCCCCCAACAGTTAACCGTCAGACATCTTCTGACATTTGGGATGTTGAATTTACCTATTCTGCCGAGACCACTTTTGTTCCACCTATTTGCCTATGATTTTTTTGCAGTATTTGGGATGTTCAATCCTGGGTTTACGTAGTTTCTTCCCAGAACTACAGGGTGAAACGACCCACAGATACTGCAAAACAGCTGGGTGCTGAGGTTGAGCCTTTTGATGAGTGCGCCGGTGGTGGACTACTCCGTCACCTTTCCCCCTGGGATGATGTCAGTTTGCCCAGTGACCTTAGGGACCAAGAAACTTCGAGATCTTCTGTAAACTCATCTGAATCAAATTAAACCATTGTGAAAGGTGTGACGAGGTGTGAGAGCATCCAAGCGCAAGACAAGAAGATACACGAAGCACCTGCCTCATCGTGCTTTGCAATTGCACAGAAGAATCTCGAACCAATCTACGATTTTTTGCAGATGTTTGTCGAGGCATCCCTTGCATCGCTCGGGACTTCAGGAAGTTCGGCCCAAGTCTGCAGCCGTTTCCCGTGTGTCCATGGATCCAGAAATGAACGGGGGCATCGTGGCCGCACGTCGGGGGTGGCATGTGCCAACAGTTGCCCCACAATGCACCAGTTTGATTTGCAGTGCCATTGCCTTGGAACCCGATGGATCTTTGCCTGTGGTCTCGGCTTTGCTTTTTGGCTACCGGTGGATGAAACGGCCCAAAGGGCGCAAGCTGCATGTGTCAACGACCCAAATTGCAGCAAGTCCAGTTCGAACGCTCTTCTTTCTGCCTGCGACAGCAATGCTGTCGATCATTCCACTACTGGTTGCGCAGAATTTTTTTCTGTCGGCTGAACTATGGGGAGCAGTCTGTGCAGCAGAAGGCTTGGCAAAAATCATTTGTGCAGTACCTGTTGCTGCACTTCTGGGCTCCTGGGGCCGCAAGCCTGTCTTGGTCCTCTCATTCATTTGCTTTGCAGTTTCTATGCTCGCTCTCGCTCAGACTGGTTCCGTTCTTGGCTTGCTAGGAGCCAAGCTTTTGTTTGGAGCGTCCATTTTGGGACAAAATTCTGGCATGCAGCTCTTTCTGACTGATATCTCAACCCCAGAAAACAGGAGCAGAGTGATGGCACCTGTTCTTATGGCAGAGAAGCTCTCCAGTATGCTCGGACCGCTCATCGGGGGACTGCTGGTTCAAACTTTTGGTGCTACAATGGCTACGACACAGCTTGCCGGCGTGACGTGCTTCGATCGCAAGATTGGAGCCACCAACATGGTGATCAGATCACCGTTAGTGGAATCACCACAGGTCCACAAACACATACCATCTTGGAGCCATAGCCATCCATAGCCATGTGAATGTATGGCATGTACAACCATGGAAAATGAGACTAGTCAAAATAGATGCACTATGTGATACTACGTATTGCTTTGTATATGCACTTGTCTCTTTTTGTGATCGTCTGCTGTTTAGCATTCCACCATGATTGTATGGTCAAGTTGTCAAGCGGCCGCCAAGGTTCGTCGCTGCTTCCCTGAATCAGGGCATGCTGAAGGAGACGAAACCAGAGCAAGTACTGAACAAAGCCACTGAAGAAGCTCCTTCGAAGAAGTTCTTGCAACTTTTTCGCGACGTCCGAGTCAAGGAAGCTGTGATCTTTTCTGCTGCCTATTGGGGCATCGTAGCCAGTACACTGTACTGCTTGGTTCCATTGATGCTGACCCAAGTCTTCAGTCTGGGTGCCTTGGCCTTCCCCATCGTCCTCGCAGCAACAAATCTGCTGTGCTTCTTTTGTGCCAAACCTGCAGCAGAATGGTCCGATCGCTGGGGACGAAAGGCCGTCTTGGTGCCCGGAATGGTCTTGGTTGGAATGGCCACGCTGTTGCTTGCCTTTGTGCCACACTTTGTCACGAGCCAAAGCACAGAAATTCTGGCGCTGACACTTTTGCTGGGCGCTTTGGCCATAGGCCAAGGCTTGGTAGGTCCAGCGTTGCCAACCATTTTCACGGATGGTGTGGAACCAAGTCTGCATGTGGAGTCTTTGTCCTTGCTCCGGATGTTCACGGAGGTCGGTGCAGTGATATTGTCGCTGACCATGTCTTCCTTGGTTGGGTCATCGGGATTTGGCTTCCCTTTGATAACGGCAGGTGTTGCAGCACTTTTGTCGGCTGCACGCTTCTCAATGAAATACCAGGCTTAAACAGCCGCCTTGTACAGAGGAACAGCCTCCAGAGGAACAGCTGGATTCTATTGCGGTAGTTTCTTGCCAATGTGCATGATAGGGTGCATGATATGCGTTTCGGCTAATACTTCCATTTTTGAGCACCTGAATGGGTGATCAAACCCATGCTTCGACATGGTTTCGAACAGCGAAACAGCGCTCATGCCTTTTTTTTAGTGAGCTCTTGCTCTCAGCCTCACGAAGTACAGTAACTCGCGATATACCAAAAGACCTCGAGCTACTGCAAAAGGCGAGCGCTGAGCTGTGAAGAGATATGATCAGACAAACGCAGCAAGTAAACACCCACGGTGTACTTTTGTAAATCTGTCCCGGCAATGGCACAATTATGTTGGACAATGATAGTACAGTTTTCATTTTCTGCTGTCATCTCAGGTTCAGCACATACTTTGTGGATCCAGATGAGGACTGCTTGGAAGGGAAACTTGTGTTGAGAAGGTCTAGGTTTTTTGGCTTTCCACAGGCTACGGGTCATCATACACTTTAGATTGGATTCATCCTCAAAAACATCCGAAGGATATGAAAGCTATGGGGGTCCGGGCACAGGATAGTAACTATCCAAGATGGTACAGGAGCCCATCCCAGAAGTTGTGATGTCCTGTGTAGAATAGAAGCAGAAAACGCAGGCTGACAGCCTGCACGGCGTGCCATGATGACAATAGAAATGCGGGAACCGCAGGATCCAAAGGTATACATGTTGATACACCTCTACTGCATCAGGTTTGATTGGAAGTGAGGAACAGGTTAGACCATTTTAACCCGCATAAACAAGACTCACTAAGATTCTGCTTTGAATCTGAGGAAGGAGGTGACCAACCGCGGTGTTCCTTCATGTCCCAACCCGGTGCCTCAAGGGGTCCGTTTGGTCAAACCACACGCGCACAGGCAGCACCCTCTGACCAGGGCCTCTTGGTACGTGGTGTTGCTACCGTCGAGGTCAGAGTCAAGTGATGTGGCAGATGGCAGCTGGGGCGTAGCCATTTTCAACCATTTTTAGTCGTGAATCGATCCCAACAGCTCCACGATTTTCTTCATTCTTGGGATATGGACACCTTGGGTAAAGGGGCGCCCCCTCACCCTTGACATGTCCAGAGTAGCCAGGTGGATGAAGTGATGCACAGCCAATTCAACACAGACAAACTTGTGATCATCCAGCAAGATTTGATAGACTGAAAAGGCAAATGGATGCGAATGGACACTGACTATCTTGATTTTTTGGGTATGACTGCAATAGTGACGAATTAACTAGTCATCAGTGATGAAAAGGCGACAATATGCCGATGAATGATTATTGATGTTACTAGTAGCGACAATCGTGAATGATAGTCACAATGTAGTAATCAACAAGTTGATATCGATAGCAGGGTACAGCTGACCCAGTGCCAAAACTCTTAAGTTTCCCAATGGATTAGCTGGTGATGGATTAGCTGGTGATGGATTAGCTGGTGAGGTTCCGGCTGGTATGTGCAGGAGGAGACTATCATGACGCTTTACAACACAGGAGAAGATTATCAGTCTCAACCAGTAGAACCACAAGTTGTTCAGCGACTGCTTGTCGCAACAACTATGAATTTTTGAAGTGATCGGACAAGCATGACAGCACTATCTTATGTGCTCTTGTTGATTGACACGCCAGGAGTTGCTTCCAAATCATCCGATTTCTGGATGTTCTGCTGGTTGGTGGTTTGAATTATCATGGCTCAAATCTCCAACAAACCAGCCATAGAATCCCAGCAGGAAAACCACGGACTCTGGAAATAGCTCAAATGGTGGAAGACCTCCACACTTCTTGCACACCTGAAGATGCTTTATCTGTGTTCATCCAACCATATCCAACCCATCCAAGAGTGAGGAGAGCCCACGACGTTGCCAGGTTTCTCCATCGATGCTGCTCTCCGCTCCAAAAGTCACAGCCATTTACCCGAGGATGATACCATGGTGCCTCGGCAGAAAAGCTTGTATCTACTTCGAGGGTGTGGCGCCCCCCCCCAACAAACAGAACCCCAACATGCCCAACTCCCAGCTTGCGCTTCCTGATTTTAGAGTCGAAAGCCTCGTTGAAGGATTTGAACGCTTCCCGACACGGATGGGTGTGCCGGCGCGATCCTCGAACAAACTGCGCTCAGGCTGGATCGCAGCCGTCGAGTTCCCGACTTTGAGGAGGACCGATCCAGCTGCGCATTGCACACCAACAGCGGAGTGCCAGCTGCCACCCTTTCTGAACACTCAGATCCATGAATCATTAACCCTCACCAACCATCATGAATTTACATGAATTTACCATCATTACTTAACCATGGACCATCGTTAACCATGTTCAACTTTCATCAACCACCCAGTTATCATGTGGTCAGATCTGTCATTTTTGGTGTCACGGCTGGACAGGATCCGAGCATTTTGGTCAGTGGACTTGGATTTGTGAACACCAACCGCCTTCGTTGTCGCTTCACGGATTCCGTTGCTGAGCTGCGTTTGGTGTGGGCAAAAGTGCTGCGTGTGCATGGTGGGAACCAGCTGGGTTGAAGTGGTTTCAAGGGTTGATACAGTCGTTGTAAGAGGGTAGGTCAAGATGAAGAAGCGGAGATACAAAGCAGACTTCCCAAGACAGTTGGGCTGCTCATTTTGTAGACCAGACCTTAAAAACCTTTGCCACAAAACAGCCCAAATGAGTGCAATTGCATTTTTTCAGCGAGGGTTTAGAGCAGCAACTCTCCGATCTACTTGGTTGGTTACTTCCCCCATCAACAATTCCCGAACACTCTCACTGTAACCAATGCGGGTATGAATACCTTCCATAGACAGGGGTGGGTGGACAAACATGATTCTGTATTTTGTATCGTGCATTTCCCTTCGAGTTTCCTGATTCTGTAGTGTGTTCCCTATTTGTTACACTCTGGTAAACTAACAGTTCGCAATGGAAAATCACCATGTTTTGCAGAGATTCCCTAGGAAACGATTTATAATTGGTGGATTTTCCAGCCAGCCACGTTAGTTTAACAACGCTGTCCATAGCCACGGCCGCCTGGCTGAGGCTGGCCGTGCCATCGTGTCGCCGTACACCATGTACATCAGCACTACCCAGGCCCCGTGACGGAATGAGGGGCCCGGATTTTGCCCATGGGTCCTGTCACATGTAGTCACCAAGCGAGATATGATTTGTCAACTTGTAGCTGCTTTAATCTCTGGAGAGGAATTACATCCAGAACAGATTCATCAGGAAAACAAATTAAGAGCCTAGAACACCAAGTTTTCTTCAGCGAAAGGTTGGAGACCACTCAGCTTGTACGCAGTTGCATTGCGCCTCGGATCCTATGAACTTGCGCTGCTTCGCCTTGTTCACACACAAGCACCGCTCTGAAGCTTTGAGCCTGGGAGGTTCGATGTACTTTGCCTCTGTACGAACTACCAGGAGACGACGGCTGCTGTAGGGTCCGAGGTGGGTTCTAACGACATGCAGCTGCAACTTTTTGTCGATGGAGGACTGCCAAAAGTTTAGCGTCCTGACAAAAGTGCAACTGAATTCCTTTACAGACCATTATCAACCATTACCTAAGCACTATCAATCATGAATCATCATGAACCAGGACTCACTATGGTCCTATCATGTCCTAGATGTCATGAAGCATCATCATTCACGAATCATCCATAGATCATAGTCATCATCCTATAATGTCCTATACGTCATGAAGCATCATCATTCACTAATCATCATCATTCACTAATCATTCACTAATCACTAGTACATATATTATATCATTCACCAATCATTCACTAATATCATTCACCAATCATCATCGAGTATATCGACCATAGATCCTTTGTTTGATGGTCCCCAGCATGGTCTCCAGGAACTTCGAACGTCACCATTCAAGTGGCCAACGATGGAGCAGAGTGGTCACAGGAAATTTTGGAGGCGACCAGATGGAATTTCTACAGAGTGGTACCCCCAGTCCTGAGCGATTCTGTGAAGATAACTAGGGTAACTACTAGGCGAATGGTAGATATAGCTAGCTTGTTCAATGCCGAATCTCAACCAACTCATGACTGCGGGGGTACCACTGTATGATGCTGCTGGTCGTTTCATTTTCTTTAGCTTCCATACAATGTTGGATGGGCATCAACCTGATGCCGCCCCACTTGAAGACAAGAGTACATGTTTTTGGTCCATTTTTGTTTTAAAGGAGGTGACTCAAACATGGTTACGGCCTGTGTTTTCAGGATATTGCCGCGTTTGGATGGCTTCTGTTTGACTTGTAGCGTTTTGACGTTTGTGCGTTTTAATCGCATGTGATCTTGGTGTTGCTGAAGCGCCAGTTTCAAGCCACAAGCTGAGGTTTGGGGGAATGAGTGGCTGATGATTTTTCGAGCTGCTGCACTTTTTAACATGCTTGGGGTATACGATCATGTTGATAATGAGGTTAATGATAATGATTGATTCACTTGCTGATGATTAACAATGGCGAATTAACCTTCCAAAGTTTCAAAGCGTTGTTTCTAAGGTTACATTGCCTGCTGATTCATTGAGCGGTGGACTGGCTGAAGATGGGAAAATCCATGCCCTTGGATGAAGTAATGGCGTGTCCAATAGCCTTCAGGGGTGATTTTTCTTCCATTTGTCACCGTTTCTTGATCCAAAAATACATTATATAGTCGGCTTTTGTGCCTTTCTCCGGATTTAAATGGTTTCAAAATTATCATTTGTTGGACTATCAATTCAATTATTTGACCATAGTTTTCTCCACTAACCATCATGTAACCTTGCGTTTTGGAACTTGAGGAGTTCCGAAATCAGCAGTTCCCCCTTGTGTTCCGGAGGGGTGAGGCCATTTCCAGGGTGGCGTCCAGCTCGGCAGCGCGCAGGTCTACATCATTTCCGCAGTCGAGCTGTGGACAGCCTCCTTGAATCCCAACTTCGGAGTAGCTACCGGCAACACGGTACAGGCGCGGTTGTCGACTGCCGGTGGTTGACAACCACAACAACAGGTGAAGATAGGTGATGGTTGGTGGTGGTTGGTGATGGTTGGTGATGGTTGGTGATGGTTGGTGATGGTTGATGACAAGAAAGACATTAAACAATATTAAACACACATTCATCATTGATGTTGCTTAAAGTATCGACTGTTCCGTAGCATTCGTTTTCATTAAGACCCTCATCCATGTTGGTGATGTTGCTTATGCTTATGACCATTTACCACCACTAAGGCATCAACCATCATGAATCATCATGTAACCATCATTTGACTGTCAATTGTTTTTCCACCAACTATTCATCATGTAACTATGAATTTACCATCATTCAACAATCATTCAACCTCCAGTAATGATCATTATTGACATTGATTAGTCATTGTCAGCCATTATGAACCACCAATATTGATTCATAGGATTATAACCACCAACCAGTAGTGATCACCATTGACATTTACAGCTATTGATTATCAGCCATTATTAACCACAAATCAACCAATGATGTCAATAATGATCACAGTCATAATCACTCATTATCAAACGTTAAAACCATTAACTATCATGGTTAACAACTAGTTGTCATAGTCATAAACACTAATCATCATAGTTCACAATTAAATGACCACTAATTCTCATAGTTCACCATTAAATAACCACCAATTCTCATAGTTCACAATTAAATAACCACCAATTCTCTTAGTTCACCACTAAATAACCACCAATTCTCTTAGTTCACCACTAAATAACCACTAGTTATCATAGTTCGAATCACCCACCAGTCCTTCAACCTCCAAGGGCGAGGTGGCTGCTTGGCTCCAGGTGACTACGGCCAGTGCCTTGCCTCGCATCACCTCCCTGGGCTGCCTCTTCGGTTTGGGACACGAGTCCCGCTCGGAGGCGAAGAGGGGAACCCCCGGGTGGTAGGTCAGTGGTGACTCGGGGTACGGAGATTCGTGGTGCTTGGTGGGGAGCCCTGAAGGGTGAAGGATCACCAACAATATCTACTATAGTTGGTACCAGTTGGAGGCTATAGTAGGATCATCCAACCGATACCATCATAGCTACCATGATCCACCTCATCATGATCAATAATGGTTAAACATAATCAGGATGAACATCCATAATATTAGTAATACAAGAATTTGGTTCATTATCAATGTGGTTTTGAATGGAGATCAGAATGATAATGGTAATGAAGATTAGTATGAGATAATAGGCAACGATAGTGGTTAAACAACCACTATATGGCGGTTTCTTAAACTGGAGAACCCCGAAAGTTATGGTTGGTTTATTACTCATGATGATTCATAAAGGATGATTTGGGGGTCCCCCTATTTTCAGAAACATCCATATAGTGAACCTGGAATGGTTGCTATGGTATTGATATAGGCTATACAATGGTTATACTAAGATGAGGATCATGGTTGACCATGAGTTACTATCCAACACACAATGGATCATTACAGTTGTTACGATGAATGTTGTCAAAAGTCAACTGACAAATGAATAAAGGCTTAACAAATTAACAACATGCAAGATTTGTCAACCAATTTTATATAAATGATATTTAGTGATGATCAGTGATAGTTAGAGTTAGTGATGATCAATGACGGTTGTTTACTATTGTTACCTAGTTGGTTGATTGATAATTCATGCAGATGACGAGAACTGGGACGAGTCGAACCCGTGGAATGTGTGAGCAAAAGACACTGCTGTTTCTTTCAATGATCACCTTTGCAACGCGGTGAGCCATTGAACTTGCATCCCTTGACACAGCCATTGACGGAGCACGTGAAAGAAGTTCAAAGGAGGCAAGGTTCAAGAAAAGTGGGCGATACAGAGTTGTTCTGTTTATGTGCAAATATATCACTTGTTTATACAGTAACTATCCGTTTATATTCCTAGCCTTGGAGTCATATGATGCATTTCACTTTCCCATCACATTCACTAGCATTTCCTCCGAAAATGTGGCTCAAGTGTCAGACTTTTTTGGGGCAAAAGTGGCCCGTCACAAGAAAAGTGCTCTTACCTATGCGGCGAATGCATTGGAGCTTCTATAGCTTCTATATTCTTCCAGCTTTGGTCAGCTACTCGTGTCTTGCAGAACTCCTCCCTGACGACGAGTGTTCTGAAAGTGGCTGCGCCCTGAGCCAGCTGCAGCTTGCGCAACGCCAACTCTCAGATCCAGAGGTCATTTCAAGTTGTGCAAATGACACTGAGTGCGACAAGAACCGCACGTGTGTTTTCAAGGAAGATCGGACATGGAGCCAATGTGTGCCCTTGGATGACAAGACCTTCCAGATAGAATGCCAATATTGGGATAGAAAGATGCGACTAGCTGCCATCAATGCAACAAAAATGCTATGCGACTCCGTCAAGTGTGAATGGGATCAGGACTCTTAGCTGATTTCAGTATTTAGATGGCAAGCCATACTTGGATCAGATTTGTCTACATAGGCGATCTCTCTCTCTCTCTCTCTCTCTGAATCTCTGTGATTTTTGTACTTTTCATTGACCTTGAATCCACTCCACAGGTTTTCACTGACTTATCGTGGATGCTAAGCTGGGCTCACGGCTCGGTTCATCCTTTTCGCAAACTGAGGATTGCGAAATGGGAACGATATGTGTTAGCAAGCCAGACGGTAGCTGGGCTCAGTGTGTGCCTTTGGACAAGGACAAGTGCTGCGGGTCGCCACATGGATGAGTTGAAGATGTTGAAGGTTTGCAACATGAAGACTGAGCAACAGTCTAAATCTAAAGAGGGCCATCAATTTAGATATGTGGCGCGCAAGGCACAGTGCTAGCTGGGTAAATGCTGGGCATGCTCGGGTTGAGGCCATATATCTTCCTGGTTGGGCGATGTTGGGTACATTGGGCCCCAATTATTTGGAGCGCTCTCATCCAAATGCGGAACCAATTTGCTGGGATTGTTTTTGGACGCCTCTTTAGCACTGATTTTGCGGTCATTGGGCACTCAACCCGTATCACCAAGATGTCCATTTTTCAAAATCCTGGAAGAAACATGAAAAACAAACTAGCACATGTACGATCAGTAGAAATACATAGAAAATCATAGAAATACTGTATATCTTTTCAGCAATTCCAAGACGTTTTCGTATGTCGGGCTCAAAACTGACCCCCTCAAAAAAGTTCGTCGAACCTCCAGATCGACCGAGTAACATTTTGACGATGGAATTAGAGATCTTGTTGAACACTTGCTATAGCGTTTAGTGCAGGTTCTGTCATCACACCCTTGGAGTGGCAGATGTTCCTTTGCTCACAGGAGAATTTTCAAGAGCAGTGCGTCGGATGGGAGGATGATTTCCGCTTGGCAGGGATCAGGGCAACCCACTTCAACTGCCCAAATACTCGATGCATCTTGGCTTCAACAGACTTCACTTGTTTGATCCATGTCCAATGCATCAAGGGTTACAAGTGCGGCGTCTCTTGGCGTTGGAAATCCAAGGTTACTCGCAGGATTGGTGCGTTCGCGGTGCACGGTGTGCTCTCCAGGAGAATGGCAAGTGGGGGCAGTGCATTGAGTGTCATGAGAAGAGAGCCTCGACCTGCTAAGCTGGGTTGATTCATGTTGATTCCCGGAAGTGTCAGGATGAATTGATCGCTGCCGAGGGTTAAGGGCACCTGTAGCCCTAGTGAACATCACAAAGAATGGCAGGATCCTTGTTGGGAATCCACCGTTCATAAACTTTAAGCACTTTAAGCTCGTTTGATGTCATTCGTCTTTGTTTACTTCTATCATCTTCAAGCTCGATCTGTCCACAGTTGTGCAGCTTCTTGTGCACTGGGAGTCTGTTCTCACAAGTAGACTTTTCCTCGCAACCTGAGCACAAAATCATTTGTACCTAGTCTACTAGTGGGATTCACAACCCTGGCTACAACTGAGTGACCTCACCCCATCCAAGCCATGGTCCGCTTCCATCCACTTCCATCATCCACTTCCATCCACTTCCATGGGACCCTGATCTGAGGTTTCCAAACCAACTGCTACTCCTGGCGGAAGGAATTCATCGAAGCAGCAGAGGCTGCTTGCCATCGGAAGTGCTTGTTCCTCGGCCACCGAAATGTGCGACGAAAGGCTGAGTCACCATGCGGCTGCGTTTGACCACAGCGGGGGATCACCAGCCATGGTGTAGCCATGGGTGGATTTCCCATAGGGTCCATGTCCACTTGGGATTTCTTGGTGTTTTTTCATTGGGGTCTGGGTTTCTAGTGGAGTAAAACTACGTCCAAAGGCCTCGGTATGAAACTTACGTGTCGTGGGTTCATCCTTTCTCATTGCTTCAATGCTTTTGGGAAGATCACCCACATTCCGCACCATGCGAGTGTAGACGATGGTCAAGGTCAAGGTCTCTCAAAGGAGTTGACAGTTGTCCAGCTTTACTAGCAGGATTTGCATTTGCAGAATCATGAGGAAGTGTATCCACTTCACATTTTTCCATTTTAGAGATTGATGGTTTTCGTCTCTCCGCTGCTGAGGGCAGCGGAGGTACATTAGTGGATATGCGAGAACTTCCCTCTGCAAGTGCGAGGGGCTGCATCCCTGCCAATGTTTTGTGGAAGATTATGCTATAGCTGGTAAAAAGTATGGCTCCCTGTAATTGTTCCCATAAACCTGCTTTTAGGTGATAGATGAGACAGGGCCGATGATTCTCTTCGACACCTCCAGCAGCAATTCTCAGCTTGATCCCAAGGTTCGATGAAGCTTTCGAAGATAAGTCTGGAGATTCCGAGCTAGAAGGACGTGGCCCTGACATGGCTGATGAGTGAGTTGAAGGTTCGTTGACTTTGGTCACCATTTTAGCTTAGTGAATTTCATGGCTATGAATGAAACTTGTGAAGCATATGTTTTCTAAAAAGCAAATCTGATCTAAGAACTTATGATCGATCGCCAAACGACATTCACATTCCCGAGTTTGTGGGCTGGGTCACTTTGCAATCGCAGGAGATGCAGGAGCTTTGCAAACTGAATCAGACACTCAAACTCTCAAGGAGAGATAGTCTTGGCGTGAGGTCTAAAAGAGAGCGTTTGCAGGGCATGGAGTGGTTGATGTTTGGCTTGATATTATAAGTGGTTGATGAGTTCATCAAGCCAAATAGCGCTGTTGATGTTACAACTGGATCTTCTCTACAGTTGCTGTTTGGCTTGATGGATGGAGTTGTTTTCTGTCGCATTTCATCCCGGCGATGGATGCAGAAGCTCTGCTTGTGTTGGGCAGAGGACTGGAAGATGCCGGGACAATGCATGCCCTATAGTGGGACTGGTGCTACTTTGGGCCCATTGAAGATCTAGAATGCTTGCAGTATGTGGTGCTGACAGATTCTGTAGCTAGTCAGGCCAGCATTCAAGCTGCGTATGTGTTGGAAGATGCCAAGATCTACCTTGAACGTTTCCCGAACAGCTCACCAGCAGAGGATTTTGCAACTTGATCCTTGTGCTGCCAGGCAGTCTTCCTGGGAACGAATGACATCCTGTGCATTGCTGACCAACCGGCTTGAACCTTAGATGCGGGCGCAATCGGCTAGGAAATAACATCCATATCATCTTGAACATGCATTGATGCAAAGGGAAAGTGCCCTAGGATTGCATAACCCCTGACATTGTGTTGCTGATACTATCAGATTCGCACAAATGATACTTCGTGCTCGGGATACTTCCACTTACACAAAGGTTTCAAAAGTGGGAACACCCACACACACGTTGCCAGTGCTACTTTCCTTTTCTGGTGCTCCATTCACGCCTGCGAGCTTCGGGTAATCTCATTGTCCAGGAAACCACTCCCAGTTTTCTTCAACATGGTTGCTTCGTCAGACTTTCTGATCTTTTTGGGTCACTGGAAACTTGTTTTTTCCACTGATCGACCTAGTTCCATCTTTGTGGGATACGCTGCCATCTACGGGGCAAATCGTAGTTCCGTCTCCCCACAGGATGCCCAGCCTGGCTGACCGGATGACCCTTGCATCGACCCCCATGGCATCGCCACGGCGTCGAGGTCAAGAGCTTTTCGTTGCGACGGGCTGGAACTGCAGATCCAGGAGGCAGATGATGGTCATCATCCATCAAGATGAAGATAGGTCATACTCCAATGCTTGGTCAACATCATGAATTGCAATGATAGTCAGCATCATCAAGAATCATGAAGATTGATAGGAACATAACAGGAACATAACCCCACACATAGGTGCTTCAATGGATGCATTGCATTTTTATTCTTATTCTTACGATTATTACTATTATTAGTTATTATTGTCAATGGATGATTACAAATGCGTTTTGAGCCAGTGATGATGGAGAAAGGATGGAAACCGTCATTACCTTCACATTGTCGATGGCTTGACTCAATCAGAAATCAAGACTTACAGCTTGACATCGTAAGAATCCGGTCTATTCTTATTGTGGTACAATGTTTGGGCGTGGACAGTCCAGCTTAAGAGAAGTGGCAGGGAAAGGACGTTGATGAGCTGCCTCGTGTGACTTGTGATGAATGCTCAGGCACCACGGACTCGCAAGTGCAGATTGGTTTCCGCCTCACATATTCTCCTGCATCCGGCCGTGCGGGAGCCAAGATTCCCTGGGAAGAACGGCATGAAC
>VSDK01007698.1:137984-162235 GCA_009767595.1 Symbiodinium kawagutii | reverse complement strand
CAGGAACGTCACGCATGTCATGCGGGATCACGTCATCCAGGCACTGGTGATCCACAACTTCTCACTTCGAAACCAACGAGCTTTGCTTACACAAGGACAGCCGACTGACTTGCCAAGTGCGGGCGCCGCACTGTTCTGATCTGTTAACTACGTCAGGTTTCAGTTTCATGTTGATTGAATGACATCATGCAAACACCTTGCAATGTGATTAAACCACAAGGTCTAAGCTGTTAATACAACGAATCATTAATGATATTTTTAGTTCAAACATGCGGCAACTATCAGTACACATTCTGCTCCTGTCGATTTTGTAAATTCTTTTGATCCCTTTTGTCAAATCCCAACTTGTCCTTTTTTTGAGTGTTCAAGCAGGAGTTGTGTGTTTGTCAAATCATCGAGTTTATTCACCATTTCTAGCGGTAAACCAATCATTGCAACCTTGGGTCTTCCTATTATTTTTAGAAATAAACCGATCATTTTTAGGGTTTCCCCTCCGTTGAAACACACCCATGATGCTTCCGGTGTACCCGGGTGCCAGGACCCCCAACTTCCATCGTTTGGAGCCCAACTTTGGCGAAATGAACGTGTCCGTGCTGGTCAAGGAGCCTGCACTGACTCGGTCTGATGAAAGGAGTGCTGTGATGTCCATGATGATCATGATGGTCGTAGACTTTCTATTAGTGAGGATATATGCAATATACTACTCATTAGTTAAGTCATGAGATGATTGAGATGTCAGATGCATTCATATGTTGCTGGGTTCTTTCAAGTTTCTTGGAACCACCCTGGAGTTTGATTGAAGCAAAGCGAATTGGACTGCCAGGGCAGACACTATCCCATGGGGATTGCCGATCCGCAACAGACTCAGAAAGCTTTGAGCTTTGACAAGAAACCAATGATCGATGGCTAATCATGATTATTTGACTGATGCTGATAGTCAATATTGCTTGTGAATGCTTAGCAATGGTACCTATAACATCTATAACCATTGGCCAAGCCGGGTGTGCTGCCCAGAGAACTGGATTTCGACGCAGTGTTTCCCTGAACCCTCAAACCCTCAAACCCTTTACTCCGTAGATTGCTTCCAGACCGGATGGCCGCCGTTGCTTGGGGGTACAATTGTAAGATACACCAAAGTCATCAAAGACGGTTCCAACCCCTAATCCTTGGGGATGCCCGACCCCTAACCCCTTGGGCATGCCTATACCCTCACCACGAGAACTTCGGGAACCACCAACCACTCGCGGGTGGCCTTCATTCCATCGCCCAGGTCGAAGGTCCAATGCTACTGGTCGTTGACTCGTGTCGTCACCAAGGGCATCTTGCTGTCAGGCCTGGCATTGTGGCCATCCTTGGTTCAGCTATCCTCAGCTCAGTCCCCAGAGGAAAATCCCTAGGAAACCTATAGGGAAACCCTGAGGGGGATAGCTTCCTTGCCCATCTGGCCTCCATTTTTTGTTCGATTTGTTTGCCCCCACATTCTTGACCTTGGAACCCCTTTGGCGGAATAAACTTCTGAGGACGTTTTTGGTCTCCTAAGTAGACTCCTACTTGGAAGTGATGTGAACTTTGAATCGCAAGAGTTGAAACGAGACCAACTTTACCTTCTCTGTGGTCGATGTAAATCCGTGAGATCCCAATTCCAACCTGGAAGACTGATGTAGATTGACCAACTTTGGAAGAACTGTGAAACCTGGTGATTTTGACCAACTGACCCAGCTTAGAAGAACTGCGCCTGGCGATTGCAAGCTAGCCGTGGCTCAGATACCGAGCTGCGGTGCCATTCACCTGATGAGCTACCCATCATTCAGTTGACGTGTGCGACCTCAGGGCCCAGCCTCGAATGTAGTGAGGCAGGGTAGGCCCGCAACTACTACTGGATCTACTGGTTCCTACCCTCAACTGCTACAGAATCCTATAGGATCCTATAGGATCCGATCTTTATCATCAGGGGCTGATTTGAATGATATTGCGTGGCTGAGGTCACGATCAAATTTTCAGTCTATCCAACTCTACCAAAACATAGAAACAGACTCTGCCCCTTGCATAGGTGAGCTTCAACTGTTTCAGCACGCTTGCCTTCTTGGTTTCGCACTATACGGCACCATTAGAGACCGTACCTTTGCACACTCCACTAGGTTCAGAAGAGTTTTTGTTTTCGTTCATTTAGGGGTTCTCATTTTATATCTCTTCTTGATTGTATTGCAAGACAGAACGCACGCTTCGCTGAAAAAGTTAACCCTACACTTCCGGGGTCATTCTGACTTGTGTCCCAGCATCATCGAGCTACTGGCCGGCTTGAAGAAAAGAACCGCTCCAGTTGAGGATGATGGAAAAATCCATGAAGATCATAGTTTGATGGTAAGAAAGCATCAAATTCATATGGCTATGGATCAACACCCTGTACCCCTGGTTCCCCCATCATTCACCATTGTTTTCCCTATGAAATGGTTGGTGATCATCCCCCCTTGGTTGGTTGATTAATATTGACCCAGCTCGCCATTGTTGCTTCATATTGTTGGTTAATATTCACCCACAGCCATAAACATCCAATTCACATGGTAAAAATGCATCATCAAGTTCATAAACATCAAATTCACATGGTAAAAATGCATCATCAAGTTCATAAACATCCAATTCACATGGTAAAATTGCATCAAATCATATCAAATCCATAAACATGGCATGTTTATCCCACGATTCATAGACCTTCCCAGGTCCTCCCACGGGGCGGCCTTGGATGACCCACCGGCCGCTGATCCAGCACCGAGGTCGCAGCTGGGTTCCGTGGACCACCTGGCCAGCGTTTCCTTCGACGGTGGCAGGTCGTTGCATGGAGACATGGGGGGAGCTGGGGAAGCCCATGGAAGCCCATGGATTATGGCGGGCTTATACTACATGTAAATGATAAATATATCGCATGACGGGCTTATTATGATTATGGCGGGCTTATGATTTTTCCATTCGCATTTTTCGGTTGGGTTTCGTAAGAAAGCACCTTCAGCGGGCTTATTATATATGATAAATTCTGATAAATGATTTATATCATGATTTGATATATGATTGAGGGTTCCCTTGTTTGGAGAAAGACCCAAATAGGTGAGAATGATCCACCCTTGTACCTGGGTATAATCCCAGGGAATAACCAACCTGAAAAAGGTGGATGATTTGAGCATGCTAGAACCCAAGGAATGTGATGAAATATCTTCCCGGGACCCTCAATGCTCAACTTCCTCAAACATCGCAATTGGGTATTGTTTGTGCAGCACCAGTTGTTGTGTGTACAGGACTGATCATTACCTCGGGAAAGGTACCCATGCAGTTTTGGTTGCGGGTGCCAGGTTGTCAATGTACGCTACAAGTTCCCCCGCGCACTGTCATTTAGGGAGTGAGCCTTGAGAACTGATCAATGTAATGGAGACATTTTGGTACCGCTCCAGGTCATTCTTGGTTTGTTGTGGCTGCGAAAGGTGTGTTCTATACACTTGTTCATGTTTCAAAGTTGGATGCCTGTTTCGACCTTGGAAAGGAACTTTCATCCAGTGGCGGCAGAAGGACTGGTCTTTGTTGGGGTGCCCAAGGGAAAAAAGATGCAAAAGCCTACGACTTGAAGCTAAAGAGCCAAGCTGCAGAGAGAGAGAATAGAAGATCATTTGTACTCCGACCTATGTTTGCTTCTGGCCGAAGTGTTGATTCAGAATCAATTTCTGCCATTGCTGAAAACGGCGCGGATCTGTGATCTTTGCATGTTTCAAACGTCCACTGAGACCATCCTTCACAGCGGCCATGGACCCTTGGCCGCTGCGTTGGCACCAAGAAGTGTACTGATGGGACGAGGCAAAGGGGAGGGCGAGCCGCAGAGTTGAGTCGCCAGCTATCGCTGTTGCGATTCTACCAGGTGGATGCAGGTGGTTTTCTTAAACTCTTATTGGGAAATATATACAAATATAAGGTCATATTGATTTTATTTTTTTTTACTTGATTCATATTCATTTTATTGGGTAAGGTCATTGCTTGGGTTCGTCCAGATGTTTCCAGACATTTGGTTGATGTCTTGATGTCAGTTGGTTGATGTGTTGATCTCCATTGGGGATGATTGGAAGCTATTTGACAATACTTCCCAAGCAAAGTCCAAATTCAGCCTTGCTCAAATCCAGCAGACTGGCAGCACACGGCCACAGGTGAAACCATCTCCTTCTTCGGTGGTGATTTCTATCCGATTCAGCAGACGTGACCTGAGATCTTCAGCCACCAACTTGATCAGCTGCCCCACCTGGTCTTTGTGGTGTTGCAGCTGTTGAGCGCTTGTTCGTTGATTGTGGGTAACCAGCTTGGTAACCATCAAGGTGGAATTCCAACTCACACATTGGTAACCTGCCCAGTACTTGATTAACCTGGTATATTACAGTTGATTGTTAACCAACTGGCAGTTTTGATCATCGCTACATCGTTGGTACGCTGGTTGTAGCGACCTGGTAGTGCCGCCCCTTCTTCGTTGACTCGCTTGCCCCAGGCTTGCGCCAGCCTTCGGCTATTGCACCTTCTCTTGGCTCCTCGGCGGAAAGTCTAAGAAATTCATGGGACTGAGGATTGAAATCAAGGTAAAAAGTAATGATGATGTTTAATTGTCATAAGTTTTAAGTAATGGTTGTGTATTGCGCAATAATGATGGTCAATGCTACGGGATAACCAACAAGAAACTTATGGTTAAACAACTGCTATAGGATTAAGTGGGGTAACTACCAGGCTGATGGTAGATATCACTAGCTTGTCAAATGGCGAATCCTAGCCGGCTTATGACCTTTGGGACCGCTTTCTTGTACATGTAAAGAGAGAGCAACAGCCAGCCGGGCGCAGTTATTCTTGGTGATTCTTCCTTGATTATCTGACAACCCCTATTGTGAACTGCTATCATCAACAACAACAAGCACTACTGATGGTTCAGAACCACAATGCTTGGTTGATTGTTCAGTAGTCAATTATGAATCGAAAGCCACTGTTACTACTAATGGTTATCCTTTAATTCTATACTAATGACATGTCATTTGGTACTGTTACTACTATGGTTCATTGTTCATTATCCTTCATCATAAAGCACCACCACTTGACCAGGCTCTGTGTCTCTGCCAGGAATGTGACGTACCCCAGCAAGCTGACCAATGATACAGGCGCAACCGTGTTGCCTTGGTCGTTGAACAGCTAACATGCGGAAGTTGGCCGACTGACCGTTTCCAAAGCTTACATCTCTATGATCTCTACGCGGGTGTTTGTCAAAATCTGGGACCCTCTCAAATCATCCAACATTGGTCATTTGTAACGGTCAACCAACCATTTTGGGGTAACCCCCCCATTTTGAGAAAGCCCCATGTCCCATACTTGTGATCTATAACCACAAGCCAACCATGAACCAACCAACCATGCTCGTGATCGTTTGCCGCGACTTTTCGTCCAAAAAAGCGTCAAGGTATCCGAAGCGCCACTGCGGTGACGGAGCTCAGCCGGAAGTCGGTGGATGGACATTCTGTCACTAGATCTCCATAGTGAAAACATTGGTAGTATAGGAAACCATGAGAAAGGGACCCAAAAGGGAAAACCAGAGTTCAATCAGAAAGTGAAAGGGAAAACATTGGAATAGTGTAGGAAAACACTGAAAAAAACATTGGAAAACCATGGAACCCAGAGCAACCGGCAATGGACTGCTTGCACTACTGGGGACTACCGAAAGGATGCAAAAGACTAGGCGCCATTTGAAGCCAGCGAAGCAACTACTGGGTCCAGTTGGCATGTTGGAAGGGGCTACTCATGCAGTACAGGTTTCTGTGCGGTAGGCTGAGTGCACGTGAGAATACCACATGGTGACATTTCAATGGTCGGTTTATGATCAAGGGTTGTTGCATGATGAATGGCCGTTTCATGATGAATGACGGTTCAATGGTTGAAGTACCCATCGCATTTCATATCCAGTACTGAAGGCAAAAAAGTCGACACCAAGATGAACAGAGTGTTCGTGTTGAAGGAAGAAATCCTTCACACATAGTGCGAGGCAGTCGGCAGTTTGTTCGGGTATCTTCGCGGTTTTACTCCCCATGTTTCAGCCATCCCACATTTTTGGATTCTTTCAGTCGCACAAGTTTTCAGTTGGTGGCTGCCTTTGCAAATGTGCCCAGGTGTATATCTCCCATCGAGAGGTCCAATGCCAGGTGCTTGCGCGGCAACACTCACAGCCAGGAACTGTTGAATCATCGTTGGGGATCTCCTGCCCTGTTGTGTCTATTTTGCACCTGGAGCTCTTCTGTATTTCAGCGGGGTGTTTCTCACAATGGTCCCAGCCAAACGACTTTCTCTCTTCCGGGGGAACACGGCCATTCTTACACGATCTCTGCCAACCTTCATCAACCCCTAACCACTTTTGATCACGATTTGGCATCATTGTGGCATTACTAGCAGATAATTTGTTGGTTATTGAACGTTATCAACCAATATTAAGTCTTGATTAACTCTTTCTGATCATTAATTAGCTATTATCAAACCATTTAAGAGCATAAATTATCAAACACTCTCAACTCCGGGCCACAGGTTCCTTTGGATTTACCGCCAGTCACACATGCGGTGCGGCTGTTCTTCACTCAAGGAGGTTCTACCTTCGAGGTACCGCGGCACGTCAGTCATGGGAGTTGGCCGTTGAGTCTCTACAGATCATAGGGTTGAGAATACCAGGGTTAAGTGGGAATCAATGATCAATGATTGGTTGGGTTGTAAATTAATGATTGGTTGTGGGTCATTGATATTAAATCATCCATTTTCAGTGGGATAATAGCTGGGGAAAACAATGGGTACACCATTGACTTCTGGTTGATCTTGATCGGCCCTTACTCTACGTCAGCAGATTAATCTGTACACCCCTAGGTATAGGTTTGGTATAGATTAAGCAGCAAAAGATTTGGAACATGTTGACAGTCTGACCAATGGCCCATGGCTACCAATGACCAATGCTTAACACTACTTACAGTACGTGCGGTATATGATTCCTAGTTGAGAAGAATGACGAATAGAGCGCCATACTGGCCATATGGGCCATACTGGTGAATGTTGGTTGCAGAAGCATGATAATGTGTTCCTTTAGAAAGAATGTCAGTGATGAATACTAGTTGATTTGTGGTAGTACTGGCCAGTTTTATTGTGGAATGGTAATTGTCTATGATCAGTGGCTGGCAATGTTACCCAGTATCAATGATGGTCAACAATGGTTGCTGATATGCATCAACCATGGCTTAACGGTTCACAGACCAGCAAGAAGATTGCCAATGGATTCACCACAAAGTGATTATGGAGTGACCATCAGATTGGTCTCATGATTCATGCCAATCATCTTACTGGATCAGAGCTGAGTTCATCATCATGATCATCATAATAGATTGATAATTAGCCACTTTTGTTATAAATGTCATTCTAATGGTCACCCATGATAACTAGTTCTCCTCATAGCTTGATAATCATCTCCAATATTGATAATCATTTCGAAAAGCACTATTTCCCTGCTGTTTCCCAATGATATTGTTAATCCAACAATTCCTAACCTACTGTTTCCCATTATTGATAACCATTTTTGATATGGCAGTGGGTCAAAACCCTGTACCCCTTGCTCCCCTATCATTCACCATTGAATTCCCTATAGTTTGTTGCTTATTATCCACCATTGGTTGGTTGGCTAATTTGACTCATAGTCATATTGATAAGTAGGTCCCAACTGTTAATCCAACAATCGCCCTGGGAAACACTGCAGACCGACCTTCACCAGGCTCGATATGGCATCCCAGCGGACCAACCTTGGCTGAATCTAACGGCAGCTTGGCTATGCCTGCCGCGTGTGTGCCGTAGTGCCATGGGTGCAATGCAGGAGTAGGGTCATGGGGTGCCCATGTTTCATCCATTGAAGCTGCAAATGATTCACTAAGACATTTACCATGGCATCAGGTATAGAAATGGTAGATCTCAAGTAATAGGGGAACCCCCAGTTATCATGCTTAACAATTTGCTGGCAATAAAGCAACCACAACTTGGGGAGTTCCCTATGGCTGGAAAAACTTTTGGGGTGGTTCCCTACATTGAGAAACCACCAAACGGTGGTTTCTCAAAATAGGGGACGACCCCCCCAATCATCCCATATTCATCATTGTGTATTAATAAACCAGCCATTTTTGAGGCTCCCTGTTTTGAGAAACCACCAAATCAGTGAACATGACCGTTTGTTCGGGCCATTTTTTGGGTGGGGCACCTCCCTCCCCCCAAGGGCCGGCGCTCGATCCAAGGTCTTTCCGTCGTTTGCCTTGCACGCTCCTGTACCTGCTTGGGCCGTGCTCTAAGGATGAATCTGTGAGCTGCGCGAAGCTGTGGATCATCCAACTTTGTATATCATGTATTGCGGTGGTTTCTCAAGCCATACGGTGTGCCCAAAAACGGTTGGTTTATTACTGTAGCTGGCTATTAAATTGGATGTACCCCTATTTATTTTGAGAAACACCCATACAGAAATGACACGCACAAAAATTATTACTTAATAAAATTGAATATTTATGATTGTATGTGTATATGTACATGCTTCCAGCACCAATACCCCCCAAGTGAGATAGTAATAGGTAAGCACGTGAGAATACACATGAGGGGGTATTCGGGGGTGCCACATTTATATGACAGTATACAAATGATATATATATATATATATGTACGTACATATATATATATATATGGACATTATATATATGAGTGTACCGGTAAATGACATACGTAAGACTGTTGACTTAGCCACTGATAAATAGCCATGTTGATGACTCTACAACTGACATGCTGAATGATCATCACAGTAGATACATGTGGTTGCTAACACATGGAGATGACCCACTTGCAAGTGGTATAATCTTCAACATGATAGCTACCAACCATTCTTACTACCAGGGAGGGATGATCATCCATCAACACGGCATGAAGCTGAAGGGCTTCGGGTCAGTCACATCATGAGATCTCCGTGACGTAGCATGCCTAAGACTCATGGGTTTTCGCATTTTCAACACACAAAGCCGAGCCCTAGGTGCATGAAGTGGTTGGTGCATGAAGTGGTTCCTGCAGAAGTTTTGGCTGACTGACTAACTATTATCAGCCATTCTAAACCATTATCAGTCATTCTAAGCCATTACCAACCAATATCAACCAATATCAACCATTCTCAACCATCTCAACCATCGTTGTTAGCAACGTCAAGCATTCTGAACAAATTGCTCCCATCGTGGCTTGTCTTCCGAGGCCCCTCGTGGTGGTCTTTGGCAAATCTCGTTGCCTGGGAGTCGCATCTTGCCTTTGACAGAGGACACGATCTTCTGAGCTTTGCGTGCTAAAGAGACGGTACCATGGAGTTTCTCAATATACGGGACCCCAGAAACTGGTTGGTGTTTACAATGAAACTCAAATATTTGGTTGACATAATCTCAAAGGATGGCTGGTGTTTCCCAAAAGAGGAGTTTTACAATGAACAATGAATATAAAGGATGATTTGGGGGTAGCCCTATTTTGAGTAACACCCATATGTGCATAGCCGGTGCTTTTGCAAATTCTCTGAAATAGTTGGTTGACCTTGGACAAGATCCTCAACTACGCTACTTCAATTTTGGGTGTTGGGAGAACGTAGGGGTTGGCGGGACATCTGCACGGATCAACGTTGGCTGATGATGACCATGTTGTTGAGGGTGTGCGCAAGCTAGCGCGCGTTCTCACCCACCTACAACATCCTACAACCAGGGCCGCAACACATTAACCATAGCTGAGTTGTCAGCGCTGCACCTGCTCTGGAGGATTATCTTTGTGCCTTTGGCGCTGCTCCAGCTACTACCGCTGTGCGGGTTTCCCTGAACGAGGCTTGAGCGTGACATGAATCAAGGCAATTGTAGCTGTCACCTATGTTGGCAGTGGTTCATTGCAATTCAGCGAGTATTACAATGAATTATCACCTGCAGTAGCAACTGTTACCTGTTACCATTAGTTATAGGATGCTAAGAGCCAATTATCAAAATAAGTTGACTGGCAATGGAAAAATATGCAAATGGCAATAAGGATGGTTGACTATCACGAGCAACGATTATTGGTTTATTGCAAATTTTCAGGACGATCATGTGTATTCGGACATAAGACCCAATCCAATATGAACAATTGACGGTGTTTGGTAGTTGATATCAGTTGCAATGATTGTGTCTCATGCAGGCTTACAAACCATTCAGAACAGTCATTAGCCATCATCGACCACTATTAGCTATGAATTATCAATCATGCACCAATTTCTTTTTATTTCTATGCGGTTTGTGGGCTTTGCCCGCTGGAACTACCAATCAGCCATGGCAATGTAAAACAATCCAATGCATAGCACCGCAACCTGATGCGGCAGCCTCCGTTTTTCAGCAATCTTTAGAGAAATTAGTTGTACCATGAGTGCCAAGACGTGAACAGAGCACCATACGTTGAGATGTCCCTCAAAATGTCCGGGGAACATGATGTAATGTCCATCCAAAATCTATTAAATCCAATAATCCTTCTGAATAACGGTCTTGAAATCCACAAATATGGATCCTCAACATGATCAGAACCTTTCGGATCAGAATATCTTTCAAGTATCAATCTTTAGGAACTATTAGGATCCTTGACAAATCTTCCAAGGATCAAACCCTCATCTCATTGGATGATCCTTGACAAATCTTCCAATGATCCTTGACAAAGCTTCCAATGATGATCAAAACCCCGCAGCTTCTGCTCAATGCGTTTGTCGCTGCAGCTGGCACCGCAGCGACCGCACGACCTGCAGCCGTGCAGCCCCGGCAGCGCCCCGGGCCTCAAAGGCACCTGGACACCCGCGGCTCCGAGGGCGACCAGCTGGGCTGCACCGATCCTCGGCGTCGTGGGCTTCGCCATGGCGGCACGCAGCCGGTCCCCGAAGGTCGCCACGCGCGGCACAGCGGTGGAAGCTGCAGGGATCAGCCTGGAGGCGGGTCGTGGCTTCAGCGAAGGTGAGCAAACACTGAGTTGACCACCATGTAACTGCAAGCAGATGATGGTTTCTACAATTGTTAGTAATAAACCAACTAATTTGCAGAAACAGGCTTGAATTGTTTCTGAGAATTAGTTGGTTTATTACTAACAATGATTTCTGTTAGTAATAAACCAGCTAATTTTCAGGATAGTTGGATGATTACAGAATCGTAGGGGTTTAATAGGGGTTTAATATTGGATGATTTGGGGGTACCCCTATGGCTTGAGAAACCACCAGATAACGAGGGATTGACGAGCAGTACACTGAGTAATGACCACCAGTGTTATTCCACTAGTTAAGCAGAGAACAAAAGTGATTCACCAGTTTAAGTGCAATGAGACCTGATTCAACAACCGGGCCATGTTCAAATCAGAATGAATGAACCATCTATCCTGGAAAAACACAAGTGTAAAAAAGTGAAGCGTTGTAAAACACCATTGAACCCAGCACCAGTGAAACATCTGAATAAACCACAATTGTAATCCACCATCAACCAATCATAAACCATCAGCCAATCATCAACTAATCATAAACCACTAAAAATAATCATAAACCACTCAAAATCGACTCAAAATCATCATTTAACACTAAAAATCACCATAACCCCCACCAATTCACCACAACTTCTCACGCCTTGTCAGCTGTGGTGCCCTGCTTGTCTCGGTAACCGAGGGCCGTAAGGCGCTGGTCACGGGCGGTTCCAAGGGCATTGGACGTGCCACCACGGAGTTGTTCCTGAAGCTCGGCGCGGAGGCAGGGCGGCGGCTTGGAGCTGTTGCGCGGGTTGCGTTGCCAGGTTGGTTGACATGGCTATGGGTCAATATTGACCAACCAATAATTAGGGATAATGATCAACAATAGTAGTGGGAAACAATGCTTAATGATGGGGGAACCAGGGGTACAGGGTTTTGACCCACTGCCACATTGTTGCTGGTTGTTGCTGGTAGTATGTTGACATTGTTGCGACAGTCTGGCACCAAAAAAGAGAGATATACTGATTCTGTAATATAATCTGATTCATACTTACAGCTTCAAGTGAATTGGGTGCCAAAGCCAGAGGTTGGATCAAAAAGCCTATGCCACTATACAGACTCTTCTGTGAAAAAGCTTTTGGATATTCACCATGGGTTGAGTGTGAGCTGAAGCGCTACACACGCCGCCGAGGTGGCAATTTGCGCACGAGGACAGACGGAACTTGAGGCTGTTCGGCAGCTGGCGCCTGACAAATGTCATGCGATCGTGGCTGACCTATCTACAGAGGAAGGAGTCAAGGACGGAAGCAGCGTCACATTTTGTTGGTTTATTACTATAAATGGTTAATATAGGATGATTTGGGGTACCCCTATTTTAAGAAACACCCATACATTGTATAATGTTAAGCCCGGATTAATAAACCCCTGGTTGATTAATAGGGGGTATCCCCCAAAAGCCTTGGTTTCCATTAGAATGGTAACCCCCCCATTACTGACCCTGCCACTATTCAGCACACTTTTTTTGGCAAAGACCAGATTCGAGGTAGTCACGTAGATATTGGTTTGCTGCGCAAAGTTGTTTTCTTCGACAAACTGCTGAGGGCTGAGAATCCCAAGCTTCCAATCCAGCAAGTCATTTATTATAGAGCTCGAGCAGATAGTTGGGACTAACTGCCATGCTTCCTACATGTACTTGTTACTCTCTTCTTGCTACTTCCTCGTTGTTAAATCCTGCTTTCAAATTCCCAACTTCCAACCTGGTACATGTACGTGCTGCACAGTGCTTCCTACTTGCTCCTTTTGCATTGCATTTCCTGCTTTCGACCTGCTTTCCAATTCCTATCTACTTCCTACATGTTACTTCGAAACGTTCCATCTTCTGCTCTTAACCTCCCTGTGTGCTTGTTGCTTGATATGTCGGTACATACTTCTCTCTACTTGCTACCTACCACGAGGTCAAGGGAATCAATGGAAAGGAATGGGATCTTGACAGCTGCTTCCCCCCTGGCTGAGTGATTCGGTACGGCTCAGTGGGGATAGCATGTTGAGCATGAGTAAGAAACTCTATGAATCTGTATGATGTGCACGTAGAACCACGATCTGACTTGGTTCCAAGGTGCTATTCACGATTTGTGATGCGTGGTTTTTAATGGTTTACCTCAGTTTCCTTTGGTTTCCTTTGGTTTCCTTTGGTTTCCCTTGGTTTCCCACGAGCTCGCGGCGCGCAAGTGGTTCTTCGGTGCGCAGCCTGTAGGAGCTGATCTCGAAGCTGCCGTGGAAGGAACTGGACATTTTGGTGAACAACTGCGGAACCTGGGTGGCAAATCCAGCTACAACCAAAAAGGTGTTTAGTTTTTTTTGGATATGATATGATGTGATACTGATGTGATATGATGTGATATGATATGATATGATTTGATTTGATATGATATGATACTGACGTCATGTAATACTGGCGTGATATGGTTTGATTTGATTTGATATGATACTGATGTCATGTGATACTGATGTGATATGGTTTGATTTGATTTGATTTGATATGATACTGACGTCATGTGATACTGATGTGATATGGTTTGATTTGATTTGATATGATACTGCTGTCATGTGATACTGATGTGATATGGTTTGATTTGATTTGATATGATATGATACTGATGTGATGCGATGTGATACGATATGATATGATATGGTTTGATTTGATTTGATATGATATGATACTGATGTGATGTGATACTGATGTGATATGGTTTGATTTGATTTGATATGATATGACATGATACTGATGTGATGTGATACTGATGTGATGTGATACGATATGATATGATATGGTTTGATTTGATTTGATATGATATGATACTGATGTGATGTGATACTGATGTGATATGGTTTGATTTGATTTGATATGATATGACATGATACTGATGTGATGTGATACTGATGTGATGTGATACTGATGTGATTTGGTTTGATTTGATTTGATTTGATACTGATGTGATATGGTTTAATTTGATTTGATTTGATTTGATATGATACTGATGTGATGTGATACTAATGTGATATGGTTTGATTTGATTTGATATGATATGATTTGATATGATATTGATATTGATATCGATATTGATGTGATATGATATGATTTTTGATTTGATTGATAGAATTTTGGGATATGAAGCCACCTTTGGTTTTTAATACTTTTTGGATTTTTTTGGGATATGATTGATTTACCATATATAGCCCCTCATTTTTTAGCAAGGGATCTAGTTGCGCCACCGAGGAACCAACATTCGGAAAAAGGCCGAGGAGTTTGAGCATGAGGAGTTCAAGAAGGTCTTCGATACCAACTTCATGTCGAGCATGTGGCTCTCCCTGGCTGCCTTGCCTTTGCTCAAGTCTGCCAGTGAGAAGAGGAAGGCAGAAGGTGGAGGATGTGGAGGTGCTGCTGTAGTGAACCTTAGTTCAGTGGCAGGTTGTACTCACATTCCTTCGGGCTTTCCATATGCTGCCTCCAAAGCTGCAATGGATCAGATGACTCGCAATTTGAGTGTGGAATGGGCTCGCTTCAGCATCCGTGTCAACTCGGTAGCACCTGGACCGATTGAAACGCCTCTGATTCGGACGGCGCATCCACAATACATTGCTGACTTCAAAGAAAGAATCCCCATGGGACGCTTGGGTCAAGTTGAAGAGATCGCTCGGCCGATAGCTTTCCTGGCCAGCCACGCTGCTGCCTTTATCACCGGTCAGACTTTGTATCTCGATGGCGGCTTTACTGTTACCAGCTTCAACAAGGTACCATCCTATTGGGAGTAGCGATTCTGCGGCTAGAAAGAGCGCTTTCTGGGACAGGCGGATTGATCAAGAACTCGCAAATTTTTATCAGCTATTGTAACCAGCAAAGGTTGGATACTCCGAAATCGTGTTTCTGTTGCATTTGTGCCATGGCAGGTCTTGTGCCAGTCTGCCAAATCCTCAGCTCAGAGCGTCATCCGCTGCACAGATCTGACTACAGTTGACCTCCCCCATGGCATGCCTTGATGTCTGCATTTCTCAACTGCATGGCATCGCTGCTGAGTGCAGAACCTGAATCCGTTGCTTGACTGAGGCGCTTCATGAAGCGGGCCGTACGGATCTACAACTCTCTTGGCCTTCGACTGTCAGGCAGGGCATCTTGTGGCCTTGGGCCGTGCAGTTGTTGCGGCATCTTGGGGCCGAAGAATCTGTCAGCTTGACTCTACAAGGGGACCAAATTAAGTTTCAATGGATCCGGAATTGCACAAGGATGATTGATGATGATTGCAAAACGGGCATGTCCCTAGTTTGCGTTCTTCGAGCTGGCTGTTCGGTTTCCATATTGAGGGTGGTCATTTAGGAATGGTTGGGTGTTCCGTCGAAGCTACACTGCGAGTATCAGACCTGGTTTTCATTTGCGTACGTGTGCCCGAAGTCACTTTGCCTCCAACATAGCATGCGAACTGGAGACATCTACCGTCCTGCCTGGCAATTCCAGGTTAGGCAAGCAATGGAGCAAGAAGCCCTTCGAGTTCACAAGAACTCCTGCTGTGCATTGGGTTTGAGACTGAGCGGAACAGGCGATAGCCACGACCTAGGCACTGCTTGTGGCACACGCCTAGTCACCAGGTCTCCCTACAGTAGTGTTGTCGACTTTGAATGCTCAGCAGAATCAGGCCCGACCGGTGATCCTTTACGCTTACAAGACAGGTGCTGCTGTGCAGAGTTGTTGGGGGTACCCACTTTGATGATCTTTGATGTATCCAAAGTGTTTGGTTTCGAAGAAGAAACCTCCCGGGGGAAACTTTATGGACACCTCGATCTTACTGTGGAAAACTCTTTACACAGATCGTAATTGCTCCTGAGAAGCTGCTCTGGTTCGGACCTTCGCCACATATATACTTCATCCTTGGGTGTACTTTCGGACAAATATGTTCGTTGCCTGATACATGTACATTATACAATGTATAGAATGTAAAGTGTAAAGTATGTTACAATATAAAAAATGCACTGTGTACTCCTTAATACAAAGCAACCAATTTATTCTATACCACTTGCATCCTACATGCCCTGTGTATTCAGTACTGCAACTGTCATTGAACTGTAGAACGTGGACAGTGGACACAGCATTGTGCTACTTTCTATGTACTGCACATCATGATGCGCAACTACAACAAATGATCCGAATCGCAGAAGATTGAACCCACCTGGAGGTTTTTTCAAAATAGGTGACCCCACAAATGGATAGCAATGGTTGGTTTATTAAACAAAATGCATAACACTGATTAAAATCAAGGATGAGAACTGGAGGGTCCCCAAACTGACCACATGCGAAACAGCAACCGTTACACCCCTGTGCTGTCACAGGTCAGAAGCTGCACATCAGCGGCTCACGCTTTAGCAACTTCGCGGCTCGAAAGGCTCGGTGCTGAGTCAGCGTCGTGATGGCTGACTCAGCTGGTCAAGATGGGTCGTGGTTCGATGATGACGACCGAGAATCTACAACTGGTAACATGGTAACCATGAATTAGTTATGTTGACATATTGCCAAATCATTCCTACAAGCCATTTATAGAGTGTTGATATATGTTATCACAATCATTTAAGATTCTAGTGCATTGTAGGAATGATATGGGATTCGAATGGATTGTACCAACCCGTGCCAGCTCTTTTTCACGGACTAAGCCACATCGCTGGAGAAGCTTCGTCCGCTGAGGAACCGTTGCTGTGCCGCTTTGGTGGTCAAAGCTTGGAAGGCCCAGCTGAGGATTCCCTGGTGCCAGGTCCACCGGTTGACCCATTTGGCAGGTCATGGCAGCACCTGAGGATTCGATGACCTGTGGGGACCCACCATTTGTATGGCCATTTGGTGGTTTCTCAAGATAAGGGTAGCCCTAAATGTAAGTAATAATCATCTAGTATATTCACCATTTTTAGTAAGAAGCCAGCTATTTTTGTTTGGGTCCCCTATTTTGGGACACCATTCGTCCACCAACTCCGACAGGTACTGGTGCGCAGCTGGTGCTTGCTCGGTCCATGACCATGCTCCTTGTTTGCAAGGGAGTGAGCTGACTGTATCGAAGCCGTTGGAAAACATGTGCTGACGTCCTCTACAGAAGCACAATGGCAGCAGACTCCTAATTTGACTTCATCGAAAATTCTCCATAGATTTCTCCAAGAAATCGGAGTAGTTAGTATAGAGCACCCTGGGAACACTTGCCACTGCAGCAAGCACAATCGACCTCCACTTTGCTGCTTTGCTTTGTGAGGCTTGTTTGCCTGTTGAAGCTGACTGTTACCATTTTGAGGCAGACAGAATCTGAGATGTTGGAGTGTGATGTGCCCAATCTGGAAGCTTGGCCGACAGGGAGTGAACGCTTTGTGGGCGGTCAAAGTAATGCCTGGGATTACTGCAGTTCAATGCCATTGGGCAGGCATGTCACTGATTTTTGGCAGCATCGTTCCTTTCTCAGCAGAAAGTGCCAGCTTTTCTTATGGGTGTTTCTCAAAATTGGGGTACCCCCAACTCATCATGCTTACTAACCGTTTCAATCATTTGGGTATCCTCAAATTGGATATCAATCATTTGCTCTTGGTGGCAAACAAGGTGTTCAACCGGGCTGCAGTCCAAATGGTCTTCCTTCGGAAAAAGGCTGCTTTCCAAAGAACCTGGTTCTATTGGGAGGCTAAGAAAATGAAAAAAACACAGTAAAAACAATATATCAATCAATATATTACTGGATGGCTTATACCCACTAACTTAAGTTTTTTAGTGTTTTTGGGATATGATTGATTTACCATATAACCACTAAAGATATACATTTTTAGCAAGGGATCGAGTTCAGCCACCAAGTTAACCAATGATGAACCGCTGATGAACCAAGGATGAAACATAATTAGAAAATATATCAATTCATATATATATATATATATCTATATATATATATATATCTCTCTCTATATATATATATATCTATCATTGGGGACAGCTCCAATCGCTCGCCCCTGGGGAATCCTCTGAGAAGGCTCCAAGTCCCAGATGACGACTTCCCCAGACACCTGGCTGTGCCATTGCCAGCGACTTTCGGCCGAGCGTTGCTGATGAAGTGACCCCTGGTTCCACTTGATGAAAAGGTCCCAACAAAACAAGGTTCCATTTTTTTCGAACAAAAGTTCAGTTTACGAACAAAAGTTAAGTTTGCGAACACAACTTAGTTTACTAACAAAAGAAGGTTCCAATTTTTGCTGGAAAGGTATGAAAGGGTCTCAACAGTCGGTGTTGGCAGTTGCCCCCTGTCAGTGTTGTGTATGCGGCATACGCGCAGTTCATTTGTGCTTCGTGCCGAGGATCCAGGCTTCGTCACGGTCCACTTGGTTCTTGACTTAGCTTGTGGAACATGATTGAAGATTCAAACAGGAGTCATCCAATGGCTTGACATGGTCTTCCTAGCAGACTCTGGAGAAAAAATCATCGCCTAATTACACACAATCAAGGAAACCGACATGAAAGACAATGAAACACATCTTTACTAACAATGTCAGCTCTCGTTCAACAGATTCCAACTTGACAACTTGCGCCAAGAGTCTGAGCCACCAGGTCTTGGACAGAAGGCAGGAAGTCCTGATCACGCGTTCTTTGCAGCTTGTGGTGCAAAGCTCAAGGACTACGGACAGTCGCCATTGGGTCACTAAGCATTGTTGGTGACATTGCTTAAGGTAATCAATCATGTGAGACAATTCGTAATGGTCATGGTCAGTAAGTAACTACGGACATTTCATCAATGATTGTCTATCAACTTTATGTGGTCATGGACCATTATCAGCCTATGAACCAGCATAGTTGGTTGATGTGGGTTGTACAATGATCAATTAGTCGTTATCAAACTTGCAAGACTCTGGTCCAAAGACATCTAAAGTTGTTGAAAGGTTTGCCAGCTTGCAACTCAGTTTGCGTCCTTCGAACTTGTTTGCCTCTTTGAGGTCGAACCTTCCACTCTCAACATCTCTCCGCGGGTGTTCGTTGAGGGTTCCAGAATGCCAGCTGCAGTTCTAGGCAGCGCCGGGCATTCATGAGCATGTAATATGTGGTGATGTCAAGATTAAGATGACAGGGGACCCCCAAATCCTCCACTATTAGCCATTTATAGTCATAAAGCAACCATTTCGGGGGTCCCCTATTTTGAGAAACTCCTAATATCATGAACTTCTTGCCGTCAACGTAATGATCCTTTCGGCATTTGCAGATGTTTTCGTCGCTGCATCGCTGGTTGCAGGCTATCACTTGGCACCTCTGCGAATGCACCGATTGTCGCCTCCTTAGCCGATCAGATCACAGGTTAGTTGAAGCACTAAGTTATTGCTCTATGTCTCAAGCACCTAAAAGTTGTTCATCGTTGGTCAACTACTGACAACTACGCTCAGTTGAAGATACTAATGCTACTAGTTGCTGCTCTGCCCAACTTGATAAGCTGTGATTCGTTCTATGTCTCAGCCAGCTCTTCAACATGTGCTCTGGGGGATGATGTAGTGATTGTGCCCTAGTGTGCGAAGCACACCTCTGCGCCTCGTTTCAGTGGAATGCCTCTTGTACCAATACTCATACCCGGATTATCCCGGATTTGTCATTCTGAACCACCAACCAGCACCAACCACCCCCCCAACCACCCCCCAACCATGACCAACCACCAGCAACCATTCCCAACCATCATTCTTCACCATTCTTCACCCATCTTCATCACCACCAGCCATCCTCCATCATGACATCGCTGCCCGGCTGCCACGCGCGTTTCGCGCCGAGCTCGCCAAGGCAGTGCCGCTTTTGGGCAGCGGCGTCCAAGGTCGAGTCGTCCTCGCAAGCGAGGGGTTGGGTTGTTCATCAACGCTAGGGAAACCAAGGGCACTTAGCTGGGTATGGCTAGGGAAACCAAGGGAAATCAAGGGAAATCCAGGGCTCAATCTGCTGATTATAGCTAAGTTGTGGCTGGTTATAGCTGCTTATTGCTAGTTATAGCATGTTTATAGCTAGTAAGTGCTCGTTATAGCCAGCGCTGATTGTAGCCGATGACATGTTGATGGTGAAGGAACAAATCAGGACATCAAGGGAAGCAATTAACATGTCAGTAAGGTTAGCTGGTGATTTGAGATACAGTAGCTTGTAAAATGCCAGTCTGCCTACAGTAATCGATTGACTGGAACAACTCAATCTCTCTATATTTATGTGTCTATCCAGTGTGCATATAGCAACTAGATGGAAAGTCCCTGTCCATAGCTCGCACCGTTAAACGATTATATTCATATCATCATTAAATCTTCACTCAACCATGATTGGCCACTATTCAACAATCATTTACCATTACAAAACCAGCATGAAACAATCATTTGATTCACCATCACTGAAGATCATCATAGGTCACTAAACCATCATTTACCATTGTTAAGCATCATCAAACTGTCATTAAGCATCATTGAACCATCATTAAGCACCGTTAGCAGGTTTTGGCAACGGAATACGTGGTGGTTTCAGCTGTTTTCCACGTTGTTGCAGGCGCCTTTTGACTGGTTGGAGATGCACGTGGAGAAGTGGCTGCAACTTGTAAGGTGCACGCCACACCATGTAGCCCTGTTGTGTGCCCCAGTGGTGATGAACCAACGAGTAAAAAGCAAGTCGTATGGTCAATTTGTCAATGACTTTGGGATGGTTGGTTGACTAGCGTATTGTTGGGGCAACCAACCGCCAAGCAGAATAGCATAGAATATAGCTAGGTAATACATGCTATAACCAGCCCGTCAATATCACCGATCAATACCTTATACCAACTAAGTGGCGCATCCAGCACAAAGACCAGCTATGGTTGGCAATTGAGCAGAGTTTTTTTTATACAAGTAAGGATTTATACAAGAGTTAACCTAAGTTGCCCTCGACATGGTCGGATGTAGGCATTCTGCTGGGTCGCGTAGGCAAGACGTAGGCACATTATGTGGCCAACTTGTTGCAGTCGTCGCGTAGGCGACGCGTAGGCGACGAATTTCGGGAAGATTTGGCAATTTTGTTCATGTTTATGGTTCTTCCTGTCACTGTAAGGATGGATTTCAGACATGTATGTACAGTACATAAATATCTTTCATATACACATGCATGTGCATGTATCCACGCAGATAGAGTGAATAGAGTGAATTTCAGCACAAATTACTCAAAGATTGTGACCGCTGTGGCAGCCTGGTGGTTCAGAAATACGCAGATGTACTGTTGCCAACAAGAACAGGCAAGCTCCTTCCCAAACATGCAATGCTAGAGGAAGCATACCAAGAAGAATTCATTGGCCCAGCTTGCCATGAGGAGGCATACCTTCTCTGCCTTTCGGCTATGATCAAGATAGCATTTGTTCTTATCATTGTTGTACCGTCTAAACCATGCAGAAGCCACGCGTTCCATCATGCTGCGGCGTGCGTGGGTGCTTTGGCACCTTGGGGGAAAAGGTGCTGAAAGGAGCATGCATTCTCCAATGCAGCTCCGCTTCGAACCATAAAGCATGGATGGTGCAGGGCAAATCTGCATTGGAATGGGAATTTTGCAGTCGTGGTGTCCGCTCTGCTGTGAAAGGCAATGTGGTGGAGACTGTGTCCGTGGACAAGGTGAGTGAAGATCTTGCCGCTTCAGATCCAAAGCCGCTTGCTGACGGCCAGGAGCCCACCAATGGCAAGCTGACTGCAAATACTCTTGATGAGGGTGAGATAGCTGTTCCCAGTTCGAAGGCTGACAAAGCATCATCACCGCAACCGAGCCACCAGATTTGCAGCGTGAAACCTTTGTGGACACTGCCGCGTCTTTCGCAAACATATCATGCCACGTGCGGAGAAAGAGTACAAAAAAAGAAGAACTTCGTTGACTAGCCTCGTCCCTGCCTACTTCGATGCCTTTGACAAAGATCCAGCCATCATCAATCTGCAGCGGGCCAATCGCATAGATGAAGTCATTGTCCAAGCACATCGCTACATTGAACGCCAGAATGCTGCCAATCTCCAAGATCCTGGCCGAGATCCTCTTCGACAACCCTTGTCTCGCCAAGTTCGTGGGGATTTACACGACAATGAAGCCAAGGCGTGTCACAAACTCAAAGGCCATTGTGAACTCATTCAGGCGTATACTTGGCATAAACTGAGCGCAGATCGGCAAAGAGATTTCGCCACTCGCCTGCTACAGAATTTGCCCAGCAATGAAGCCTACTTACATTTCGATTTTAAAGAAAATGTAAGGTACCCCATGGCCAAGGAAGAAACAGGGGACGAGTGGCACGCTCAAAACAAGTTAAGCCTGACCGTTTTCGGGTGCACTGTCTACACCCCCGGGCGTCGCAACTTCAACTTCCTTCTGGTGACCGAAGTTCTGGACCATGATTCCCAGATGGCTCGCGTTTTGCTCTCGCGCATTCTTGCCATCATCCGGGAAAGGCCAGCTTACGAATGGAGCAAAGTCTGCCATGTGCATTTGGTCTGCGACTGTGGTCCACATTTCCGCAGTCGTGAATCCTTTGCCTTCTATTTGCATGACTTGCCGAAAGACCTTTCTGTGCCCGTGCCTTGGCCATTTTCAGAATGTTTTAGGCCTTTCTTTTCAATTTCGTTCTTGCCCGCATGTGCTACACACTCTTCAACCGACCACACACGTCTGGAAAACCAATATAGGAAACATTTTAAACCAACCACTAAACCTGTCTGTATACCCTTGCCACAACGCACGCAACAGGTAACTGTACACTTCCAAGGAGAACAGCACGGAAAAGGCCCGGTCGGCCGGCTCTTTGGGTGGGGCTGCGCATGGGTTGAAGATTTTCTTCAACGGCATCCCATACATGGCATCAAGGACTTGGTTCGTTGCTACCGTGAAGGAGCCCAATACATGGTGGATACAGACCCGCAAGGCCCCAAGTTTCACGTTGAGGAGTTCGATCCCGGACAGTTTCGCCCTGACAACCGCAATGTTTTCTATTGCCCCGGCCTGCTCATCACCCGCACATATTCTCTCCAATCGCAACCAGCTTCTACACTCACCGGGTTGAAGATCCACAATAACAAAGTCTTCAGCGACACTGCAGGAACCCAACTCCACGGCTGGCAAGTTCTACCCAAAGGCAACGTCGCACATGCCGAAGGAGATGATGAGGATGAGGGAAACAAAGAGTGGCGCAGAACTTTCTGGAACGCAGACAAGTCTTGGGAGGGCACTGGCCCCAAACCTGGCGAGGTGAATGAAGTCGTGCGGCGCCATATTGCTCAAAAAGACACGCCCCCACCTGCTCCAAGACAGGACTCCGACATCGAACGAACTTTGTCTGCTGCAGCCATCCGCCTACAGGTCGCTGCCACCAAGAAACGTCGCCAGAACGAGCAGCTCCGGCAACAACTTGCATCCAGTTCTTCTTCTTCATCTTCAACGTCAACAGATTCATCTGCAGAGTGAATGGCCATAGGAAAAAAAGCCGTTGCTGAACTCCGAAAGTCTGTAAAATTGTGACCGCGTAGGCAAAAACAAAACCGAACCTTGCCAAAACCTTGCGCGCGTAGGCAGACGTAGGCAGTTTTATACGAAGCATTGCCCCGCGTAGGCTCCCACTGTGAGCGCGTAAGCGAGACGTAGGCTTCGCGTAGGCCGGTTCCTGATGATAACACCTTTTAAATACAAAAAAAACACAACTCAATTGGTACTGGCAGTTGTTGCAATAGCTGAGATGGACAGTGTGATAAACCCACTAGCAAGAACCAGCTATCATCGTGGCAGTTGGTAAGACAATAATGCTATATGGCAGGGGGTCAAAACCCTGTACCCCTGGTTCCCCAATCATTGACCATTGTTTTCCCTTTAGTTTTGTTCTTATCCTCCATTGGTTGGTTGGTTAACTGCTTGACCCACTCGCCATATTTCCCCCGATCCCAGCCTTGTGGCCAGGCATTCCAAAGAGATGGCCTGCTTTGGTGAAAACCGCACACCTGGCATGCTGCTCAACCAATCAGCTGTGTCAGCTTGTGGACTTGGCCATTGGGAAGTCCATATACTGGGGGCGGACCACCCCCAATAAGCCATCAATACTAGCCTTAGCCATCCACAATAGGGGAGAATTACCAACAATAATAATGGGAAATATGATGGTTTGTTCTGTAATGGTTTTGACCCAATGCCATTTGGTAAACACTTGAGGAATGCC
>VSDK01007698.1:78854-130328 GCA_009767595.1 Symbiodinium kawagutii | reverse complement strand
CTGCTGATGACATGGAGAAGAACTGGGAGCAGGTTTGCCTTCAGTTTCAGAAGTGCACTTTCAAGACAATGAGGTCTTCAGTTGGAGTTGTCCAGTGAAGCAAAACGACTTGGGGCCGCTCCTCTGAGGGGACTCAGCATCAAGTATAGTAGAAGCGCCCCAGAGAAGTGGTTGACAGGATCCTCTTCCTGCGCTTACTGGCCACGTCTGAAGCAGCCCTGGAAAGTCCGGCGCTGAATATTATAGGCATGAAACTCCAAGACATTGCAAGCGCTTGATACAGCCAATTCAAACACCCTACGTGAGAGCAAAATTGCTGATAGGAAACTGCAAAGGCTGCCAAGCGAAACGTCATCTCTGTGAACAGATTGGCCCTGTAATGTAATGAGACGTCATGAGGCAGAAACTGTTTTTTTTCTTCGGAGCATGGTCCGTTCATTCCTTGGTTGCCACTATCTTGGATCGTGCATAGAGGGTATCCTCATGCAAAAACAAGCACTTAATTTCCTGAAAGGAAAACCATCAGTTTGAGGGGTGCATTGAAGAACAACTCAACTTATTGACCATTAGTTTATTGAGATCTGAAGGGGGGAGAAGTGTTTGCTGTGACTGGAACGCTGTTCACCACAGCAAAAAAGGGGTACATGAGACGCTCCATGGAACTATGCTGATTCTCGTGTTGCTAAGGATGGTTTCCGCGTGTGGGCCATGGTCATCCAGTTGTACCACCAGGACAGTTGGTGTAGGGATGGGCAAGGCAGTGGCAAGTATCAAATATCAGTTGACCTTGACACGGGTGTCCTGGCATTGAGAGCGAAACCATCTAGGCAGTTCCCAGTCCTACCAGCGGATGAGATTCTTGGAGGATCCTGAGGTATTGGGGGGTCCAAGGAGAATCTGTAGCCACTTATACCACTTAAGCATAGTAAAGCTATCTTGAGCCACCATGAGCCACCATGAAGTACCTATGTTGAGCCACCATGGAGTAGCTATGTTGAGCCGCCATAGACTAGCTATGTTGTGCCACCATGAAGTAGCTATGTTGAGCCGCCATAGACTAGCTATGTTGTGCCACCATGAAGTAGCTATGTTGAGCCACCATGGAGTAGCTATGTTGAGGCACCATGAAGTAGCTATGTTGAGCCGCCATAGACTAGCTATGTTGAGCCACCATGAAGTAGCTATGTTGAGCCGCCATAGACTAGCTATGTTGAGCCACCATGAAGTAGCTATGTTGAGCCGCCATAGACTAGCTATGTTGAGCCACCATGAAGTAGCTATGTTGAGCCGCCATAGACTAGCTATGTTGAGCCACCATGAAGTAGCTATGTTGAGCCGCCATAGACTAGCTATATTGAGCCACCATGAAGTAATCAGTTGCATCAGTTGCATCAGTCCTTTGTACCAATCCCCCTGCGGAGCTCGGACCTGCCAAGGAGAAGACCAGCTCTTGTCCAATGTCTATGTGGAGTCAATCAGCTGCAGATAGCCGCAGTATTGACTCTTCGTTGAGAGAACTTGGAACTCCAAGTGCTGTTTTTTGGCTGTTTCTAGCTGCTTCTAGTTGCTTCCAGCTGCTTTCTAGCTGCTTCTAGTTGCTTTTTTAGCTGTTTCTAGCTGCTTCTAGTTGCTTCCAGCTGCTTTCTAGCTGCTTCTAGTTGCTTTTTTAGCTGTTTCTAGCTGCTTCTAGTTGCTTCCAGCTGCTTTCTAGCTGCTTCTAGTTGCTTTTTTAGCTGTTTCTAGCTGCTTCTAGTTGCTTCCAGCTGCTTTTTAGCTGCTTCTAGCTGTCCACTTGCTTTCTTTATCGTTTTTTTTGGATGCTCTTCTTTGGCTTCAAATTTTCAGACGTATCACTTGGATCCACAACTATCGGCCATGTGTGCCATCCATTGACCATGGTTATAACCACCAAGCAGTAGCTCTACCTGTTGATTGCTTCACCGGCCCTGTGCCATCCTTACCTCCATAGCTTCACTGCCAGGTTGGGCTTGGCAGATCGCATGTCCTCTCGGCCTCGCTTCCTTCACTGGCACAGTCGTTCCTTGGCGTCACAGACAGCGCATGGCGAGCCGAGCCTGACCCGTGCCTCGCCCAGGCATCGCGATCTTTCCGGCACCTACTATTTCAATGGCTTGGCCTGCAGGCACTGGCATCATTGCAACATCCCATAAGGGGAAAGTTGCGCATGTTGCGCACATTTCTGGAGGTCGAACAGTTTTCTTTGGGGAAACCCCAAAGGTTGCGAAAGGTATATTATTGGTACATGATCCTTTGCCGGTACTTATGATGGATTCTGAGCCACTATCAAACCATCATTCAACTAAAACCATGTAGTGTAAGTACCATTCACCATTATCATCCATCATTAAATCTAGTGTTATTATCCATCATTGAAGCTAGTGTGTTCAACCCCTCACCTGGAATTCACTGACAATTTTCATCATCAGATTGTGATACTTTCAACCTGTATGCAGGCAACGCCGGACGACGCGGTCTGCATGCGCAGGGCCGGCATTTGCATCCTTCTTTGGAGCGGGGACACTCGGTCGGTGGCTCCTGCCGCTGTCGCGAGGACATTTCTGCTACCAACATGGCCATGGGTCAATATTAGTCAATCAACCAATGGGGGTAATAACCAACAACAGTAGGGAAAACAATGGTTAATGACGGGGAACTAGGGGTACAGGGTTTTGACCCACAGCCACATGCTGCAGAAGCAGTGTGTATGTATACTTGGATAAAGTTGCTCAAATTCCGTCGAAATTCGTCGTCCTTGGATCATCGGCTTGAAGAAAGAGAACCCAAGAGAAGAAAACCAGCCAAGTAGGATTACTAAGCTGCTTAGTAGGATGATGTTCCAAAGATACCTTGAACAAAATGAGTCTTGGCAAGGCCTCAATGCATCATGGAGTTGGCCAACCAGACTTTGGCCACTTGGAGGGAAGTCAAGCAATGCATTGATGTTTGATTTGAGTAGAACTGAGTGGCTCAGTGAGAAAACGCGGAAACTTCAGGCAACACGAGGCTCTGCATCTGATTTCTCCTTGCTGGTTCAGGTGCTGTTCCCGGGTATCCAAACTTCTCAAAATATGCTTCGTTGCAGCCTCACGCCCGACGGCCCAGCTGGACACTGTCAATATGTGTCGCTTCAGGAGTGGGGTTGTCCATCAAGGTCTCTGCAGTTGCGTTACGATCTTTTGGGGACGGTGTACTTCATTGATGGACCCTGGTAGATCGGAGCAGAAAGCTGCCAATTCATCGTGCTTTTGCTCACCAAGGGAGCGTGAATACAACGCCTTGCCCAAGAACCTGACATTCCTTTTTACTTCGGAAGTGGATGTGACAAGCTCAAGCTTTGGAAGCAAGGGTAGATGCACGCGCCACGGAAAGTTACTCTGACTCTGGGTCAAAGATTGACGAATATCTCTTGTTCGGCTGTTCTTCACATGTTTGCGTCACATCATGATTTGTGAAATGTATTGAAATGATTAGATCATTTCACTGTAAGTCCCAGAAACCAAATGAGGAAGGAAAACACATTTTAAGGCTGTCTCAATTTGCACTGCAGGTGGTAAAACGATGAGAATGGATAAGAAAAGCGCTAAACCTGTCCATTGTTGATGTTTCATATCATGTGGTGTCCTACGCGAAAAACGATGAGAACACAGAAACAAAAACAATACCAACCAACACGAAAGCTTTGTTGTCTAGACGTCTAGACGTGTATAGTCGCATGCTCATTGCTGATCTATGGATACATGGAGAGGGGAAAGGCAGCACAAGGATTTGAATTTGACACATGCAGTTCCTGATGGCAGACATTTGCAACACAGCATTCTGTGAACCACAAGCCTTTTGTTTTTCTTTGATTTGTGAAACAATTTGGAATTGACACAAGGATAACGTTGAAAGTTGAAACTGCGTTATTCCATCAAAAAACTAGTTCTTTTAATCACCTCAAATCAGCAAGGTATTCTACATCAACCTGCTAATTATCCTACGATGAACCCAGGGTATCTCAAAATCAACAGCTGCCAAGGTTGTGGATGTGCCCATTATTCCCAGACAGGTGCACGCGGTGCGTGTGCGCTTGGATGTGGACAGCAGCACCGGTCAGTAACAACCAACCGTAGCCAAGAGCGATTGGAGGTCCAACCAGCCCAGCTGCACAAGCGATTTGTCAGGAACGAACTCGGTGCATCAATCGTTCCAGTATGGAGGACAGCTGCGTCGGAAGGACAACGGCCATCAACTGCTCAATACTCGCTGGAAATACTAAAAGATGCAACACTGGAAAAAGAATGAAAAAGATGCGCTTCCACTGTTTAATCAGCCAAACGGGTTCCATCCTTCCTCCAGTGCTTGCACCTTTAATGATTCCTTTGATGCGCTTGCGCATCTCCAGTGACCTGCCAGGAAGAGCTGAACGAAAGCGAGACAGGCTGCGTAGCTGTGCTTGGGGCACCAGGGCTGGAAACGGCAGCGCAGCCAGGTGACAACCAAAGCGCTGGCTGGCACCCGTCGCACCCGCCGTTGTGCATGAACGAGGTTGGGAGATGGAGTTTGCTCAAACAGCATGACACTGGACACCCATCCAAGCGCGCTTGAAAGCGGGGTTCATTGCAGTTTCGATTGGAATGTGTTGGACGACTTGAGCGGTGCACAGTGGTTCACAGTTCGGACTTCAGCAACTTCATACTTGGTCGAAATAGATCAAGATAGTGTACTTAAATAGTAAATTTATTGGAGAACAACTCTTGGTAGAAGATCGCCATTTTGATATATGCATTGCTCACAACATCTCACAACTGTCATAGTTTGATTGTTGGTTTCTGCTTTGCTTCCAGGTGGAGCCATCTGGTGAACAGCAACTGGTAGATGAAATGGTCACTGGCCTACGGATTCAATACAACACAAATGTGTCTTGGCAGCGCAGTTCATGGACTGGATATGCAGCATATGCAGCGCACGCTTTGAATTTCCAGGCAGCCGGGTTCTTTTGTTGCCAATCTCAAGATGTCACCGGTGTTTGTACGAGCCGCAGAGCTCTCTTTGACGCTAGTCACATCACATCAATGCGCTTCAGATTGACATTTCTTGGCGCATCTCTCTGCTTGCAACCGCTTCCGCACCTTGCAATCCATCTCCTGGACTCGTTTCTTTCCATGTCTACACGCGTGACGTTGACCTAGGTCGACATGTTGGCCGGGATCAATCCCAACTTGGTTCACGTGGATGGTGGCGCAGAGCTCTCCATCTATGGTGACTTCCCTGGAGATGATCTTTGGCCCCACGGCAGCACGTTGCCGAAGCCGCTGCATGTCGCAGACGACTGGGCATATCAACATGGTGATTACTCGCCATGTTTGCACCGCCAATCCATCAAGCATTGAATGGATACAACCCTTCTAGCTAGCAGCAGTTGCTGCTGTACTAAACCATTACTTCAATCAATATACAATTCGATCGAGTTCTATCCAATTAATAAAATTCTATCCAACTAGTGGTAGTTATCCAATGACTTCAAAGAATCCTCTCACAGTTCTATCGGCAGTGGAACCCCCAATGGAAGCAGCCTCACCCAGGTGTGGCTTCGAGGGCGTGGTGGAAGTGAACCGAGCCCGGCGGATCTCACCTTTGGAGCTGCGCTGCGTTGCGCCGAGTCGCACGGTGGGCTTCGGACGTGTCTTCCTGATGCACCGGGATCTCTTTGGGGAACTCACCGTGAGGCATCATGGCATGTTGGAGGTGGACGCTTGGACCCTGCTTGGAGTGGTTCGTTGGATCTGTGGCTTTTTGAGCGAGGTGTCGCCCTTCGATAGCAGCGATATTGCACACATCCATAAATGGATAGAAGTGAAGATGATTCATGACATTTGGATATCTTTGGGCCCATGACGTGAGTCATCTCAGTTCACTGAATAGATATGGCCTATTCCTGGCTCATTCCTGGTGCACATTGCCTCATGATGTGGCTGGCGCCGTTGCCATTGGCATGTGCTTGCGCGTGCTCTAAGGAGTACGTGGAGCCGCTGGACCTCTTTGAAGTTCATCCTCGTGAGGTGCACAGCTGGTGAAGGATACAATCATGGTGAACAGCTTGGGATAAGAATCTATAAGGAAGATGATGAACAGCCAGGAATAGACCCCAGATAAGGATCCATGAGGATTCATCTATAAGGTGAATGAGGATGATCAATAGCCAGTGCACTTCATGATCAAAAGTTGGAGGTCGGTTTCTGTGCCCAGTTGGCATTGGTGGCCACTTCACAACCGTTGCAGTCCGTGCGCTTGGTCCGGGGACCAACTCGTTGCTTGGGCCGCAGGTCGTGGATGGTCACAGCACTTTGCTGCGCGTCTGGGGCTCACACTTTCGCCCAGTGGTCGAGCTTCGATGTGGCTTCGCCAGTCGTCAGAAGCGGCGGAACTTCCTGACGTGGCTCGGTACAACGGCTGGTACCACGAAGCTGAAAGAGCTGCCACGAATCATTCAACTGCTGAATCTGCGAATCATTAAACTGTGAACAAACAGTATGAACAACCAGTATGAACAATCAGTATTAGTATTAAGCAACATTTACAAACAGTATGAAGAATCATTTGCTGATTGAAAATGATATTGTACTGGTGAGTACCAATGATGATACATAAGTTTACATAATATGAATGTCATGCTGGTCAAACCACCAGTACTACGAAGGAATATGAAGCAACATTATTTACTCCTCGAAAAAGCGTAGTAGGCTGATGTTTGCTGCAGGTTGAAGGTTGCTAGAGCCTTGTCAGTTTTCTTGAGTCTTCTCAGGTCCTTCTAGAGTTTGGTATGCTCTTCGATATCAGAACAATTGATGCAGTCCTTTCTCTGAAAGCATGTTTTCTTGTCCAGACATCAGTCGTTTCTTCAATGTTCTTCTCTTTTGCGTAAGAGGCTCAGCGGTGACACCGGCATAATGTCATGCATGTCCATACACCATGGCGAAGAAATGTTCGTTGCATTCATCAGCACCAAGCATCGATAGCTGGTCATCCAACTGGTGAAAATACATGACCGTAAAACCATTTTCTATTTATATATTCAACTTAGTAGGAACCATGTTCCAATAGATCTCTTAGATCCCTAATGTTATAGCTTGAAACATATCTTTTGGATAAGATCCAGTAGATCCTTTAGATCCCTACTGTTCAAATAGAATCCCATAATTCACCGTTATCAACCACTATATCAACCACTATATCAACCACTATATCAACCACTATATCAACCAGTATCAAGCTGGTTATCAACCACTGTTCCTTACCTACCGGTTACCTTAACGGCAGCCTGTGCCCCTACAGTGACCGTGGCTAGGCACCAGATCCCAACCTGGACATGGCCTGGCCGTGTGCGCTGTAGTACTTCCTTGGCAGCTCGAGCCCGCCGGAGTTTCATCTTGTGACCTGGTGCAGGGTCAAGAATTGGTACGTGACCTGCAATGGTGAATGGTTGATTAGTAATGGTATGATGGTACGGTTAATGGTTGAATGGTACAATGGTTAATGTTAACCAATGGTTAATCAATCAGGGTAATGATATGATGGTATGGTTAATGGTTAATGGTTGATTAGTAATGGTATGATGGTAGGTAATGGTTGATTGGTAATGGTTGATCACTGATGGCAATGGTAATGGTTGATTAGTAATGGTTGATTAGTAATGGTTGATTAGTGAAGCCATGGTTAATCACTGGCCAGGCAATGGTTAATCACTGGGTCAAACACTGATAGTAGTGGTAGAATGGTAGAATGGTAGAATGGTTAATGGTTAATGGTTGATTAGAAATCACCTGATAGTAATGGTTAATGGTTGGCTCAACCAGTACTAAGATAATGGTTAAGTTAATGTTTATGGTATAATGGCTGATTGGCCTCTTGAAGAAGCTAAAGTGGTTGTCATTTGACAATTTCAGAATGACTAATTAGTGGCTGGCAATAAATTTTCATGAATGATGGTTAATCGGTATTGATGAGGAATGGTTGACAATAATGGATGATGATGATGATGATGATGATGATGATTGAACTTGCTTACTGAAATAACATAACTGCAAGTATGACTTAGGAATGATCTATCTACTTCTCAATTCTCTGTTAGCATAGAATTGTCATGGCAAGGAGCGGGCAGAGCTGCCTGTTGATGCACCATAGGCACGCTGCCGCCATCACTTTTCCAGTTCATAATGACCAAATGTAGGCTCGATACCCAGAGTGAAGCCAAGGAGCGCTGCCAAAAATCGAACACTCCTTTTGCAGAAAAACTTTATTGCCAGCTGACTGATTTGTTGAAATGTTCCCCGTTCGTTCGAGCTAGTTGTTAAAGACAGCCCTTAAAGGTGTATATATTCCGTACCTCGCATCCCGATGAAGCTATTTTTGATGAACAGAAATGAGCTAACGCTGTGTGGAGCGATGGGGGGACCGTGAGGAGTGATACTTTGTAAGTCGATGACCAAAGAATCAGTACCATGTCCTCAACCTTAGAGATATGCACAGAACATTCAAATACAGCCCATACATACGTAGACACCAGGCAGTCTCATAGAATTCTAGATTGTTTCAAGGGAATATGGATGGATATATGTCATGGGCAAGAGTCTAAGGATTCCGAAATCGAAACTTTTGAATCCAAAAGAATAACCATTGAGGATGCAGTGGGTTTCTTGTCAGCTTCCGCAGCAAAGGTTTTCTGCACATCCAGTAGAGCCACTACAGCGACAAGATCCCTTCGTTTGTGTTTCGTACATGCTCGATGGCACGTGGGTTGCCTGGCATAGCAAAGTTCAAGATGGTAACTGAGCATGAATCATGAACTTTCAAAAGCTTTGCTGATTGGGAGGTTTCTCAAGCCAGAGGGACCCCCCAAAATCGTTCGTCTATACTACAAATGGTCCATAAACTGTTTGACATGGGGGTAATTGTGTCTTGAGAACCTCCATATCTGCTTTGATCTTCGAATTCAGTGACAATTCCTCCAAAAGGTTTTGACTTGTTTATAGCAGATGCTTTTGACTGTTTGTGTTTCTCAAAGTCCACCAGGTTTACCATGTTATCGAAGATGCCTCGATCAAAGCAGTGCCGTTCATCCCTCGCTTTGACGATGCGTTGGTTGCTGAACTCATTGAAGATGAAGCATTTACGTTGGAGGGGCACATGAAGATCTTCGGTGGTCTTCATATGGGCTACGACAGGCCATGTACCGCAGTTGTTACCTCAGCTCGTGAAACTTTGTTAGCATCACTAGTCACTACAAGTATAGAGTATAGCAATAATTCACCATGATTCATGATCAGAAACTTTTACCATCACTAACCATCACTGACCATCATAAACCATCATCAACATTCATTAGGCATCATCAACCATCATGAGCCATCATTCACCATGATTAGATTGTTTAACCATTACATTATCAACCATCAATAACCATCAATAACCATCAAAAGCCATCAATACCCATGGTAATCATCAACATGAGCCAATTGTCGGTGCCAGGGGCGATTTGCTGTTCCTGAAAGACGTGGGCAACTTGACCGAGTGGCTGGAAGACAGGGCGATGAGGGTCTACACAACACAGACCACCACGCAGGCCAGCCATCAGCACCTGACCGGGTGAGCAAAATGTAGGGCAGCTTGGGAATTTCCATTGTTTAGCGTTGGTTAATGATGATTAATGATGCTGAATGATGGTTAACGATGCTTAATGATGATGGTTAACAATGACTAATGATGGTACTTATGCTCAACGATGACAATGAGATGGTAAATGATGAGTAATGATGGTTCGTGATATGAGTGATGTTGGGTAATGATGGTTAGTAACGATCTATGTTGGGTAATGATGGGTAGTGATGGTTAATTAACGATTGTTAACTCGCAAGTATTTTTAATCATTGTGGTGCTAACATTTGCTAAGCATTGTTGATCATGATGAATCATGAGTACACGGGCTCCTGAGACTTGATACTTGACTCTTTTTGACACTGACCACGACTGGTGATGGAATAAACTGCAGTTTGCACAGCGGACTGCTAACCCATGCTCATCATGATGCTGAGTCGAATGTTGAGGGTGTGCCAACGCATGTGGACCTGTCATTCAACCAGCTCGGAAACGAAGCTGAGTCATTACATATAGCAGACATTATATACCGAGACAAACAACCAACGGCAATCAAAGCAGTTACCTTTTGATAAGGTCAAAATTGTGGTCATAGGTGCTTGGCATGGAAAACGATCGGCCGCTAAGTTTATGACAAGCATTACATAACCATCAGGAACGGATTATAACAATGCTGGTTCAATGACATTTGAATGGTTGGCTATTGGCCATGCACCTTCTAGTTTCACACATGATAGGTTGACCCAAGTCCAACAGCTTCAAAGGCTGTGCTTGTGGGCCACGGATTAGCTTCTGCAGTAGTTCTCCACAGTTCTAGTTGGAGGGTTTCCAACATGGCTTGAGTTTTACCAACTAACCATACACGGTCCCAGAACGAATCCAGAACAGCTTGCAAGACGAGCACAAAACGAGTACTGAACTGGATAGAATGCCATTCTCAGCTGAAAAGAAAGCCTAGGATCGCTTGGGAACCTTGTCAACCTCAAGTTCATTGCTGCTGACACGTCTTTTTCTTTCCAATCTATAATTCTCATACAGTCTCATCCGAGATATGCCGTTTGTACAAACGAGGTGGTTCTTTCACATTACGTAGAAAAGCATGTAAACGACATGGTTTCTTGACCGAATCAGTTCCAAAAAGCCCTCTACGAATTATGGTATTCATTGCGAACAATCTGATCATTTAGTAAGCCGCCATGTGGCGTCAATGAAGATATGAGTGTTTCTGAAAATTGAGATACCCCCTCATCATCCATTCACGATCATTTTTGGGCATAAACCAACCATGTTTAGGCACCCCCATGGCTCAAGAAACTACCATATAGTTCGGAATCCCCTACTATTGCTGCTTCTTATCCCCTATTCTTCACTAATGTAACCACCATTTTATGGGGTAGCCCTATGGCTGAAGAAAATGCCATATGTTTAAGAAAGTGTAGATGGAGCAAACAGTTTGACTTTTCCTCGTGTGACTTGTGCAGCCTGGAAATTCACGTCTTCCCGCTACCAGAGATGGTTGAAGCATCATGATGAATGATGGTTAGCAAATGTGAGCACATGTGAGTACCAATAAAGATTTTTCCCCAAACAGTGTGTGCACTATAGGGGTTCTTACGGTAAGGGAAAAGGTCCTGGTGTAGAACGAGGTGTGCGTCGGCGCGTGCGGCTAATTCGCCGACCCTTTCGTCAAAAACGTTCCCTCATCTTTCGTTTTCGACAGAAGCCTCGCACGAAACGTTGTTACGCGGCACCTCTCTTCCGGAGCTGCGTTCTCGCATGCGTGCCGTGTCCGTTTTTTGATCAAAGTGCTTTTTACATGGCAGGGGCAAGGGAAAGCTCACTTTTGTCCCTCTTGGGCATTAAGGAATCTGTGGCAGGCGCAAGGAATTCGCAATGTTTCACAAAGCGTGTAATTGTCGTCGATTTTGCGACGTTGCAAAAACGCTGGCAGGCGCACACAAAATGAGCGTGTCCGAAAACATCGATTTTTTTGCGGACAGGTGCAGCATTTCGTGATCTTGAGCTCTCTGTTGGCGACCTCAAAGCGCTCGTTTCATGAGACTGTCGTCATTTTTGCATTTGCTACGTCGAGATCATTTTTCGTGACAGGTGCAGGACTTCGTATGCCTCGGGATCACTTTTTCGTGGCAGGCGCAGCATTTTGCAACATAAACGCTTGAAATCGCAAATCGCAGTGTAATGGAGACTTCAGGCGGCTTTCATACCTCTGTTTTTTTGTGTCTCGCCTGCGCGCGGTGCAAATTTTGATTTCGCTCGTGCAACCCTCTGCGGACTTTGTGCGTGTCGGATCGCTCTCGCCTGCGCGCGGTGCAAATTTTGATTTCGCTCGTGCAACCCTCTGCGGACTTTGTGCGTGTCGGATCGCTCTCGCCTGCGCGCGGTGCTCATTTTTGCTTTTCACGAGATCTTGTCGAGAGTTCTCTCTTGTGAGTGCACCATTGTGCCGTCAAATGTGTGCTCCCAAGTGCTCTCACATGTGCTCTGATATATGTGCTCTCATATGTGTGCTCTCACATGTGTGATCCTGTGTGTGCTCTCACATGTGCTCTCACATGTATGCTCATATGTGTGCTCTCATTTGTGTGTTCTCATATGTGTGCTCTCACATGTGTGCTCTCATATGTGTGGATTCATACCTGTGCTCTCACATGTGTGCTCATATGACTCATATGTGTGCTGTCACATTTGTGCTCATATCTGTGCTCTCATTTGTGTGCTCTCATATGTGTGCTCTCATATGTGTGATCCTGTGTGTCCTGTCACATTTGTGCTCATATGTGTGCTGTCATATGTGTGCTCTCACATGCGTGATCCTGTGTGTGCTCTCACATGTGTGCCCATATGTCTGCTCTCGTATGTGTGCTCTCATATGCGTGCTCTCACATGTATGCTCATATGTGTGCTCTCATTTGTGTGTTCTCATATGTGTGCTCTCACATGTGTGCTCATACATGTGTGCTCAAAAGTGTGCTCTCATATGGGTGCTCTCATATCTGCGCTCTCACATGTATGCTCATATGTGTGCTCTCATTTGTGTGTTCTCATATGTGTGCCCTCACATGTGTGCTCATACATGTGTGCTCAAATGTGTTCTCTCATATCTGCCCTCTCATATGTGTGCTCTCATATGTGTGCTCTCATATGTGTGAATTCATACCTGTGCTCTCACATGTGTGCTGTCACATTTGTGCTCATATCTGTGCTGTCATATGTGTGCTCTCATATGTGTGCTCTCACATGTGTGCCCATATGTTTGCTCTCATTTGTGTGCTCTCATATGCGTGCTCTCACATGTATGCTCATATGTGTGCTCTCATTTGTGTGTTCTCATACGTGTGCTCTCACATGTGTGCTCATACATGTGTGCTCAAAAGTGTGCTCTCATATGGGTGCTCTCATATCTGCGCTCTCATATGTGTGCTGTCATATGTGTGCTGTCATATGTGTGGATTCATACCTGTGCTCTCACATGTGTGCTCATATGACTCATATGTGTGCTGTCACATTTGTGCTCATATCTGTGCTCTCATTTGTGTGCTCTCATATGTGTGCTCTCATATGTGTGATCCTGTGTGTCCTGTCACATTTGTGCTCATATGTGTGCTGTCATATGTGTGCTCTCACATGCGTGATCCTGTGTGTGCTCTCACATGTGTGCCCATATGTTTGCTCTCGTATGTGTGCTCTCATATGCGTGCTCTCACATGTATGCTCATATGTGTGCTCTCATATGTGTGCTCTCATATGTGTGCTCTCATATGTGTGAATTCATACCTGTGCTCTCACATGTGTGCTCATATGCGTGCTCTCATATGTGTGCTCTCACATGTGTGCTCCCATTTGTGCTCTCAAATAAATGCCCTTGCTGTGTCCTTTTCCCACTTCCCCCCATCTCACTGTTTGGGGTCTCTTGCCGGGATAATTAAGACTGGCTAGCAAATGAGAATTTACCAGCATACTGGCTAATTAGTAGTGACTGAATCTAGTGGTTGAAATGAATCAGTCATGATTCACTATACTTAAACAAAATCAAACAGACAGGCGGTTACGACGATCCCTGCTTCGACGACACGTCCGCGTACGTCGTCGACAACAACAAAAACTCGCACAGTTACCAGCACTTCTACATCCAGGACAGTGACAACGACCAGTGCCTTGCATTGGCTGCAGCTCACCTTTTTATCCTGACTACTTCATATATTCATACCTATTACATTTCTGGTCATATTGGATGTTTGCATTACGCTAAGGACCAACAGGTATCCTGAATAGTCCTCAAGATAATATACAATTAGTTTTACAAATTTATTTTTGGTTATACACTATCAATATACACGCACGTGTTGTCCTGTGATCATGTCTTAAAAAGTATGTGCGTATGTAATAGTATGCTAAAAAATCGGATATGTTTTTGTCATGGACTCGTAGAATGTTTGGAAAGGGGAACCACATCTAATCTAAAATCTAAGGTAATACAAACAGTGCGGCGCAGGACATCCCTTTTAGGATACCCAATTCATCTGCAAGTCAGTCAATTCTTGTCCGAAACTGACCGACTCACCAAATTTGCTTAACTTTGGCTTGGGGTATAAATGAAACGATAAGACATAGTCAACATATGTAAGCAATTGCAAGTGATGACATTTGCAGGATATAAATGTCATGATACACATTGACACACAGATATAGATGCCTTCAATTCTTGTTCTCTAAGGCTCTACTGAAGAGGCAGATGATGTGCAGGAAAGTTGGTACAATGACTCCGAAAATGAGAGTGAGCTGGACATGAATGTGTCTTTCGAAAATCACACACCTCAGAACGGAACATCGGATGAGAGCGAGGAAGAAAGCATCCCCACCACGACTTCTGAAGAGGAAGCCGAAACATCAGACGAAACTGACAATGCCACCAGCGATGCCTCAGATACCAATGGCACCAACAGCACCAGCACGAGCTCAACGGTCACCACGACGAGTTCCACAAGTATAACCACAAGTAGCACCAGTTCCAGCAGCACCAGCACCAGTTCCAGCACCTCCAGCAGTACCAGCAGCAGTTCCAGTAGCACGAGCACCAGCAGCAGCTCATCAACAAGTAGCAGCTCCACCAGCTCTACCAGTTCAAGCTCTTCCAGCTCATCAACGAGCAGCACGAGCACGAGCAGCACATCCAGCACTACGTCCAGCAGCTCCAGCTCGACGACATCAAAAACTTCCACCACAACCTCAACGAGCAGTACAGTTTCCAGTACCAGCACTTTCTGGGACAACTTCACAACTTGGAACTGGACAGACAATGAGTCCATCCCACTGCCCGAGATCGTTGATGTTTGGATTGCTGGTGGGGACTTTTTCGTCAGTCGTGAAATGGGATGGGACACGAGTTTTGTGTCCACTTTGGCGGAGTTCCGCACCACGCACAGCCTCATTTGCCCTACTCCCGATGGATTCTCCTGGAAGCGTTTGGGGAGTGGAGATGTCAAGCTCCACGTGTCTTTGAATGGCCAGGAGTGGTGTGGAGGATGTTATTGAAAGATTGGGAAATGTAGATTCTTAATAATGTTGACCAGCTTTTTGTTTAACCTGCAGTTTCTCCAATCTGGATTGCTTGACCTTGAGATTCGCTATCCCTGAAAGCTCAGCTGCCAGTTTGCTTCCCATGGCCTTGCCATGCCTTGCCTCCAGGAGTGGTCTCTTTCAACCTTGGATCTGAACTTTGTCCGTCCACACCCTGAAGACACTCCCGAACCGCTGGAGACAGAGCCCACGGGTGCGCTCGTCGTGCCGGGACCCGATTTGCGCTTCAGATTGGCCCAAGTGACGCCTGTCATGGGCCCAACTTCTGGAGGCAGATCACTGCGACATGTTCGCAGTGGGTTGGACTCGGAACCAGTAAAGGGAGGTGTCTCAAGCCATAGGGGTTCCCAAAATGGTTGGTTTTCTATTCTATACCTGGTTGATGATGATTCAGGCCATAGGGGTTTCCCAAAATGGATGGTGTATTACCATACCTGGTTTGACTATGCGTGTATAAATGATGATTTGGGGTTCCCCTATTTTGAGAAACGCCCAAATTGGTCAACCGTGATGGTCGGATATGACCAACAATAATAATCATTTGAGTTTTATGACGTGGAAAGGGATTAATGGGCACTCCAAGCATTCTTTGAAAAGTCTTGAAACGAGCAAGTCAATTGCGGACAGATGCATGTAGATTAACCGAACTCTTCAACTTCAGTTTGGACATTGAAGAATCGCTAAGGTTTCGGCCCTTCTCGCCTTTCGGGCAGAGATTCCAAAATGCCAAGCCAGTGGCTTCGTTTTGTAAGACCCTCACTTTTGGGATTGTCCAAATAGTCCCCAAATCACATTATACATATATTCACATATGCTTGTAGTTGCCTTAATTTCCGGAAATATTTCGGAAGAGTGGTGCTGTGTGCATCTCTTTTCCAGTCGTTTGGTTCTTCTTTTGCTGCGCAAGAATCCACGAGCAGCACTGGTGTGAAGAAACGGTGGTTTCTCAAAATAGCGGTAACCCCCATCCAATATCAACCATTGATTATGTTGTTATAAACTGACCATATCTACAAGGTGGGCCCCCCTAGTATAAGTGGTTGGGGGCCCACCTTGTATGGGGTTCCCTATGGCTAACCACCACATATTTTCGCTGCAGCTGTGTAGGAACAAGCCTCTCCTTGACCATCACCACTTGGCCACGCTTGCTGGCGGACTTCCCCTTCGACTGCGTCATTGGACCAGGGCGAGTGCCTGCGAAACTCTTGCAGGTGGGGGGCGATGCTGGGCATCTCATGGCTACCCAGTGACACAGCTTCATTTGCTCGTGTCCATAGATGGTGGTGCCTATCAGCCATCCAGCTGTATTTGATAGGGAAACCACCAGTCAAGTTAGAGACCTCAGAAGCGCAAAGCTAGTCAAGCAGTTTGACGCTTCAAAACAAAACTGATCACTAGCTGACCGGACTTCGGGTAAATGAATCAAAAAAGTACAAAAAACCTTCGTTTTCGATTCCGCTGATTTGGCAAGCTTTTGGTGACCAAACTTCTTTTATCCCTTCACTCTAATATTGATCCCCCTGGCCCCCTCAACTCTTTGAATTCCATGTAAATCCAAGTTTCCTCGGGCTGAATTGATCAATCAAAATCACACTTGTTCAAAACCATTCCTAATGGTTCCGTGTTGTCAACAATGATGTCTAATATTTGTTGACAGAGGTTCATATTTCATGAACCATGTCTAAAAGGGTTCAAATTGGGTTTCATAATGGTTATATAATCGCATTTCATAATTATTAATGATGATTTTTTATTGTTCTTGATACTCGTCAATACTGGCAGAATGGTAATAGTTAGCAATGGCTACTGATTCGTCCTGGGCGGCGCTGCTCCATTTCCGATCTCTGGAAAATCTCAGCTTTCCTTTCAGGTGCTTCCAGACTATCGCAGTTATACCCTGGGTTGCGCCGTGCCAGCTGCGTTGGACATTCCGAGGCAGCAATGAGAGGTTGAAGAACAAGGGATGGTGATGGGTCAGCAACGGTTTATATGGTGGTTTCTCAAAATAAGGGACCCCTAAATGGTTGGTCAATTTCTTTAAATGGTTTCTAGTGGATGATTTGTGGGCACCCTTATTTTGAGAAACACCCATATTGACAAAAGCACATTGTTGAAGCATCTCAATTTGACACCTTCAAAAGGAAAGGCAGCAGTTCTACCAGACCCAGATGGAACTGGGGATGGCAGATATCATGTTGAACGAAGCCCGTGGATTGCAGGCTGACAGAAGCAGGATGCACATGCAAAAAGCTGTGGTTTACGCCATCCGGTCAGACCTGTGACCACTATTGCCCGAAGCTCACTCTCACTTTGACAAGGGAATTGTGCTGAGCTTGTGCCCGCTGTTTTCTGGAGCCCAGAGAGTTTGCAATGAAAAAACAGACCTCAAGGCTGCAATCCAGACCAAGATTCCGAGAGGCCAGGGGCAGGGAGTTCTTGAGGCAGAGTTGAGACGAGTTCGTGTGTCATGGGACTAATCACCTCTATAAGTGGTTTTGCCGGACATGCATTGAGATCTGGTAGGAATCTCTTCACTCTTTGCCGCTGATTTCAGCTCAAGTGAGCATCTCGTAGTGAGCGGTGGTGATCTTTTTGCCTCCGTGAGATGAGAAATAGGCAGCAGGTGTTGCTGCTCTTGCTCTGGTCCATCACAAGTACGGTGCGCGGCAACCAGTACGCAAATGCTCGTTGCAAGGCGGGAAGATGAAAATCTGTTTGAGGCGGTGAGTGAGTTCTGTATCACAGCACAGCATGGGATCAAGATGGATCCGGTGCAGTAGTTGTGGTGTAAAAGAATGTAAAAGAGCACATAGAACGAACAACCGTTTCTCTCCACTGTAATCGCACACTTTCAGCACAGAACATTCCGCCAAGAATCTTTCAACGTTGCAGGATGCTGCCAGCGAGGGTCACTGGCCACGCAGATTTAACTGCTCTTTAAATGTCAAAAACCCAGATGCAGAAGGCCACTATACAGATTCGCTCAACGAGACCGGTTGGTCCAAGCTCCGCATACGAGGGAGTCTTGCTTGAACATGCGGGGAGTGGTATCCTGGTTGGTGGTTAGTGGTTATTTGATAGGGGATTATAATGATTAATAGTAGGGATTGATAGGGATAATCACCAACAAACTTATGCTTAAACAACAACGGTATGGGCATTTGCTCTTTAGATTTTCAGACTCGGTCGGGGGCACACATCTGAACTTTAGATTTCTGCAGCTGTTTGGATGTCAAGATTTCCAGCGGCCGATCGATAATACATCAAGCATAGTTGGTTGATGCTGATTGTCAACTGGTGTTCACCACTATTGATTGGTTCTTGACCAATATGGTGGTTTCTCAAGCCATAGGGGTACCCCCAAATCATCCAATATTAGTCATTATATGGGACGGTAACAAATCATCACTGGTTGGCTAATGTTGACTATCTAACCATAACCACTTCTTCTGGCACTCGAAACCTGCCAGGGCTATAACCCATATTTATCCATCTTTGGGATGACTAAAACCTGCCTTTTTCGTGGTTTTGGGTGCCAAGGATGGTTCACAACCGCTCCATTTTTCCCCTAAGGATCTCGAAGGGTCAAAGTCTGGAGGACAAGTTGCGCGTGGCATTTGCGGCTGGATATGTTGAGGGTGCAATGACCGCAGGTCCAACCTGGCAGCATTGGCAGAACTTCTTGAAGATCCTTGGAGGATGTTGGCCAGTGACGGTTGTTTGTGCATGGTTATGGTGGTTTCAAGTCCGGTTTTTTATGGTCATGGTGGTTTCAAGTCAGAGGGGTGCCCCCAAGTTATGGTTGGTTTAATACTGTATAATTGAATGTGTTCATGTAAAGGATGATTTGGGGGTACCCCTATGACGTGAGAAACACCCGGATAGTTGATGACGGTTAATGATGGTTCGTGATGTCTATTGATGGTGATGGACCCGGATAGTTGATGACGGTTAATGATGGTTCGTGATGTCTATTGATGGTGATGGTTGATGTTCATCTCGCCCAGGTCTGCCTACGAGAACACCACGAGTCCTGGCTATTTGAAAGCGAAAGATTTCCTGGTCGCCAATGACAATTTCGTCAGAGGCGAGATCAACAAATCATTTCGCACAGATGAATACTGGGCTGAGATGGCTATCATTTGGGCGCAGCTTGATGGCCTCGTGGCCGGAAATGCAGCCACCTGCGGGACAAAATGCCTGGATTTGAATGTGTTTCTATTCCTGCAGGCAGAACAGGACCGAAACCTGGAGACCAAAGCTGAGTGGCATCTATATATAATACCACCACCTTGAAGGTCGGAAATGGTTCAGCTTGTTGCCTATTATCCCCTTGTCTATAACCATTACCGGGTATCAACCACGGGTATCCACTAAGAAACCAACCATTTTTGGGGGTAGCTCTATTTCGAGAAACCACTATTCTGCTTATGGAATTGGATGAGTGGGTCCATCGGGTTGCCACAAGGACCTTGATAGTGTTGCAGACCCTCCCTCCGAGTGGACGCTGGAAAGTGCTGCTGAGTACACACGTCTCAGGAGTCATTGCTCCGTTCCTGGTCCTGACTTCAGGATACTTTAGGCAGAAAGGCTTGGATTCTTGACATACAAGATGAACTCTAGGTTGCAGGTTGGGGTTTAGATGATAAATGAAGTAAGTTCTTCCCAAGAGGGAGGCAAGCAGGGCACCTGCAGCCGAGAGAAGCGAACATGCAAGCTGGAAAGGTGATCGCGCCCCGTCGTCAACGTGAACTAACCAACATTAACTGTCAACTAAGCATGAAGTAGTCATCATTTATCATCATTTACCACCAAAACATAGCCATTCCCTAAAGGTTGAAGTACCATTAGAAGAAAACTGCAGCGGACTATGATGAATGATGAGAAGCCATGATAAAGCAGGCTGAGCCAAGAAGAAGCACGATGCAGCAAGATGAAGCAAGATGAAGCACGACGGATCATAGAATCAACGAAGATTACTCAATGTCGTTGATTACAAAGGCTGATGGTCAATAATTGCAAATAATGACCGATCATAGAATCACTCATTTCTGGTCACTGAAGGCTGATGAACCATGTGGCTGTGGGTCAAAACCCTGTACCCCTGGTTCCCATCATTAACCATTGTTTTCCCTATAGTTTGTTGGTTATTATCCACCATTAGTTGGTCAGTTCATATTGACCCATAGCCATGTTGCTCGTCTCCCTGAGGCAATCCTGCGCTTGGCGCCAAACAATAGTGATCTTTACATGGGTCACAATACTTGGACCGGCTACTACTCGATGTTGCGCCTCCTTAAGGACTGCCATCCGACGAAAATGAGTGAAGCATCAATGATGGTTTCCTGGATGGCTTATACCCACTCACTAGGGTTTTTAGTGTTTTTGGGATATGATTGATTTACCATATAACCACTATTTTTTTTTTGCAAGGGATCTATAAGCCACCATGGTTTAAATTCATGATGTTTAGTGATGATTAATGAAATGGAAAATGATGTTTGGTGATGTTTATGAGACATGACCATTGGCTATTGCCTTTTTCTAGTTGCCATCGAATGCCATCGAACCATCAACTAACATCTAATGTTCAACAATTCACCAGTCATTATATAAGTATTGTTGAAAAGCCGAACCATCAACCAACATCTATCATCAACCCATATGAACCAACAATGCACCATTCATCAACTATCGTTGAACAGCCATTTCCACCGACACAAAATGGTGGCTTCTTCAGTCCTGAGTACTGCTCCAGGAGTATGACCTTCCAGTGGGTGGCAGCGCCGACCGCGTGGTGCAGAGTGGACTCTTGGTGTGAAACCTGTGCAGATTTTTTCACACTGCCACACCTTAATGTGATCTGTGTGTTTCTTCTTAGGTCCAACAAATTTCTCTACGTGCAGAAATCAAAAATTCCGCCCTCAAGGGGCGCTTTTTCCCAGATACACCGGAGATTCGAATCGTGACCAGTGACGGCTCGTCGGCCCTGTGCCGCCTGGAGGCTACTTCGGTCAGCTCTACAGCGGTGATGACTTTTACGCTCTGAGTTCTGGCCTGACAGTTCAGGAGACGACCAATTCGCCACCTGCAAAGATGTTTGGTTGGTGGATGTTGGTGGTTTGAGTCGTGGATTTGGGTGGTTTGAGTCGTGGATTTAATGATGGTTTTGATGGGAAAGTTGGTGCATTGGTGGCTTTGATGGTGGTTTTCATGGGAAATTTGAGAAGATGATGACCAACAATAATGGTTGTTGGACCAGTGCTTGGTGGTTTTCAGCAAGTTTTTTGTTGGTAATAAGAGGGGATCATAAGAAACAAGAACAGTCAAATATGGTTAATTAAACATCTAGTGGTTGGTGGTTTTCAGGATATTGATTTCCCCCCAATGTTAGGGCTGGTTGGTTCATTGATTCACTAGGGGTTGAAACCACACTTCAGGTGCTGGCACTTTCAAGCCTTGAAACTCGAGAGATGAGTCGGTATGTTTGCCAGCTCAGAATCAAAGGCCAAAAGTCAGAGCTTAACATCTGTGAACTGACCATCTGGTGGTTTCTTAAAATAGAGGTACCCCCCAAAATGGTGCTTTATGACTATAAATGGTCGATACCGGATGATGATTTAGGGGTACCATGGGGTACCCCTATTTTGAGAAACCACCATATGCATTCAAGTATTAGACCTTTTAAGTACCTTTAATGTATAAAGCATCAGAATCAGAAGTACCTTCCATGTATAAAGCATCAGAAAGCCCTTACACCTTTCGACCACCTTGCAATCACTACAACTGTTTAAGGCTCTACAGCAACACCACTCGTGAGCTCATCCAGCCTCGTTGCGTCCTGACGTGGGCTCGAACCATCTTGGCCAATCGGCGAGCGGTGGATGGGCCCAGCTGGGTGAAATGGTTCTCGCCCTTCAACTCGGGCACCATCAACAATCAGTGGACTCTCGGAGACAGGGCCTGGTGGCGGTGGGGGCGCAACATCTAGCTGCTGGAAAGGGGCCCGGCTGGAAACCAAGCCGTAGAATCAGTAGGTGAACCTGGAGCTGAAATGGCTCAAGATGGCTCAAGTCTCGGGTTTTGTTATGTTGTTGTCCGTCACATTTTGGCGTGCACGCGCCAACCATGAAGTTTCTGCAAAACATCGGAAAGCGTTCATGTTTTGAGCATCGGAGAGTTCTAAGGATGATTGCAATGATGAATCGCTTCGAAGCCAACGCTGAAATCCCGGATGGTTTTCTCACTGTCCTGGAGCAAATGCCTGGCACCATTGTGTGGAAGGATGTGAGTTCCAATTTGAATCTTGGCTTTGAGGGACTGAGCAAAGACACAGACAAGACTGATGAACTGAATTTACTAGAGTTTCTTGTTTTTGTTCATTTCATTTGAGGAAGATGATGTTTTTCCTTTAGAGAAGATGTTGAGGCGAGAGCAAGGCTATTGGGTCTCCTACAACTCCCCCTTCTTCGAGAAGATTCGAGAGGTCTCTGGAGCTGACGACATGGAAAAACGCTTCGGCGACGCCTATTCCTACACCCGAAATCCAAGGGCCAAGATCTTCCACCGTGACATAGGTCACGCAACGGACGCTTGAGCAAGGTTGAGTCGTCTCCAGTGTTTGGACAGATTTCTGTGGGTACATTTTTCATAGCCCCAAGCGTTCGAAGTTCAACTTGAAAAACCGTTGGACTTCCTGCTTTACCAAATTTTCGTCCTTGATCAGCTTGGTGCACTGGCTGGTTTTTCTTTGTCCGGTACTCATTAGGAGGATACAGACTGTTACTGACCTAAATGGTCACCACCATCCATCAACAGTCCATGGTGACAGAGTTTTTGCCGCTGCGGCCTTAGCTGTGCCCAGGACCTGGATAAGGTGAAGCATTTATTGCGCTACAACAACTGGCAGCATGACCCTTTGTCCGCGGCAGGCTACAGGGGGCCCACCGAGCCCCGGGCACCGGAGAACGCCATTGCAGCACGCTATGATTTGCATCCGTGGCCAAAGGCCGGGGGGCCTCTGTTGAAATGGAGGTTTCTAGAAATTGGTTGGCTGGTTTGTTACTGTAATATGATATATTAAAATGATTGATATTGGATGATTTGGGAGTACCCCTATCTTGAGCAACACCCAAATTGATTGACAGTGCTATTCGTAGCGTTGAATACTGCTCAGTCAGAGGAACGTGGTTACCATCGACCATCATCTACCCCATTCCAAGGTAAGGAAAGCTTTTGGAAACACCGATGCCAAGATTTGCAGAGCAGCAGACTGCTTGGCCATGCGTTTCAGCGCAATCAGCGGACCCACTGCGGACGATCAGCCTCCGTTCGCCTGGGAAGGCGAATGGGAATCCTCTGCTCATCTGGGACACCCGTTGCGCTGGAATTTCAGCTGGGTGGACTTTGCCGCACTTCCGGCCTCAGGTTCCGAGGTTTCCACAGCGTCTGTGGTGATCTGAAGGATTTCCAGTGATAGATCAGTGACTCTCAGCTCGCATGTGCGTGTGACGAAAATGGGCAGCAACTCGAAGGTCATTTTCAGAGAATTTTGTGATGGGACCAGGTGTCTAGGACTCCCCGCACCAGGAGAAAATGCACCGGGGTGCCATCCAGTGATTATTGGATTGATGGTTGATGGACTTACCTGGTGGTTTCAGCATCATGATTGCCAGTGATGACTGTTGATCCAATGGATTTAGTGGATTCAATGATCATATCATGACGAGTTGATCCAGTGCCAGATTGTCTTGAAACTGAAATTTGACGCTGAACCTGCCGCAACCTGGAAGGTCTTGGTGTGAGGTGGAACAGCCATTGTGCTTGGCACTTGAGGGACGGCCATGTAAGGGACAGCCGATTGCAGGGATGATATGATTCATTGGAAGAAGCAAGGATTCACCATGGGATCATCCCTGAAACATTCCCATAAGGCACAACTGGTGAAACATAGATCACTGGCAGAAATCATGATCATCGCAAGTTTACTTCTGCAAATCATTGAAAACCATGATTTACACGAGGGTTCAGTCATTATTAGACATGATTGACTCACTGATTGCGAAGATTATGCCATGGTTTACCACGATTGCTGAACTTTATCTGGCACCACCCTGAGGTCAGGGAGCTGATTGGGGTGTTTGCGACAGCGAGGAGGATCCAATCTTGGCTGGAAGCTTTCCAGTTTGCTCGCAACTCAGCGCTGCAAGCGCCGTGGCATGTGCCGCAAGTGCACAGATACACAACTGCAGCTCGCACTTAGCATTTTCGGAGAAGAGGGAACATGATTTCGTCGGACTAAACACCTGCACGGCATATTTCACGAGGTTGGACTGAAAGGTTCCTGAGAGCTGTACTGAGGTGTCCGTGTGGTCCCATCGAACGCCACGACCATCTATGAATATGAACCCTGTTGCTGACTCAGAACAATGTGCGCTGCCTTTGGATTTCTTTTGGCAGCCAGAATGGATCAGAAAGGCAACAAGTTCCATGTCCGCTAAGGTCAGCACCGCTTCACCTATGTCAGGCCTGGCCCCAATTTCTGGTGTCTTTGGCTTTGGCAGCTCGCGCAAGCTGGTTCTTCGGAGTCCAAATTCCACCCAACCCCGACCCCAATGGTTCGTTTGCCGACTGCTGAAAGTGTTGGTTGGTCACTCCGTTCTCAGAACCCCATTGGCAGATTTCTTGTCATCATGTCAATGCTTTGTTTGACAATCCATCAACCACCAATCGCAATCTATTGGAAACCATGCAACCAAATTCGTGCAAACATGGGAGGCAACCTCATGTGGACAGCCTTTCACCTCGCTCCGGGCCGTCCTCTGGTGGAACTAATGTCCCGGAAACCCAGAAGCCAAGGAGAGGTACACTGAGGCAAGGTGTCTGTGTATGTCTGTGTCTTGTTTTCCCAAGGTCTCTTTGCATGGCCGCTACTTTCCACAAGCACGGCTTGGAGGTTTGCTATGTCGCTTCGGCCAGAAGCCTAGGGGGAGCTAGCCGACTGGGTTTACATTCCAGCTGCCCGTAGGTGCAAAATGCTGTTACCTCAAAGCATCCAAACCATGAACCAACAGGAATCGGAAACCACCAAAAAACAATACCACTCATGGACACACACCTCGTTATACCTGCGTTCAATGCTCTCTCTGTGCTGTTTTTTCAGCGCTTTCTTGTCTGAACTTTGCTTTCCCTCTGCTGTCCAAGGTGAAGGAATGACTAGTTCGGTGGCTCCTGCAAGATGGATAAGCCGGCAAGAAATTACATGTGTCGATTGCTGAGTTTCGTTGCAGCAACACGTACTGGGGATGAGTTTGACACGAAGCACGCACTTCGCCCTGCCTTCACAGTATTTCTACACAACAGCCAGCAGTGACCGATAGGCCGTGCATAGAGATGCTTTGACACTAAGCCAAATTACTTGATATGGAAGATTCATGAGGATTCACTATCCAAGGGTCCATGACATGTCAAGGGCCGCTTCTTCAAGTCCTGCGTTTGAGGTTTCCCCGCAGGTCGTGGGTGCTTTGGATGGTACAAGGAGCACTGAGAAGAACGAAGAGCACGGCTGACCTCAAGTTGGCATCCTATTTGCCTCCATCCAACATGACTTTAACTGACTTTAACTGACTTTAGGTATCATTTTTAGGTTTTTGATGTGTGACGAAAATGTATTGTCTCGGATCCCTCACCACAATCAGCTGGCTTAGGCGTTGCTAATCCAGGTTTGCAAGGAAAACCTTCTTGGAAGGGAAAAATGTAATGTTTGTTTCCGATTAGTATCTACCTGTTGGTTTCATCTATTTTCATTACTTTAGGGGGGGTTACACTAATCAAACATTATTGTTTTCCTTTTCAAATGGTTGGTCATTATACCCCATTATTGGTTGGTTAATATTGACCCATAGCCGTATTGTAATGCCCTGCACCTTCCAGGACAGTGCCAGTGACTATCTCCATCAATGGAGGATCTGATTGGACGCAGGGAGCCCAAGACACAGATCATCCGACGGCAAATGGTTCAGCAACGAAGTGGCGGGCACCCCGATTTGTCTAAGTGGAGGAAGAGCTGAGCTGTAAATAATCCGATGTATCTGAGCTGAGCCTCACAATTTCTGGACAAGTGTGATATATCTTCTCATTGAAATCTGGTTGTGAGGCCCAGAAATTGTGAGGATATCACACTTGTCCAATCTGTTTCATTGAAATCTGGTTGTGTTGCAAGGTGGGCCCCTGGCAGTTATAAGTGGGGTTATAACCCTTATAACTGGTAGAAATCACCCTAGTTCACTTAGTAACCAACTAACCAAAGTGGTGAAACGGGGCCCACCTTGTGATTTCGAATGACACAGGGCCCCTCGAAGCTCGCGAAGTCCTGTGACAACGTCCAGCATCGACGTGGCGTTCCGAGGCCCAGCACTGCTTACTTCAGCTTCGTGAAGGAGCTACGAGGCCCGCGGGGGAGGTGGTGTGGTGGTTAGCAGCTAAGCATGATGAGTTTCCCAGATTTTTTTGTTGTCAATGGTGGTGAAAAATCTGGTGAAACTCATCAGATCATGGTGCTTCATGGTGATCATATTATCAGATCATGGTGGTGAAACTGTGAAACTGGTGGTGAACTCATGATCTGACAGAATCACCATGATTCTGTCAGATCGTGGTGGTTCATAGATCCTGTCAGATTGTCGAAATCTGAGCTGAGCAATTCATAGCGATTCATGGTGATTCTGTCAGATCACAAGGAATCTCAAGAAGAAACGACACTCAATAGATGCTGAGGCTGGAGCGACATTGACGACATTGATTCAGTCTGGCGAGCAAATGGTTCAGCAATAGCAAAGTGTAGCGGTCCTTTTGTTTGCCAGTTTTGCTTCATCACTGTTGGATCATCATCCGGTCATCAATGAAACTAAACATCATTATGACTCACAATTAATTAACCATCACGAGGCAGCAGCCATCATGAACCTTCGCTATCCACCCTGAAAAACTCATGAGCACACATGGGTGGATAGCCATCAAGAATCATTGACCATTCTGTATTGATTGACCCACTGCAGAGACTGATATTGCTTGTAAGCACTACTATGACTATACATGACCATGCACGACTATACTACAACCCACTGTATACAACCATGGTCCCCATGGTTCAAACCATTTCTAGCCACCATAGACGTTGACCAGGCACTACCACCCGTCCCCCAGGCACTGTCTATCCGAGCTTTGGCCCTCGGCGGGGTGGAACAGTGCTGGATGCATCTCAGCTGCACCTCCCTGATGACGTTGCTATGTCGATGGTTCGGGAGGTTCAAAGATGATAATTTTGGTTTCCCAAAATAGGGGACCCCAAAAATGGATGGCTTATTAATAAACAATGATTAATATGGGATGATTGGGGGGTACCCCTATTTTGAGAAACACCCAAATACCGCTGTGTGGTTGCTTCCCAAGCCAGTTTGGGGACCTCAAAAATGGACGGTTTCTGGCTAATAATGATCAATATTGGGATGATTTGGGGGTAGGAAATGTTTGAGAAGCCTCATAGAAGATGGTAAGAATTCGATACTGCTGATCCAGAACTGAGGTTCACATCCCACGCGACACCGACGCTGACTTCAATGAACTCTCCCAGGTGGGATGCGAATCAGAAAGCCAAAGCACAGCTTGAACTCTTGAAACATGGTGAGATCATGTTTAGATGATGTTACCGTAGATGATGTTAGATACTGTTTAGCTGATTTAGTTGATGTTCAGATGGTTTTCCAGGCACCAGATCGCTTTTTCCAAGTGTATGTTCAGCTAGAAAATCATCACTCAATCACTAAATATCACTCTTCCAGCTTAAGATTTTCAGTCGATGTTTTCCAGCAGATCACTTGGAGGCCGTCTTTGTGTACCACGCAGTTCCCAAGTAACTCGGCGCCAGGTGAGGAGCTGTTGCTTCGGCGAGCCGCCTGCCACCATGATGCCTGCCACCCGGATCTCGGATACGCCCGGGGTCCCGGAGCGCGTAGGCACCGATCAACGACTGACCAAAGGTGACCTACCGATCTCCCCATGTGTCCAAGTGCTCACCCCTAGTGGAGATCTAGAGATGAGATATCAGATGAGATGATATAGTTTGATTGATATTGATATATGATAATAACTATTTTTGATATTGATATGTATAATGATAATCTGATAATCTAATGATTGATATTGTTTGAGTATCGATGAGTTTGGATTGAAGAGTTGATATCTTGCCGGAACAGACCGCTGCAGTACAATGGAGGTAGTTCAGTCACTCCACCAAGTTAGCCTTGGAAATGTGATGCACTCACATCTAGTTTCTATCATGAGAACAGGGAGTGCATTGGGAAGGGTATCTATTCAAACTAATCCACCATGTACAAAAAATAATTTATCATAATTTATTATTTTTTATTTTATTTTATTATATTTTATTTTATTTTATTTTGTGGTGATTATGTCATTGCTACCATGTTTCATGGTCCATGAAACATCAATAGAAGTTTCTTATCATTCTTGCTTAATTTAATTCTAGTTTGTTCAATTTCAAAGGGGTAATTCATTAAGCAATTGTACAACCACAAAAAAACAAAACATTTTCTGAAAATCATGATATGTATGTGTTTATTTTCATTTCTTAAGTGTTTAATTTTAAAAGGGGCAATTCATTTAGCAATGCTAAAATGAACAAATATATTTTTTTGAAAATCACATTTTTTTCATTTTTTCCATTTTGTAATCAAAGTTGAAAAGGGACCATTTATTTAGCAATACTAAAATCAAAAAAAAATCAAATTCTGAAAATCAAGATTTTATTTTTTTAATGTTCTATTTTGTAATTTAATTTTCAAAAAGGCCATTCATGTAGCAATACTAAAATCACAAAACAACACAAATATTTTTCTGGAAATCCTGATTTTTTCCATTTTTGTTTGTATGTTCTTTTTGTTTTAAATTTGGTAATTTAATTTTAAGAGGGGCAATTCATTTAGCAATTCTAAAATCACTAAAAAACAAAAATATTTTTCAGAAAATCACGATATTTTTTGCTATTTTTTTTATTTTTTGCTATTTTTTTCTATTTTCCATTTTGTAATTTGATTTCAAAAGGGGCAATTCATTTAGCAATTCTAAAATCACTAAAAAAAACAAAAATATTCTCTGATTTTTGTTTTTATTTTTTTTATTTTTTTAATTATTTTTTGCTATTTTTTTTTATGTTTTTTATTTTTTTTTTATTTTTTGCTATGTTTTTTATTTTTTTTATTTTTTGCTATTTTTGTTTATTTAGTTTTATTTTTTGCTATTTTTTTCTATTTTCCATTTTGTAATTTGATTTCAAAAGGGGCAATTCATTTAGCAATTCTAAAATCACTAAAAAAACAAAAATATTCTCTGAAAATCACGGTATGTTTTTTTATTTTTTTTTATTTTTGTTTTTTTTCATTTTTAAATTTGATTTCAAAAGGGGCAATTCATTCAAGAAACCAAAATATTTTTCTGAAAATCACGATATTTTTTGTTTTTTTTGGGGGGGGAAATCACAATATTTTTTGCTATTTTTTGTTTTTTTTTCAAAAATGTGTTTTTTTTTTCCATTTTCCATTTTGTAATTTGATTTCAAAAGGGGCAATTCATTTAGCAATTCCAAAATCACTAAAAAATCAAAAATATTTTTCTGAAAACCGAGATATTTTTTTAGTTTTTGCTATTTTTTAAATTTTCCATTTTGTAATTTGATTTCAAAAAAGGGCAATACATTTAGCAGTACTACAATCATGCAAAAAAATAATCTGAAAAATCCCGATATCTTTGATATATGTTTTTAAAGCTTCTATTTCAATTTGAAAAGTGGCCACTCATTTAGCAATACTAAAATCACAAAAAAAAACAACGCAATCTCAAAATATTTCTAGTTTTTTTTGTTCTTTTTCTATTTTTTCCATCTCGTAATTTAATCTTAAAAAGGGGCAATTCATTTAGCAATACTAAAACAAAAATATTTTCTGAAAATCCCGATATTTTTCATTTTAATGTTTTTCATTTCGTAATTTAATTTCAAAAAGGGCCATTCATTTAGCAATACTAAAATCACAAAACAAACAAACATAATTTTGTGAAAATCACTATATGTGCTTTTTTCTTTTTTATTGTTTATTTTGTAGTTGAATTTCAAAAGGGGCCATTCATTTAGCAATACTGAAATCACAAAAGATAAAAATAAATTTCCGAAAATCACGGTGTTCATGTCTGATTTTGTAGTTTAATTTCAAAAAGGGGCAATTAATTTAGCAATACTGCAATACTTTTTTTTTATGATTGATTCACCAAGCAGTATTTATTTTCATTTTTTTAAATCTTATTTTATGAACATATATGTTAATATATTTTCATGTATGTTTTTATATTTTTATATATTAAAATCTATTTTCTTATATGAACATGTATTTTCATATATGAACATATATTTTCATATATGATTATTTTTTATTTTTTTTTTTAACATTTTCCAGCATCAAGCTTCCATTAGGTACCCTTTTGATTGGGTACCCAGGGGGGTTGAATGATAGTTGTAATCCAAGTTAGCCTTGGAATGTCCAGTCCAAAGTTTGCTGAGGCTTTATCAGTGCAAGACGCCACCCTGGCCACAAAGTCCCGCTCAAGTGAGCATCGGAGTGGCCCAGGCAGAGCTCGGTTAAGCACACCTCCCAACAGCTGCATCAAAGTGGGGCGGGCCACGTGTAGCGTCCAGGCAGATGGCCGATGTCAAAGTCCTCCATATGCGAAATTCGACTACGTGGAGTCCAAGCCTCAACGGAACCCCAAGCCTCATCCCGGCGGTGCTTCATTGTTTCATCATTTTTTCCAGCTTTTTGTGGGGCACACAGGAGTTGGTGACAGGAAATCTCCAGGAGAATTGTTTTATTGTGTGCCATCATGGGTTTGCTGGTATTTATGTAAACCGGCTGCTTCATAGTATGCTTTTCTGGCTGTTTCCTTGAGATTTTCTGATAGAAATTTCTCTTTGCCATCATGTGGGTGTTTCTCAAAATAGGGACCCCCCAAAATGGTTGGTTTATTACTACAAACTGTTACTTTTGAATGATTTGGGAGTACCCCCATTTTGAGAAACCATCATTTTTGTAAACCAGCTGCTTCATGTTTGGATCGTGTCGCTTCCCAGGCCCTGGAAGATCACACGGATCTACCCCTCTGAGTTTGATGAGAAGCAACAGGCTGAAGGCACCATGGACCTGTCCTGGGGTAAAGTGTTCTTCACCTTGCATCGTCAACTGATCGCTGGCCAAAATTTCAGCAAGATTATTTGTTATGTATCAATGTCGTTGGTTACTCTCAGTTCCAAGATGGTTCCTTGGTTTTTTGGTTCGTCAGTAAACGAGTCGTGAAACTGAAAGAATTCCACCATGAATCTGATCCAGCAATCCTCGACACTACATCAGGCTTCAGGCTCTTCATCTCCGGAGAGAACTTCCTTCCCGCAAAAACGGCCACCTGTCGTTTGGGCGGTCGCATTTTGGCGCCTGCAGAGGTGGCCGAACTGCAACGGGTTGCCTGCAGGTGGTTCCTGCCTTGCTGTTGGGAGCCTTGCCTTGCCAGGTCATTGGAACCAACTACACACTCTTGTGCATGGTGCCTCCAACAGGTTTCCACTTGGTCAGGTCCTCAAAATATTTGCAAGTTGCATTCTGCTGGTGTTGTTTGTTGACTGGTCGTACTACTCGTAGTGCCTTCCCCTTGATGTCGCCAGATTCCCAGATCGCTCAGGAGGCTTCGCCTGGTGGCCGTACATATGAAGTCGAGGCCCTTCGGAGAGCGAGCGAATTGGATCATGGCTCAGCAGTAAAAAGGGTAGTGGTGGTCAATGATGGTGGTGGTGAATGAACCGAGGATAGCTAGAAACAGTGGTGTAAGATATATGATCAGATTGAAACAGCGGTACAGGATATGATCAGATTTGATAGGATGGTAATGGTGAGACGGTTATACAACGGGGGATGATCCACGGGGGATGATCCACGGGGAATGATCTCAAATTGCGGGTTGTCGGGTACAACCAACCATTTCGGGCCTACACCAGTCATGGACAGACCCAGCAATTAAGATGACCACCGATTGCAACAGTTGCGGAGCTAAACTTGCACGCTTCATCATGCACTTGATATCGACTTCATGTTCAAGTGAACATTCATCAAGATCAAATGTGGAAAAAGAGATGAAACACGTGACTGCCATTCATCAATCCAAGTGAACATTCATCAAGGTCAAATGTTCAAGTGATTCAGTTCCATCAATTCCAAGTGACCGACCATTCCTCATGCGTTTTGCCACAGGTGGCCATCAATGGTCAGGATTTTGTGGGTGGAACTCCGCCAGTACGGCACTCAGCTTGTCACCACGTGGCCCCGGTGCTTGACACAGCGGGGGGAACGCAACAGTTGCGGCAGGTGCTGGTGCGATTCGTCACTGCCAGTGCCATCGCAACGGCGGGGATCCACAGATGGAATCGTGACCGCGGGAATCGTAACCTGGCTATGGGTCAATATCAACCAACCCATGGTTAACTAGCTGGTTGATGATTAATAATAGTGGATAATAACCAACAATGGTAGTGGATATGCCAACTATACATGGCTATGGGTCAATACTACCCAACAAAAATGGTGGATAATAAGCAACAATAGTAATGAGAAAACAATGGTTCATAGTGGGGGAACCAAGGGTACTGGGTTTTGACCCACAGCCACCTGGGAGGTTTCCATCAATGGTGATCCATTAGTCATGATCATGAATCAGTGATGTTGTAGGTCATGACCACGAATGAGTGATGATTTTTTGGTCATGATTGTGATCGACCAGGTACCTAGCAGTAATGGCAGTAATGCTATAGATCCAAAGGTATTGTTGCTGATCGCTATCACCGGCTGTGAATATATTCAATTCATGATCACCCATTTTGAGAACCAGCGATTTGGGGGGTTGATCCAGAGATGTATTTTGAGTGGCAGGATCTATCATGGCAACGTGATCATTTTTGAGCTTGGGGGCCCCCCAACAGCCATGGCACGCTGGAAATGGCAAACCGCACCTGAGGTTAAGCCTGCGAACGTCTCAGCACTTGGGCATTTGCCCTTGACTGTGACAGGTGGGAGTTGGGATGGCCCCTCCAGACAGGGTGATGGTGCTGGTTTCCCTATGGATCCATAAATAAAGAATCACCATCAGCTTTCAACTCTAAGTTGGCGATCTACTAATGATCATTATACTCTAAACAAATGATCTCCATTGGTTTTCAACAACCAATGATCATGACTTCGGATGATGAGTTGGGACTCATCAATGGACCCACGACTCTTCACTGACGCCGATGGCCAGGCTCGGGATTGAGCGCTGACGTTCGCTATTGCATCTTTGGGGAAGATGAACGTGCCATTGAGGCGCCTAGGGATGTGACTCTTTCTGACTTGTGACATGATCATCTCTTCCAAAAACCCGGGTTATTCAAATCCATCCTAACCCTAACAATCTTGCAATGAAGAACGGCAGAAATGCTTTGGACTTGTTCGCAGAAGATGTGAAAATTCCACGTCATGCTAACCCTTCCCGTCTCATGATGTACTCGTACTTCTCGTCGCGGTTTCAGGACTCACTTACGGTAGGTGGTGTGTTTGATTTGCCCAAGATATGTGTTTGTTTAACTCTTCTAAGCTGAATGTCCAGGGTTGATCGTGATCATGATCCTTGACAATTTTCGTATATTTTCGTGAACGCCATCTTGATCCACAGCCCCAAGGGTAGCCAACCATGGCCACTGTTACCCTGCCTGACCATGCTTGTGAAGGTACCCTTGGCATCATTGGCAAGCGAACGCGAAGTGGTTTGCACTCGCCTGAGACATTTTGTGACGGGTGAGGGTGAGATGAGCTGTGTTGAGAGGCTTCCATCTGGCTATGGGTCAGTATTAACCAACCAACAATGGGGATAATAACCAGTAATAATAGGGAAAACAATGGTTCATGATGGGGAACCAGGGCTGCGGGGTTTTGACCCACAGCCATATAACCTTGCTGGTCGCAAATCAATCACAAGGCGGTATGATATTCCCCGATCAGAATGTCAGATGATAGTTTGAACATATTATGGACCTGGTATCTATGTATGGTTTGCTATACCCCATGGCCATTGACCATGAAATCACATAACCCAGCTATTGAACCAGAATTGACCACTCCATTATTGGCCATTACTCATCATAGGTTGATACCAGTAGTTAAGTTCTACCTGGAATCTATGGTTATAACTTCACTCAGTATAATGGTCAATGATTCACTAAGTTAAATCTGTAGTAATTCACTTCAGCCAACCTGGTTATGCTCATAAGTTGCTTAATGACACTAATGATCATTAACATTATTGACCACTACTTAATCACTAGTTATTCCCATCAAACGGGCTCATACCACTAGTCAACCACTAGATACCAGAACTTAATACCATTATTGAACACGAGTTAATTGACCACTTACTAGTTCATGTGAACTTATTAACCACTATATAGTTAATATTGTTACCTTACCCACCAATGAGTTCATGTTTAGTTATACCGAGACCCATTCTCCACGGGTTGAAGCTTCACTCAAGTGATCCCAGGCACCACGCCACACTGGGAGATCCGTCCTTATGGCGCTGTTTCGGAACGTCCCTGGGCGTCGCCGTTCCGGGCCACGTTGTGGCGGTGCGATTGGCCAATCCAAGCCAGATGCCCTGAGCATGGTATGTTTATACCTAAATAATTGGGTCATTTTATAGGTAAATGATGGTAAATGTATAGGCAAATGTATCATCGATGGACTATTTGGGAGCAATGGCTGATGGTTGATGATGCTTCCTTGGCTACAATCCATGCTGCATACAAAGCTACAAAGCGGTTGGTCATTTTACAGGCACCTGAGGGTATACCAGCACCATCGACCCTTATTATTGTAAATCACCACCAGCTATTTCCGGCAAAAGCATGGTTTATTCATGTGGAATTTGCCGCAGCTAGAAGACTATAGAGGCCTCTCATCTCTCACCACTTGTCCTTTAATAATGATATATAGCTTTGTCTTGTGTTATTATAAAGCTATTATTATTAATAACTATGGAGTCCTCTATGTATTAATAAATCTTGGAGTTCTGGAATCGCACATGCTGCAGGTGTCATGGTGCGACTGTCGTCTGACGGTGTGGGCACTGCTCGGAGTCCCGCAGCTTATGTGAACTTTGCAACTTGGCAGATGGAGCACTCGGTAATGGGAGAATGGACCTGGAAACTGGAAATGCCTTGTTTCAAAATGTTTTAACCAGCAGTTTAACCAGGCTTGCCTATAGATTTTCCGAGGAAAGAGCATGTTAACCAGAAATTATAGGATTTCCTGCAGATTTTCTGAGAGAAAACGTTTCTGGTGCTTCAAAATCATGAAGATCTACAGCAGTCACCGCGACCGACCCTCAGGTTGCCTATCCATATGCACACACCGTGGATCCCAACGAAGGGCCGGTAGAAGGAGCAACGATGGTCCGGGTCTATGGCCACCACTTCAAACCCTACGGCGAGGACCGGGCGAGCCATGCAGAATACATGTCTTGCATGTGCTTTGAAAAACATTCTAATGACTTGTTTTAGAGAGGATCAATCAAGATGGTGAAATTACATGTCATGCAGATTCTAATGATTGGTTAGAGATTATACAATATCATTCATGATTTTAGAGATCATCGATTCGTCGATCCTATGAAGATTATAATTAATGTGAAAACACATAGGATCCTCAGTATACTCAGAAGCTGAGGCACAGCTACTTTGAATGAGTCGCTAAACCAGAGTTGACGTTGCATCGTTCACTGCGATTACCCAATGTTGTTGGTCATCAACCATGAGCTAACCATCATCAACCAGCTTGTCAAGCAATGTTGACCACTTCGATTCACGTTAAGAGGCATTTGTCAACCATTAGTCAACCGCTTGTCAGCCATTAGTCAACCATTCGACCTGCTTCGGGGCTGTGCCTTGAATCCAGCGTTGCCGCAACGTTGCTGCAGGACATCCTCATCCAATGCGTGTTTGGCTCAAGAAAGAGCAAGGTGGCGTGACGGCATGGATGGTTGCTGGTTGATCATGTGGTGGTTTCTCAAAATAGGGGACCCCCCAAGTCATCCACTATTAACCATTTATAGTAAATAAACCAACCATTTTTTGGGGTCCCATATTTTGAGAAACCACCATGTAGCTTAGTACCATAAGGCCAAAAAAACATCATTTTTAGAGGTTATAACCCATATTTTTGGAAGGTAAAACCTACCTTTTTTGAGGTTTTGGTTGCTGACGGTAGGTAGTACTGTAATACTTGTTAAGTAGGTCACCAGTACCATTTTTACCTACCATGATGACACGAATGATTTATTTGCTGCTTAGTCAATGGGTAAGGCGTGGATTGTTGTGAAGAATAATGGGAAGGAATCGTGAATAAGAGTTCATGGTTAGTTGTTGACATTTGTTTGTTGACTTCTTCCGATATGCTGAAACACTGGATACCTTTGTCACAACTTCGATGATCCAGCCCGCTTCAGGCACTGGTCATCTCGGACACAGAACTGCACTGCCGGTCCCTCAAGCATTGATAAACCACTCGCTTGAAGGAATAGTTTTGGACTGAATTGTTGCAAACATGAGACGCGATTTCCAAGGCACTTCTCCGCCTGTTGATGGGGCATACTCTCCCACAGGGCATTTGGCTTCTTTCGACTTGGAGGCTCAGTTCTGTCTTCCATACCTTGCTTAAGCAGACCCATGATCGATGTGCTGTGTCAGACCATTCCCGCTCAACCCATGATGAAGGGCACTACTCCCGTGCTGATCTCAGGTGTGCACATTTGCAACCCCATTCAATGTGACATTTACATGTGGTGGTTTCTCAAAATAGGAGACCCCCAAATCATCCATTCTTCATCATTTATAGGTATTTAGATAGTACTAAACTAATCATTATCGTCTAGTAATAAAACCAGCCATAACTTTGGGGGTTCCCTCTGACTTGAGAAACCTTTGTTTGCTTCAGCATTTCCTCCCAAGGGATCCAATCAGCAGCCCATGAAGCAGCTGACTTTCTACTACCGTCGCTTTGTTCCGAGCATCTCGTGGGTCTGGGAGCCCAGTGGGCCGCCGCCGTTCGCATCGCCGAGCTCATGACATGTGACCCTGTGCAGGTCGAGCCACTCAGTGGTCCGGAGTTCGGAAACACCTTGGTTTCCTTGCGCTCAGCCAGGGCCTGAGGCTACCATTGATGCGCATCTATTCATCCTCACAGCATCTAAGATCTTTCAACCAGCGGCCAAGTGAGCTCAACACTGTGCCGCTGAGGATGTCCCCATTTTGAACTCGCAGAATATCAAGTGCTTGTTCGGGAGCATCGCGGTGCCACTCTTCATGGTCACTCAAAACGAGGCATACTGGAGTCAAGCAACTTCAAGGTTGAACTCAAAGACTTGAATGATTTGGATCGTGATGGAGAATAGGAGTTTGTGATAGTTTTGTGACATGTAGAGTGTTCATTTCTCCCTGAAACACGCCATTAACACAAAAAGGATGGAAAATTAATGGTCTTCAGCCAGATTTTCTGGATCACGATTTGCGCATGTTTGCAGTGCTAGTGGAAAACTACACAGCGGCCATGGGTAAGCGTTCTCTGAACCACCATGAACCAATACTGTGACAGATAACTACAAGGTGGGCCCCTGGCAGTTGTAAGTTGGGTTATAACCCCTATAACTGGTAGATACTGGTAGTTAACCCTAGTTAACTTAGTTATAAACTAACTTATAAGTGGTTGGGGGCCCACCTTGCAATTGTGAATCACATCATCAACTCATTAACCACAACTTGGAGCTGCTTCAGGCCACTTGTACCTCTCCTGCATTCAATCAGCCGGGCGCAGTGGAGCACCACCGGCCGGTCTTCAGCCCTGAATGTCCCCCCAGAGACATGTACAGATAGCGGGAAAGGCAACAAACACAAAACCGCATTTCTATCCGGAGGCATTGTTCGCCACTATGAATCACGATATGAGCAAAATTTCTATGGTGGTTCCCGATCAAACCAGAGTTCAAGGTTTCTACCGGGATTGTTATGCATTGTTCACCGTTGTGCATCACACCTCATATCATTTCTTTCATTGATCAAACCAGAATTTCAGTCAAGGAGTTTTGATGGAAGAGATATGAAGGGATTATGACTGCCTCAGAATTGCATTCTTGTGGCCAGGTTCACTCTATCCGCAGATGGGCAGAATCGGGTTCAGATCGGACCCAACGGCGAACCTGTGCGTCCTTGCCCCGGGGGTTGCGGTATGTCCGAGTTGCAAATCAGGAGGGTTTTCTGTTTAGAAATTGACAATGAAAAGTGGTCAACAATGGCTTTTGCTTTTGCGGTTGCGTGCTCACTGGGGCTATGGTACACATCAGCTGACAGCGTATATGTACCACAAAGACACAGACTGACAACATTGACACCATCACATCACAGTCAACCGTAGATTATGCACCCCCGAAGGCCGCATGAGGGTGAGCACACTGTTGGACACACCAACCATGCTTAAAGGATCTACGGGTACGTCCACTCTCACCTGAATGAAAGTATCTCCAAAGTTCATCACTGACAGCCTCAGCATTGGATAGCTTAGGTCTGGAAACAAATCCTTTTACCATGTAGCTGTAACCGTACTTATGTAGTGCTCGAACCTTTTGAACCATAGAAATTTGGTGGGATTGCCGCATCCACCACATGATCATTTTATCCCATGCATTCACTTGAAGTGTTAATGTCAAGGGAGCTATGTCTGCATTGTGGTCTAAGTCACGTAAGCCGTATTTCTTTTGCCCCAATACTACCGGTGCCATAGTCTTGGTCTGCCAGCAAAATGAAAAGTACAGCTCATGGAAGCTGATTGGCTCCCCCTTCCCCCACTCCAAGTTGCACCACCAAGCGTCGAACCTAGTGGCAAATTCATGTCCCAGTGGACACGTTCGCAAGATGCTGTCGGAAATGGCAGGATAGGAAAAGCATGGACCCTGAACCACATGCACATGCTGGAAACATGGCTTACTATCATCGACGTGCTTATGCGTGTTGGCTTGTTGCAGTTTTTGAAACATTTCAAGCAAAAAGGTATGGTATTGCTTCACTTTGCCCTCGAGGCTCTGTTTGTTTCTAAGGATATTGCCTATGGAATGCCACATGTCGAAGTTGTCAGCACAAACAGCTTTCTTTGCCTCCAAATCGACAATGTTGTTGTACATGGCATCCCGTCGTTGTTGATCACTTAGGGACTGGACATCTGTAACATGTGCCTTCACCCAGTGGATACGCACATTCCCACATGGTCTCCCTTGAATATGAAACCACACCTTCATCCACAAATCAGCATGATCACCAGGAATGTACTCGGCACCCTCCTCATGACATTGAATTGCCCGTAACAGCTCATCAACGACAGCTTTGCAATCCGACCGTATGTTGACATGAAGGAAATGCTGCAGCGCAAGTAAGATTGCAAAAACTTCAGCTCTGTAGGATGAATGGTAGACCCCAAAAAGCAGTCTACGTTCAACCAGCGTCCAACCTTGACCATCTGTGGTTGGTCGAATGACCGCAGATCCTGCCACACAGCAATCTTTGTCTTCATTATAATGTGCAGAACCATCAACATACACTTCAACCTCTTCCTCATAGGCCGGGAGTGCACATTGGAAATCGCTATCCAGTTGTTGTTTAAGATTTACTGCATCGAAGTCATCTGGAACAACTCCGAAGGCCCACACTGCTGAAGGCTGTTGCATAACCCATTGTAAAGTATCGCTATGCTTTTGGTGGAGATCACTCAACCCTTGGCAATGTAGTATGCGGTGCTCCTTACCGTCTCTCTGGGAACAAAAGGGGCACTTGGCAGACTCAGCTTTGTATGAGTAATGGTGTAACGCATCATTGGTGACGTGTCTACCACAAGCAATGGTATGCAAGATTCCTCTTTGTTGTACTGTTCGATCTTTCAATCTGCGTCTGTACCCATCTCCAGAAAACAGATGAATGTCAAAGTGTTTCCGATTTACATGTCTGCAAATATGGTGTGACCACGCTTTTGCAAAAATATGAGTCAACCATTTGATCGGGTCCAAAACCCAGTTGCATCGCATTCCAGTATAGTGTACCAACTCGCCCCCGGCACGGCAGGACCATCCTAGTTCAGTCAAAGTGTTACGCAAGTTGCTAGTAAGTCCACTGCGGTGACCGGTGGCATTGTGAAGGCGATGCAAAAAATTAACTTTGCGGTCTGGAAAAATACGCAAGAATCGCCGGAAAAATTTGATCTTGCGTCTCAACAAAGCCAATTGCGGGTCTTCATACTCACCTGTAATGTTGCCTGCTAATAGCACATTGGCTCCAGAACGATTATAGCCAAGTGCCTGAGCCTGTGAAGATCGAAGGCTGTGCATGTCAATCTTGGAAAATTTCACCAATTCAGATCCGTAGGACACAGTTCCCAGTCCCAATGATTTGCACATCACCTTCTTGAAAGACTTGGGCAGGTGTTTTCTTTGTACTCTCTTCATCAGTCGCAGTGATTTCTGGACTCGCTTTTGCATCACTTTCGTTGACCTCCTTTTCGTGTAGGAAATATCACATCCCAAATCTTTTGCACAATACTTCATGGCAACCTTCTGATTGTTGAGCCTCACTGCAGAAAGTTGTTTGCGGGCCTGTCTGGTTGTAGCCCACGTCCATGATTTTTCAACAGAAATTTGCATGCCAAGTCGTTGAACAAATTCATCCAGTTGACCGGCAATGGATTGCAACTTCGAAACTTGGTCCACTATCACCCCCCAGTTGTCTGCAAACATAGTAAGGAGTGCCTGTCCACCCCCACTCATCATAGCTTCAGCTGCATACACTGTGAGAATTGTCATGACTGCGACACTCATAGCGCATCCTTCAGGCACACCTCTGCTACTGGGTATGACAACGGAAGTTTGTCCAGCAACCTCAATGTATCTGTCCAGATGTTGTAGCATTGCTCCATGCGCATCAATGTATGTTTGGGGTACACCTATGGTTATCATCATTCGCTTCATAGCACCTCGCGGGATCAAGTTAAAAGCTTTAACCAGATCGATCACCAGTCCACACGCAGTTTCATGGTCAGCAAATTGTTGTTCGATGTGGTCACAAACCAGAGCAGCCATGCAGTCAGAGCTGACTCTGTTGGCTATCCCGCCCACCTGTGGAGGCAAGTGTTCACCCAGGTATTTGAGTATCTGTTTGCTTCTGTAAGATGACCACAATCTGTAAAGTACACTCAAAATAGTGATAGGTCTCACTCCCAAGGGTTGATTCTGCACAGCATCAGGTTTACCCAGCATCACAACCCTGGCAATATTGAGTCGTGCCGGCCATTGTCCTTGCTGTTCAGCATGTCTGATAATTTTAAACAACCATTCAGTGAGCTGTGGAGGAAATCGCGCAACGTCGAGAACAGAAAAACCACAGGCTCCTCTCGTCGTATGCTTGTTAGCCTCATGGACACATTGGTTCCATTGATCAGGGTTAAAATCTGTCACTTGCATCTCATCCCAATCAAAACGTCTGCTTTGGATAAATTCATTCAAATTGTCGTTGTCATGTTCAGGCAGATTCCAAAGTTGTGACCATGCATTCCCTATCACTTGTTGCATCTGTTTGGGATCAGCCGTAGAGGCATCCTGTCGCAAAACCATATCTTCTGTAGACCGCAGTTTGACCGGATCTTGTAGCATCACATACCCCTCACCCACTTCGAGAAGCAATGTTGTTTGCCCTTGAAATGTCACAGGTAACCCTTCTTCAAGATTGTGATCATGAATGGTAAGGATTTTGGTCTGTCCAGTTTTCGTCCATCTCATAGGTCGTACCTGTGCCTGCACAACAGTGTTCACGAACTGCAGTGGTGGCGCTCCTGCATCTTTGACCTGTCGATAGGCCTGTTTGCCTCCACTTTGCACATCAAGTTCAATTCTTTTGCGGAGTGCACGATACTGCTGATTTCTCTCTGTTCTGGCGTCTTCAGCAATCATCTGCTCCACTTGACAGAGAAGATCATGCACAAAAACTACATGCGGTATATCATTGGGTACAAAGTATCGCAGACTGGATAAGCACCACTGCTGGAAACTTCTACCAAATCCCTTGGCGTGAAGAATGGTGTTCCAAAGGCTTTCACATTGCACCCTTGCCCTAACATTACCCGTCTGTTCCACTGATTGAAGCTGTTCGGCCAAGCTCTTGAGTCTACGCACCTGAGCGACTCGCTGCCTCATCCAGATGCTAGCTTGGCAGATAGGAAAATTCGGTTCTCCGTTCCTAGCTTGCTTCAACACCGGCTGGTGGCCCAAACGTTTGATGGTAAGTTTGGCTTTGGTTTTCTTCAAACATCCAGCAGGCAGCTTGGTATGGAACCCGTCAGTGGTGACAGCAGCCTGTGAGCAGCATGTTCATAAACATTAGCAAAAATTGCCAAAGCTTCATCAACATTGTGATCATCGAGTGCATCCTGGAATCGCTGCTGAGCTTGATGGCATTCCCTGTTACACTCATCATGCATGATCGTGGGATCAAGTAAAACATCATCAGCACTTCTGGGGAGAGACCACACTTCTTGTGGTATGTAGTGTGCTTGCACCTGAAAATCCGCTTGCAAAACGGGATGACTGTCAAAAACATGGTGGTCCACAGTTCGACAAGCACTCAAGGATTCTGCAAGCGCACAATTGATCAGAATGAAAGAATGCCTGGTTTTGTTTCTGCATGTAGGCTCAGGCTCCCAATTGAACCTTTGATGGGCCAACTCAGCAGCATCGCACCACCCCTTACTTACCAGCAAAGGCCAGAACCAACACTGTGTAAGTTCCCTGTTGAAGTCTCCTGAGATAATCGCTGGGCCTCGGTATGTCAACGCCCTCTCAACAATGGGAGCCGTGGCAAGTCGAAAGATACGTTCAGGGTCAGCATAGTACTGGTTAGTACTTGTAGGCCCATAGATGATGCCAGAGTACATGGTCAACCCATAGCCAACTTGAACCAGAGCATCACTCGATCTGCAAATGGTAGCAAAGCTCTCATCAGAACTGGGATATGGTTTCAAAGGCAAGGCAGAGATTGTGGCACACCCCATCGCTCTACCTCGATAAACTCCGGAATTGGAATTCCCAGCAACTGTGCTGGGTTGAAGGTTCGCACTGTCAATGTCTCTGGAGGACCTGGATTGACAGCTTCGCCGATCCTAGTGTACGTCTTGCCCCTGGTGGGCTTTAAACAACTGGCATGACTAGCATGAATTTGGTTTTGCATATTTATATTTATGAAGGAATTCAAGGAATTCTGGTATGGTACTTGGTATGCATCTGCATCGAATTGTTGCCGCGGGTATGGAACCTGATGTCCTTGCAAACCGCAGACAGGCTGTATGGTACTGAAAATGCCAAACAAAAGCATAGCAATGGCCCCCAGAGTCGTCTGACCCTTTGGCCTACCTAGTCATGACTTTGCTGCAAAAGGGTCAACGCGGCTGGGTTCCTCAGTGCGTGCCCTCTTTTCTGGATCATTGGAAGCATGCTGCGTCATGGTTTGCTGGAGATTCATTTGCATGGTATTGAACATTTGTTGCATCTGCTCAATGATTGCACTGCTTGAAGCTGCTACCGACGTCTCCACCTGCTGCAACTTCTGCTTTGCGAAGGATTGTTCCTCCCTGATTTGACCCATATCGTTGGCAACCTGCGCTTGGACTTTCTCATGGTTGGCCTGCATGTCCTTCATAGCATCTGTGAGTGCTTCAATTTGATCATGTGCCTGTTTCAACTTGTTTTCAAGGACCTGCTCAATCTGTGTTTCCATGTGTGCTTTGATTTCAGCAAAACGAGAAGTGGTGGACGTAGTGTTCGTGGCACGATCATGAACTGAATCCACCTTCATTTCCCTTGCAACCAAAGAAACGGTATGCTTGGATGGAGCCGGTGTCTGCTTCTCGATGATTGCAATACAGCCATTGATGGCTAAATGCGAAACCTTTGGTGTGAATCGTGAAGCAAGGATCCACTTGTGGTTTCCCAGGGGTCTAACCACCTTTGCCTGCCATCCCGCCTTTTCCAACACACATTCCAGATCTTCCCTCAGAATCTGAGGCACGTGGTTGATCACAAACATGTCCTCGTCAGCCTCGAAGTTGGACCATTGAACATACGCTGTTTCTGGCAGAAGAGCGGCACGAACAGCAGTGATGTGTTCACGTTTCGTTCGGATGCCGTACCCCTCCCCCATTCGAATCACTCCAATCGTTTTGTCACATTGCGAAGCTTTGTTCATGACCTCTTCAGGTGTTTTCCCTGGAAGTCCTACCACTGCATAGCGTGGGTCATGTCCATGTTGCGAAGTCTTTGGTAGGAAATATATTCCGGCAACCCCGCTTCTGCTCAATACTGCATCAAGGAGCTGGTCCCCAATTTGCATGAATCCATGGTAGTGATGTGCGAGCTTGTGTGGGACTGGTTTCCTGCTAGCGTCGCATGCACGTATCGACCACGTAGCTTGGAGGTGGGAACCACGTAGGCATGATACGTGTACACCTATGAAGTGTAGGGGTACCTGGACATCGTTCCAGTTTGCCACCTGATCTCTCATGATCATGAATTCAACTGTTGTTGTTGAAGATGTTTCCACTGTGACTGAAGGTATCTGCATGCGCAGGGAAATCGGTGAGTCTCCGAACTGCAACAAGCAAGCCTGAATGATGATTGGGCAATGATTCATCCCATGAGCAGGAATAGCATACACTTCCCCAAACTCACGCAACTGTTCATGACTACCCACAATCAGCAAGGCCAAAGGTTCACAGGACTTGGTGGCGGTCTTCAAGCATTGACGTGCTTCGTGTGGCGTGACCACGCAAAGTCCTGTTTGATCGGCTCCGAAACGAGCCAGCTCAAGTAGTGGAACCTCACCATTATCAGCACTGAAGTGTGACATGTCAATGCTGATATCTGCAATGTCATATCCTGCATGACCTCCTTTGTTTCCTCCTTTCTTTCCTTTCCCTTTTCCTTTGCCTTTAGCAGTGTCTTCTTTGCCTTTACCCTTTCCGCTGCCCTTGGATTTCCGTTGATTCTGTTGATGGGCTTTCAGCTCAGCGGGAGTGATAAGGCGGAAACGTGCATCACTGGCAAGGCTTTTGGTCTTACTCCAAAAACTGTCATCATCATTTGCCATTTCGGCATTCAACTTGTCAACACCCACTTTGCTAGCGAAAGCATTCAACCTATCCATGATCTTGTCCTCAGGAACCCCTTTGTTTGCGAAAAGCTCTTTGAGGCGGTTGCGAACTGGCTCATGTTTCACCCCCCCAAGCATAGGATAGATTCGAAAACTGTAGGTTCCATGACAATCACAATCTTTCACTGGCAAATTCGGATCAACGATTGCGGCACCATTGAAACAAATCATGCTGGAGTTGACTTGAGTGGCAGCAAGAAAGTGTGCCGCAACCTCTTGGATCAACATGTCTCCCTTGAGTTTCAACTGCATGGTCTTGGCATTGAAAGGTGACCGAACCATCAACTTCGTGCATTCTGCCCCCATGAAAGCCTGGACAGTTGGAGCATCCATAGACTGGTCATGTGGGAGTTTCGAGAGCACCGTGATCTGAAAGGGTCGAAAACCTTCCCATTGCAACTGGATTTTGTCCCATATGTTCGCAGCAAACGAATGATCAACCTCATGCATGTCATGATGAACCCTCCACGGCGTATTTGCATGTAGGTCTGGGAACAACTGTTGCACCAATTGTTTCAAGCTTGTGCGTTCATCAGCAACCACTGTTCGGATTACCTTCTTGGTAGGATGCCTGGCCACCCATCTGCACTGTTGGTTCTGAACAGGTGCCACCGTTTCATCAGCAACACTGACCGCAACTGGTGCCCATTCAACATATCTTGGTGTTTTGGGCTTGAACTTGATGGTCCATTCCTCAGTGTCATACGCCATGAGGTAATCTTGATCCTTCGCCATATTAGGACCGGAGTGCAGTGTGATCACATCTGGCATGCAACCCATATTGACGGCACAATATGCCGCCAAAGTTTGCACAGTCCATGTGGTGTCTACCATGGCATGAATGGCCGCATTCAAGGATTCTTCTTTGCAGGTCATGGCAAACACATTGGGAGCAAAAACAATGGTAGGGTTGACCACCGAAATGACATCAGTCCACTGCAATTGCTTTCCCTCTGCCCACAAGAAAGCAAAGTGGTGCTCATCCGCATGTGGTAGTCCTTTGGCAACAATGCTTGAAACTGCCACTGGATAGTCGACATTGATTTTCATCATCCAATGTTTCTGTTCATGTACCAAGGTGACAACACCTGAACCATATTCAGTACCGGCAACAGCAATGCATCTACGGTCATCGATCCAATGAAACTCTGGTTGTTGGTGCCATTCCCTGGTCATGACATCTTCGCACTGCACATGCATTGGAATCGTGGGTGAGATATCACTGTCAACTTTGGCTTTTTTGGATATGGGTTCCGTCTGTACTCTCTGAAGTTTCCAAAAGGAACCATCAATCACTGTTTCGAATTGCGACATCTTGATTGCTTCCTGCTGGAACTGCCTGACTTGGTCACATGGTGATTTGTTTGGATGGAAGGGAGACAATCCATGCATCAGAATATGGGTTTTGTGGAGTTGCAGCCACCCATGTGCCACCGATATTCCATTCCCACTCATCCGCCAAGCCTCTTCCAAGTCACTGGAAAGAACCGTGTGGGCATCATACCCCAGGGCACTTGCAAATTCCCATGGTGAGAAAAATCTAATGCCCCCCTGATCATTGGCAAGAGGCGTCAACAATCCTTTCTCCAATAGCAGGTTTGGTGGAAGGCGATGTTGGGATCCGTAACTAGCCATGATTCCCGCCAAAGGTGCATCTGTTTCAACAATTCTGGCCTGTAAAATGTGGTCTGGTGCAAGGCTGGATGCTGCAACACGAATCCATTCAGGGGCTAACTTGGAGTCAGCCAGCATTTGGAGCGCATCATCAGGGATTACCAGCCTATTACGCTCATCGGGGGACATGTTGACATGCATCACATCAGCATCAGACAAAGACGGGGACACGGACACTTCTGCAAAAGCTCTGTCGCTGAAAGAAATGCTTTGTGCCAATGCCACCCTTTGGGGGTCCATGCTCAGCCTCTTATGTACAAAAGTGGCCAGCCATCGTGCTCTGTGGACAGGCATGATCTTGTGGATCTGATGAACTCCATGGATATACATGTGCATATCACAGTCTTCGATGTACCTCATTGCTGGTGCGAAATCTGGATGTTTGGGCAATCCAGCAACATTCTCAATGATCAAAACCAGCATCCGAGTTTTGCCACACCATCGTCCCAACGCTGTCATCAATTGCCCTTCTGGAGAGCTAAGTCCTGTGAAATTGCCTCGGCTGCACCAAGGTTGACAAGGTGGCGAGGCCAAAATCTTTCCCACATTCGCCAGACACAACGCTGTCCAGACAATCGGTTCGTTGATGTCTCCATGCAATACCGCTTGCTGCGGCATCTGGTTCTTCAACGCCATTTCCACATAGACCTCTGGCGTGAAGATTCCACACTTGTGCTGTCTAGCACATGCTTCAGCAGTTTTTCGATCCTTCTCCACAAAGATGGTCACCTCTTCGTTGAAAACTTCACATGCACGATTCCATCCCCCCAAGCCAGCAAACAGTTCAGCTGTCTGAATGTTTCCTCGGTGGCGACCGGCTTGGATGAAGATATGTCCTCCTGACTGCTGAGAGACATAGATATGCATCTCAGTTTCTTGTAATCTCATAGTCGGGTTATGCAGTGTCAACACGTCTCCGACCTGAATCGCATCAATCCATGCTGGATCGGCATGCAATGTCATCTCCTCATCGCACACCTTCACTCCACACCGTTGAAGACCCTTGGATACCACCTCCAGGATGGAGCCAGCACCATAGGTCGCCATTGCACACCCCCCTAGCCGTCGGTTGGGTCCTGCCTACTACTGGGAAGCGCCAAGGGTTCCTATCAATTGGGCCAAGCGGCTGGTCAACAATGGCTAATGAAACTTCATTAAACCGGTTAACATGATTGGCTACTGATGGTTCGTGATGTTTCAAGCTTCTCAATGATGACCGCTTATCATGAAATTTTGGTGGATGGTGTCATTGCCGTTACATTTGCCCCACATCATTCCGGAAGAGAGAACCTTGTCCCCTAATCACACCCCTAAACTGAACCGCTGGACATGTGAAGCTTGGCTAAAGTGCATATCACTTGGGAAGAGGACGATAGAATATGATAGAGAAATGGCGCTTGTTGATATTAATTGATCGAGATATATCAAGATGAATCAAGTAATTACCAATGTGTTGTTTTAATAGTCAATGCTGACGGTGAATGAATGTTGACAAAATAGGACCATTGTGTGTTCACAATTTGCTTCAATGCAGACAAACAAATCCGCGTCGATGCAGCAAGAGCGCCGGGGCAAATTTTTCACGGTGACTTTCCATGCGGGATAGTCATCTCACCAGGGTAAGAGAGATCATCAGAGGCACATATATGCTAGAGACAGCGAGTTATATACTGCGGACGCAGCTAATGGGCGAATCTTCAATGCAGCCATAGTTTTCTGAACACAAAAGGGCTGATTTAAGGGTTATTAGTAGCGATTACTTTGCTAACTTTTAGCTATACAATTGTAGCTATATGTTTCTAATATAGTGCCAATTCAGGCTGAGAAAACTCCGGAATCCATGACAAAGCACCTGAATTCACCATCGGGTCCTGCCTCTTTGGGGAATGATGTTTGATGATGGCTTGAGGGAACCCGGTGGTGATGATAGTCATAAAGGCACCAGTGATGATGATGGCGGCGAGGCGGATGATGTTGTGACAATGCCCTGGCAATGCCCCGAATGCTGGCGGATGCTGGTGCCGTCGAGCCCTCCTGAGGTTTCACTTACTACATCACGCCCACGGTCGCCAAGGCTTGGACTCGTACGGTGGTTGAAGTGGATCAGCCACTGATCCGCCGCCAGGTGACACCTGCATTTGGCTCATCAAGAGGTGGAACCATTGCCAGTCTCTCAGAGAACCCAGTTCTTGCGGACACGGAGGACACAACTCCAGGTGTGTAGAGGAATGACATTGGTAAATCCGCTAGTCAAAGCATACTTTGATGTTTTCAAACATTTGATGACAATGTGATGATGATCATGGGATAGACGAGGAGGAGACTTGTAAATCAATGTCAATGGAACATGGTCGTTTCTCAAGATGGGGGTCCCCCAAATCATCCTCTATATTAATCATCAGTTATATTCATTTATAGTAATAAACCAATTATTGGTGGTCCCTATGGCTTGAGAAGCACCCAGATAGGCAAAGACTCTGTGAGTTCACATTGACTCTTCGCTGAGGTTCAACTGGAAGGTGCTCATTTCATCAACGATGGTCGGCTCACCTGCAAGTTCGGAGATCTTACGGTGCCTGCCAGGGCCTTTGCCACGACCACTGCCTCAGAAAACGTGTGCCTACTCATCACGGCGTCATTGGTGGTGCGTTTTCAATCAGCCGAAAGAAGCAACGGTCAGCAGATATGACTCAACTGGTTGTAGCAGTACCCCAGGCGTTATCCAAAAAGTTATCGGCGTTACATCCGTCCCAGAGAATTCTGTCAACTATGTTGGTTCATATTAGTTCTTAGTTTCTATAATGATGAGCCCAAAACAAGTTCCTCCTAAGCAGATGTTGAAAATAAGAATTAGGCATTATGCAGAGATATTGGGAACAGGAGTTTCATGATTTTTTCAGAGATCTTGGGACCGGTTTGGATCGTGGTAAACGCGAATACCCAACATTCCCCAACCAAAGGAGTTCCATTCCAATCCATTGCTCGCTCAAAGGTGAAGCTTGAAGCATCAGTAACCATTGTAAATCGTCATTAATAATCATTGATTAACACTTAACCACATCATTAAGAACGAACTCAATGAGATCAGCCCGAGAAAGCAGATCATTGACCGCAATCAGTGGTTAATTGGATAATATCAAATGCACGCTGATATCAAATGCACGATAATAATAAACTAATCCATACTGATCCGATTAACAACTCATTGACATTGACCACTAATCAACCACTACCTAAGCCAATTAAGTCCCCACTTACCACGGAAATCACCTGCTTGCGCAACAAGTGGCCTATGGACCAACCCCCGAGGCCTTCCGCTTCATCTCCAGCGCTTTGGTGCTCTGCAGGCGGCAATGCGCTTTGACTCATGAGATCTTTTGGGACGAAATTGATTTGAAATGGCTAACTTGTTTTTCTTCCTTTTCAATCACTACCATCATCACTACCATCATCATCATCATCATCATCATCATCATCATCGTCGTCATCATCATCATCGTCGTCGTCGTCGTCATCATCATCATCATCATCCTCGTCGTCGTCATCATCATCCTTGTCGCGTCGTCGTTATCTTCATCATCATCATCATCATCATCATCATCATCATCATCATCATCATCATCATCATCATCATCATCATCATCATCATGCTCATCATCATCATCATCATCATCATCATCCTCATCCTCATCCTCATCCTCGTCGTCATCGTCGTCGTCGTCATCGTCGTCGTCGTCGTCTTCGTCATCATCATCATCGTCGTCATCATCATCATCATCATCGTCATCATCATCATCGTCGTCGTCATCATCGTTGCCATCATCATCATCCTCGTCATCATCATCCTCGTCATCATCCTCGTCATCATCATCGTCGTCATCATCATCGTCGTCATCATCATCATCATCCTCGTCATTATCATCATCATCATCATCATCATCATCCTCGTCATCATCATCATCATAATCATCATCATCATCATCCTCGTCGTCGTCATCATCATCATCCTTGTCGCGTCGTCGTTATCTTCATCATCATCATCATCATCATCATCATCATCCTCATCATCATCATCATCATGCTCATCATCATCATCATCATCATCATCATCATCATCATCATCA
>VSDK01007698.1:7774-78358 GCA_009767595.1 Symbiodinium kawagutii | reverse complement strand
TCATCATCATCATCATCATCATCATCATCATCATCATCATCATCCTCATCCTCATCCTCATCCTCATCGTCGTCATCGTCGTCGTCGTCTTCGTCATCATCATCATCATCATCGTCGTCATCATCATCATCATCGTCATCATCATCATCATCGTCGTCGTCATCATCGTTGCCATCATCATCATCCTCGTCATCATCATCGTCGTCAACATCATCATCGTCATCATCATCATCATCATCATCCTCCTCGTCATTATCATCATCATCATCATCATCATCATCATCCTCGTCGTCATCATCATCATCATCATTATCCTCGTCGTCGTCATCATCATCATCATCCTTGTCGCGTCGTCGTTATCTTCATCATCATCATCATCATCATCATCATCATCATCATCATCATCATCATCATCATCATCATCATCATCATCATCATCATCATCATCCATCATTTGTTGACCTACTGGTTTTCTTCATCTGAACAGCTTCAACTGCGCACGGTAGCTATCTGAGTTCAGCACTGCGCAGGACGCCCATTGCTCCACCTGGAGAGGTGCAGGCAGGTGTCATGGGTGTCGATCCCTGCTGGTTCCTCGAAGAACTCAGCAGGACGTGAGATCTGCCATGAGGGGGCCATAGGGTGGTTTCTCAGACCAGGCAACCCCTAAAAATGGTTGCTTGAGTATCATAAATGGCTCATAAAGGATGATTTGGGGGTACCCCTATGTTGAGAAACATCCATATCTTCGAGCAAATCTGTTTTGAACTGCCACAGCGGAGTATTTCGTTTGTAGGAGTTTCTGCACAGTGCTGTACGCAAGCATGGCTGCTTGTGACTACCTGCGCCGAATTGAAACATTTTGGTCTGAGCATTGGGTTGTATACAGCTTATATCAACTGTATGTCAATCAAAAAAATAGTTCTTGGTGTTTTTTTTAAGTTTAAAATGATCACTTTGGGATGATGGGGAGGTAGCATTCATGGATCGCCTCCCATTGGTACTGTTTGCCATGTTAGGGATGGATCAAAACAACCATCCCCAAAATGGATGGATGAGCATCCCAACAAAGTCTATATGTATAGTTTGGTCATTGATGCAAGGTCCTCGATGGGTACGGGGCGACCCACAGCCACATCTGAACGAGGGTCAGTTCCACAGTCAACGTTTGTTCTTTTCCCCAGGAGTTGAAAGTAATGTTGTGGATGCAAGATTCAATCAAGCTGACTTTCAGATTCACTTGTTCCATCTTGTTTCCCTCGTTTGGATGGCAGAAGCACTGCTCAGCCAGTGCCATGTGAGACTTGTTCGACGTGTAGGTCTACCTGTCGAACAATGGCCAGAACTTCACCGTCAGAGCCCTAGAGATGTGAAGCTCCAAGCCACTTGGGGAAGCAGGAAGGCAAGGCTTGCGGCAAGGTATCCAGCTGCATCCAGCTCTTCATCATTGTTTGTCAGGGGAAGAAATCAACCGCAGGAGTTCATGAGTTGATGATGAGCTTTTAGATGCTTTTAGAGAAATCTCATGATTTATGAGTTGAAGTCGATGGTGGCGCAGGCTTCTGACTCAGCTTCAGTAGGGAGCCTAGAAGCACTGCCTCTTCCAAGGGCGGCAGCGACGCCAAGTTCCAGTTCTTGGGTCCCGAACTTAAGCACAGCTGGGTCCAGGTGCGTCTTGTCTTCATGGGAAAATTCCCGTGGATCCCAACCATGAGGTTTTAACAACCATTTGGTGGTTTCTCAGAATAGGGAACCCTCAACCATGGTTGGTTGATTGCTAGAAATTATTGAAAAAGGATGATTTGGGGGTACCCCTATTTTGAGAAACCGCCACAACGTGTGGTTTCCCGAAACCACCTCGTGGTTTCTGCAAAGTTTTCGGAACCGATGAAGTCATGCTCCACCGATTCTTTGCTCAGTTTCCCGCCGACCGGAAAAGGTAGCCTCATTCACGGGTATCCACCCACATATTCTTCGGGGTGGTGGTTTGATTGATATTTTTTGTTTTCCCTGGTAATTATCAACAAATGGTTACCGCTCTTGATTGTTGCTGCTTGCATTCCTATATTGACCAGTCTTTCTTTGCTCGTAGCTGTGGAATGAAGTACCATTTCAATCAGATTGCTGACCACGTCTTGTAGAACCCCCATCAATACTTCGGAGAATATCCAAACATTGACGCCTTTACCATACTGAGAGATCGACCTTCTTCAGACACACAGGGCACTGGCAGACAATTGGATGGCTGCCGTCCTTCAGATTAATGAATCGGTGTTGGAGTTGCAAATGCCTGTGCTGAGGCTTCACGTACTTCCACTTGCATCCTTACTTGGGCCCCATCAGCGGAAACACCACTGTTCGAGCCTCAAAAAAAGTAACCCCGAAAAGCTTGAAGCAAAGTGCTCAGAACTGATGTTTCACTTGACTTGACCAGGTCTTTGTTCAGGTTGATTGATATAATTGCTTTTTTGCTATAAGGCTATGGATGGTTTATTGCTATAAATGGTAGCTATCTGTACACAGTTTGAAAATTGTATTCTTTGTCCACTGGACACCAGGTCTTGGTGGAGTCAGCCACTGTGCCAGTTGGTGCCTCTTCATCGTCTCGCACTCAATGACGGCCTCAGCTGCCTGGCTCATCGCATCATGCGCACCTCTCAGGATTCGATGCAGATTTGGGACGCTGACGGTTCCGGGCATTCGCGTCACAAGCCCAGAAGGGAGTCACAAGCACAGAAGGGAGTTGGAATCGCAGCAAAGATTGATGGTTAGTCATAGTTAGAAGCCAGTAGGAAATGCGGTTAGAATCTGTTCTCTTGTCTTGTCTCAACTATGCAGTTGCATGGCTTTCATTCTCAGAGATGTCATATTCTTTGCTGGGTGGTCAATCATTTCTAATTCCGGACGTCGTGCAGTAGAAGGATTTGAGGAGTCATTACAATGGTATAACATCATTTGCCAATACTAGCCATCATTATCACCTAATCTAATTTCATGAATTGCGCAGAACATAACTGATTCAAAGTAGCAATTTACAAAGCGCTTTCACTGATTCACCTCTAGTCAACGGTGATATGGTGGTTTCCAAAATAGGGAACCCCAAAAGTGTTTTTTCCTTCCTATAGACTATAAATGGCTAATAAAGGAGGATAGCTGGGATCATCCCTATCATGAGCCATTGTAAGCCATTATAATGAAGTATATCTTTTTCGGAAAAAACATGTTGTACCTATTATTACGGCCAGCACTTGTGCTATGCCCCAACGTCTGTCGGGAAGAAGCTTCAAGGGCCTATTTAACCATACTACATAACTATAATAACTATAACTATATAAACATGTGGTACCACATAGTTGGTTAATTATTAACCCATATAAGCCGTATATGTGATAGAGTATTTAACCCGTAGGTACATTATTTAACATATATGATAATACATTAGCCATGTATTCACCGCCAGTGAGAACCCCCAGCTCGATTTCTTTCGGAGATTCTGCGCTGCGAGGTGAACGAGACCTTCCTGCAATGTGTGTCTCCCGCGGTGGTGACGCAGGGCGAGGCGACGCGGGTTTGCACGGACAAACTGCTGGGGTTGCGATGCCCAAAATGGCAAGCACCATGGGAATCCATGGGACTTGAGGTAAAAATTTTAAGGTTTTTGTAAATGAGTTGCTTTGTTTTTATGTGTTCGTGTCTTCGCAAAAATTGTTCACTTGGTCAACTGGTTTCTTTGAAGAAGTGAATTGGTGACGGTGATGTTTTAATGTCAATTGTCAACTGGTGTGCATCCCTACGCAATACTATCCCTCGGTTCAAAAAACGATGTCGTTCAGAAATCATGGCAGGGCGTATTGAAGGCTTCATGAGCATTTCTGATCGGGGACCTTCAGTATGAATTCATTCTGAATTGGTTGCAGGCTACTTTAGGTCATAATTATTTGGTTTGGGGGAATGAATGATTGGGTTTGAACAAGGCTTCCTCGTCACAGCAAGTAGATCTAGGTAGTAAGTAGAATGCAGCAAGTGAAAAAGAGTATGTTTGCCATGCAAGTACAGCACTGAGTAGTATGTTATTGCGTTGCAAATGGAAAGGAGGAAAAGAGCAGGAAGTCACAGGTACAGCAACGAATAGGAGGTTCAGAAGAAAGTAGCAAGATGTAGTAAGACACTATGTGCAGTGGGAAATGGAAAATGATTGGAAGTAGCACGTAACTTCAGGATTCGCAACCAATCCAGAAGGGACATGCCACCCTTCAGCGGCTTAATCATCATGAACAGTTTCTACTCGAGCGAGTTCCCCGAAGATTCTCGAGCCTCGAAAAGACCTTTCGCTGATACTGTTGAGAGCAGCCGGATCTTGTGGTTTCGCTGTGCCGAAGCTTTACTCAGTAATTACTCAGCATATGGTGGTTTCTCAAGCCATAGGGGTACCCCCAAATCATCCAATAGTAAGCATTTAGAGTAATAAACCATCCATTTTTTGGGGTTACCCTCATTTTCAGAAACCCCCATATGATGACGCGGAAGCTGATGGAAGCTGCTCATCAATGCGAGGTGAAGTTCGAAGTGGCACTGAATCAACAAGATTTTGTGGAGGCGGGCAGAGCTTTTCTTGAAGCCTTTGAGGCCTTTCTCAGTATTGCTTTTGATCCGAAAGGGTCAGCATCACATGGTGGGCGATAGTTGAATCAATTGATTTGACAATATTATTGAATCCAAGAAAAAATGGGAATGGACTAGTGATTGAACATGCTTTAGACTGCTCCAAACCCGCCACTTATCATACATAATGGTCCATGTGAAAATCGCGACCCGCGAGGCATCTCAGAAGTTCCTCTACTATGAAAACCCCAGGAGCAGCGTTGCTCCAGCGCTCCACAGCAGCATGCCTTGCAGTTTCAAAGATTGGAAGATACCACTGCCACCAGCATGTGGCGATGGATCAAATGCAGTCAGGTGTCTTTGCGTATGTGTGTATGTATATATATATATATATATATTTATTTATTTATTTATATAGATTCTTGTGAATTATTTGTTTACCATCGTTGGTTCGTTTTTATGTATCCTTGTTAGTTAATAATACCTATAATCAATCCTGTTCATGTTATACCATCCTTTACCATTGTGAGTAAATGATTATCCTAAGCTACATCCTTGTTCAATGTTCGTTATCATTCAGCCCTTGTTAGTCAATCTTTGGGTATTTGCCAAAATAGTGGTAGCCCAAAGGCCATTCGTTTAAAATAGATGTCCATTATCAAATAGCCATATTAAGTGTTCATAATTTTGGCACATACCGATGTGTTGCCCAGTCTGAAACCTTTCGGACCATGTTGGATGACCTCCCAGCAAGCCTGGCTGCTATGTATTATCGAATCAGGGGTGCAGGGGGTCTGGCAGCCGTTATGGCGAATCATTACTACGAATGAAATGGCTCACAATATGCCAATATGGATCAATATGGGGCATCTTTGTTATTGACTGCTCGTTATCGAATCTATGATTAAGCACGGTCTTGGTATATTTTTGATCATTAACTGTTATTCATCTTTGAAATCCCTATTGTCGTTGGTTTTAGGTATGAATGAACAGCATTCCTAAAGCATTAACTGGCCATTGGTAGGCAAGTATTGACTAGTCAGCATAACAAGCATGCATGAGCCATTACAGATCGTCTCCCACCATAATAAACAGCATGATGGCCCATTTACTACTACGATAGACCATCATTCATCGCGCTTTACCACCTCTATCATTCCCAACTGTGGCTGAAACCACGCTTGGTTGATTAAAATCATGGGAGATCCACAATGACAAACTACCATGAATTTAATCAACACACATAGGCTGTAATTTCCTCTCAAATAAGGAGGGCTATTCAATGATGGATATTTTATGGATGGATGTTTCTCAAAAAAGTGGACCCCCAAATCATCCAATATTATCAATATTGATCGTTTGCTGTATAGCAATGAACCACCAAACATTAAGGGGACCTTCATGTTAAAAACCACCCAAATGTTTGATAATGGTACAACGTATGGTTGGTTACTCTTAACTAAGGTTCATGGACACGACTAATGAATAAGCCATCCAGAAGCCATTCATTAAGCACTACTAGCTGTTTCGTTCAATTGAATAACCATTCAGAAACCATGATTATGACCACTAAACCATCATTAAACACCAACCTCTGCAGAAAAAAGCTGCATGTTTACCACTATAAACCAGTGTAAAGCCATTCATATCAATTCATGAACTATTATGACCCAAAGAGGTAACCACTATATACCACTGTAGTTTGCCACTATGGTTAACCACCATAACCTATGGTTAACCGCCATAAACCATTGTAAAGCCATTCATATCAATTCATTAACTATTCTTAATCACTATAACCACCATATACATATAGCACTATATATCACCATAGTTGACCAGTGGTAACCATTAATGACTTCCTGTGGTTAACCACGTTCATTAACTACTAGATACTAGTTAACCACAGGTAGCCATTCATATCAATTCACAAACTATTCTTATCCACTATACTTAACCACTATAGTTAACCTAGTGAACCACTACAACCTATAGTTAACCACTGGTAACCTTGCTTCCTTTAACTTTCTTTCACCAATCTTCGCCCTCCCCTTGACCCTCCAGGATCACTGCAGTGGATCCGCCTTTGGGTCCAAACCACAAAGGTCTCAGTGTGCGACTTCTGGGTGTGGAAACCAAACCGGCAGGGTGAAGCCGTGCGTTTGAAGGTGTGGTTAACAAGCTCAATGACCGGTTCATAGCCAACTAGCAGACAGCTAATATCCAGCTAATAGCCAGTAATCCACCCGAACTCAATAACCAGTTCACAAGCAACTAGTAACCAGCTAATACGCAGCTAAAACCCAACTAATAGCTAGCTAGTAGCCGACTTACAACCAGCTAATAAACAGCTAATAACCGTTGATCAGGAGCAAATAGCATGATATTGACCATGCATTATTCAGGTATTTAAGATGCTTATGGCGAACTCATAGGTAAATGAGCAACTAATGACAGATGATGGTTGATCACGAGCTGATTACTAACTACAGATGGTTGATGTTGATTCATGAAGTGATGATAAATCAATGATGGTTGATAATGATTGATAGGAAATAACAGTTGATGGCTTATCATCAGGGATGGTCTTTTGCGTAGAGGTTAGTAAGCAACAACAAAACGGTGGTTGAGTTTTTCCAGAAACATCCGTGGTATCCTCTCGGGTTTTTGATGGCCTGGAGTATATAACATTTGCATCAATAGGAATCATGAGGAATGTAATGGTTCGGGAATACCACCGTAGCAAGTTCAAGCCTAGTGTGGAAGCTGCAAATGTCACAGATTGACACGGAGACGGAGGCAGAACTTGATAAATGACCAACATTGATCAATTGATCAACAATTTGCTTAAAGGTTCAGCATCACTAACCATTATAGACTATATGATTTTCCTTCAGTACATCCATCAATCATTAGTAGTGATCATGATACAATAACGATATGAATCAGTTGTGAATCACTACTTCCATCATTCTGTTGATTCATAATTGTGGTCAGTACTCAGAATTCTTCTCCAGTGACTTGTCATGGCAAGCGACCCATGCCGCAGCACGCGCCGACCAGCTGGACCCAGCTGGACCTGCTTGGCCCAGGTGAAGGTTTCATCAGCACGAACTATTTGAAGGTGCGCTTCGGAGGTGTCCCTTGGCTGAAGCCCCTGTAGTTGTGTCGGCGCCCAGTCCCATGGTGCCGGCCGCAGACTGTGATGAAGGGTGCATAGGTTGTGTTTGTAAATGGTGTATACTTGAGTAGAAATGGGTGATTTTCCTTACTAAATTGCTGGTTTTCCTGCCTAAAAACGATCATAACCACGCTTTGAGCCAACGCTTGGCCCCCCCCAAAAAAAAGATGGACTGTCTCTGACTGTGTTTGTTTCCAGCCCCGGAGCTTGCGAATTTCCTAGGTTTCAATCGAACCAGATGGACTGCACTTGGTGCAAACAGCCCTGGCACCCACCGACACAGAGGCACACATCAGGTGATGTTTTCGAGTGGTTTGGATCGTTCAGGATTGTATATTGTTGTTGCTTCCGATTTACAACACATGTGTTTGTGATTACCTTTGTTTGTGTGTTAATCTTCGATTTGATTTTTTGTGTGTGTTACATAGTGTTACATAATAATTTGTATTATCGTTTGATAGATATTATTTGCTACTCGTACATATGTTTGTATCATGTTCCACAATGTTGCAACATGTTACATCATGTTGCATTCACATTATGATATTCAAATACAACACACATGAAGATGATAAGCTGACATTACTATCACAATGTGAAAAACTATAAACTATCATAAGTTGACAAGTTGATAAGCTTTATGATAGTCAACTCTACACATGAAGATGATCATGTCAAGTTGACAGCTCATCCGCGACAGGTGGTTGTAGAGTTGCCCAAGATCACTTTGAATGAAGACATGACTCGAGTGCCCGGACCTCAGAGCGAACATGCTCGGTTGAGCACTGTCAGTATACGGTTCATATGGAAAATATGTGGAACATATATGGTGAATAATAGACAATAATAACGATTTTCATAGTGGTTTTAATAATGATCAATTAATACTTATTGCCCATTTATGAACCATGGGAACATTAACATACCATCATATTGACATATATTGACATATATTGACATACCATCATTAGTTTATAACATATTGACATATATTGACTATACCATCCGTCACCAGTTGATATCTTATCACCTCCACCAGTGGCTACACTGCAACGCTGGCAGCCCAGCTTTGTTCGGCTCCACGCCAGGCCTCTGTACATCTCCAACAACGGGCAGAACTTTGCTCCGGAAGGAGATCTGCTGATGGATGGGGACCAGTCCATGGTTCTGATTTTTTCGCAGGACAAATCCATGGAAGATCACGCAAAAGCTGTGGAAACCATGGGAAAACCATGGCAAAACCATGGATAAATGCCATAAGTTGACGCAACTTTGCATATTTACCAGCTTAGGATCCGCAAATAGGTGCTGAATTGAGTCATAGCCAACTTTGGATAGCCTTATTCTTAGCCTCCTGTTTCATTCCTGATTTCTAAAATTTTCTAAACATGTGATTGTCATCCAGTGGTTTGTTTGCGGCAGATAGTAGTGGAGCCTCTCTAATGATACTAACGATGAGAACAATGAACCATCCTGGAGTGATTATGTTTTTTTTGTTTCATTATGAACCATAAGTAGTGTTTATTAAGATGGGAGCATCACAGTTAACGATAGAATGGGAGCATTGGCGATCGCCTACGTTTCCCTTCAAGTCGGCGGTGTGCGCCATGCTGGGCCTTCGCAAGGAGTTTTGGCTTGGGATCAAGATGAAGATGTGGGACTCCCAGCGCGGAGCAGTCGCAGGTGATTCACAGTGATTCAACGTTGGTATATTGGCACATCAAGTATCATCAGAAATTGGTGAATAAGCTAGCCAGCAATCAAACATCAAGCAATTATAATCTTGATCAGGCCTCAATCCACCATTGGTTAAGAGTCAACTTAATGAAGATCCAACATAGTAACCTTGAATCTGTCAATTGACCAATTAACAGTAAACCATTGGTTCAGGATCAACATACTTAACCATGAATCTCTGGATGTTTCACTTCTTGGATGTTTACCAAGAGATTTTGAAGCGGTGCCGAAGAGTCCGAGACTGCTGAGGCGCATGATGTACCGAAGAGCATGGCGTATTTCACTTTCCACGAGCAAATCTTGCCCCTTGGAAGCCATCGGAAGCACTGCTGGCTATAATCCATGGTTCATTCGTGGTTAGTCGTGACTAGTGTAATGAATAATTGATGGTCAATAATGATCAGTACGGCAACTGCTTGGATTTGGCGCACTGCTGCTTTGCTTTTTTGGATTTTTCGCTGGAATTTCGCACGCAAAGAGTCATGGCAGCCCATGGTGCCCTATGGTGCGGATACGAGTCTTGGCGTTCCAAGGCTGAGAAACGTTGACCCAGAGGTCGGAGTTGGTGCTGCGAGATGGGAGCAGATATGGCTGGTGAATGCAGAGGGGTAACGGTCGGGAACATATTATGGATGATGATTACATTACTGGTGACTGGTGATAATGGTTAATCATGGTTGATTAATTATGATCAATTATGATAAACAATAATCAGGTTGATAATGGTGGGCCCCCAACCACTTATACAAGGTGGGCCCCCAACCACTTATAAGTTGGTTTATGACTAAGTTAACTAGGGTTAACTACCAGTTATAGGGGTTCTAACCCAACTTATACCTGCCAGGGGCCCACCTTGTGGTGACAATCGTTTATCATGGTTGATTGATAATGATAAACAATAATCATGGTTGATAATGGTTGATCATGGTTGACAATGGTTGACAAATGGAGAACCATTGTCAAGAACCATTATCAACAGTGATTAACCATTATCAACAATGTTATGCAATGGAAAATCAGTGTTGATAATGGTTCATCATGGTCGCGCAAATTCAGTCTTTTGTGACTCCCCAGCATTTTGCAGGGAACATATGAACTAGGAAGAATAGGATGGCTGGGTAGCAGGTTAATGATGGCTCATCATGTTCAATAATGATGGTTCCACTGTTGATTCTTGTAATGTTGCTTTCTGATTAGTGTAACCCCCCTAAAGTAATGAAAATAGGCATGAAACCAACAGGTAGATACAAGTCTCAGAAACCAACATTACTAGTCAACAGAATCACTTGACTAGTCACAGTGTCCAAGTGATGCGCCTTTTTGACGTGACAGGTTGGTATGACCTACGGTGGAGGCTTTGTCTCAGCAGGACCCCAAGCTGACCGATCTGTCGTCGTCGCAGTGCGAACCAGCAGACCTGGGGTGCGGCACTGCGTCGCAGTTCGTTCAGCACTTGCTCCTGAGACAGAAAGTGTTTGTTAAAGAATGCCTACAGCCAACCTGGCCACGGAATCGTCAAAAAAAAAAGCCTCAACTGCCGTTTATTGCATTCTTAATCCACAGCAACAACCAAAATATCGGCCAGGATTGGCCATTGGTTGTGGGAACCTCCAGCAACTCGTTGACCCGTTTTGGTCAACATTGATAAACCGCCTACTTCTGGGATACATCACAAGCTATTGAGCAGGTCAACTGAAGATGGTTTATTAAGAACTGGATCTCCCATTACAGTACCGCAGTTGGAACTCGTGACACCGAGGTTTTCGGCTACGGATTTCTGAACAGCACTGGATTGAACTGCTCCTTCGAATGGATTGGCTTTGCCCTCGGGGCAGTTGTTAACCTTCAAAACTGCTGCTTTGACGGCTGAAGTTCGAACAAAAACAGATATGGTATGGTTGAAGTCCCCACATTTGTGCATATCTAATGGATGATTAAGCTCAATCATTTTTGTTCAATCTGAAGTGTTTGAGGTAGCGGACCAGTTTGAACTTAGGTATGTAGTGGTAACGAGATCACTGGCACTGCCAAGCACGCTGGCTGAGGTTCTCCGTCGGTGGTCTTCATTTCATCCACGCAGATCATGTGCGAGGCGTCCAGCTGCACCTGGTCATGATCTAGTCCTCCTGAAGCTGTCTGTAGGAGTGTCCTTTCCGGTCGCTGTGTGTTTCAGGTGCCCAACATGCTCGCAGCAAGATCCAGTAAGGCGCGGTTTTCTTTCGGAAGCAGCGGAACGCAGCGGATGTTCCGACTGAAACATCACCGGCACGACTGCCACGAAAAAATGCCCCTCCGCATGGTTAGCTGAAATTCAGCTGAGGCCTTGGGTCATGCGACCTTGCGGGTGACCTTGAACAACAGAGACTGGTCGCGCACCACCTTGGCCTTTCGCTTCTTGGGTCAGATCCTTAAGTCCAGATATCTCCAGACAGTTGATGCTGGCTACACCAGCGAACCGCACCAACCATGTGAGAAGCACTCAACTCCTCACAGCTGTCTACTGGCCCAACTGCATGCCATGTAACTGTCACTTTTCTTCGTGATTGGATGTGCTTCACTGCTGAGAAATGAGGACCAGAGCTGTAGGGTGCCATCTGAGCCACCGCAGGCGAGTGCCCAATCGGCCACTACTGTCAGCACAAAAACTTCAATGAGTGGCGGACTGAGAATCGCTGGCACGTGGGACTCGAGTTGATGGGAAAACCAAGTGGAAGCTCTGGCATAGGCTGGTTTCATAAATCTTCCCATCAACCGCGAGTTTCAACGTGAGTACCACAATAACGTACTAAAACATACTAAAACCAACAATTCTAAACCAACCATCAGTGACCACCCATGATTGGCCAACCAGTTTTGTATCATCGAAAGGAATTGTCTACATGCAATGATTTTGACCCATTCTGACTACTTTGTGTTTTTACCTGCTATAACACCTTTGCCCCTTAACCGGATCATTTTCTGGAAAAGAAGTGACAAAGCTCGTATCTACATGCGAAGTGTATGGATCATGGACTTGTCATCATTGATCCTCGGGAAAGCAGTAGAATCCCTGGCCGGTGTAATCTCCACCCTGGTTAGTCAAGAGGAATCAACAGGAATCCATTTTGAAATCTTAGCTCATGATGGTAAACTCAGTTTTACTACAAAGATGAGTGTTTTTTCAAGGTAAGTAATATACCTGACCCACCGTAATAACCAACATCAACCAACCAGGTTTTTGGATGGCTCAGTGGGGCCACCCCCACGAACTCTTCCTACTGAGCGTTGATGCCGTTGCAGCCCGTGATCTCAGTTTCACCTTCCGCATCATGCCATGCCCCACGGGGCACTTCTGCGAGAGTGCTGGAATGAGTTCGGACCTCAATCTCAGACCGATGCATGTTCGACTGTTCAGATTCTGAGTTTGCCGAGTCTGAGTCTTTGTCAAGACTGTGAAGTGATTTCAGTGGACAAATGCAAAGATATCAAAGATGATAATTAACCACCTCCATTGCATGATTGAGACCTGCCAAGCCTCGCAATTCACGAAAAAGGTACTCCGACTCCTTGTCCTCCTGGAAGCTACATGGCTTTCACTCGACAGGTCGGCAGTGCCACATGGTCCGTGAAACTGAATCTATTTGAGATCCGCATTTGTACTTGAAATTAAATACATTGAAACATCTTGAAAGCATGATAATAAATGATCATCTCTAAGAATCTTTACTATGATTATGAGCCATTAATCGTGCCTAAGAGATCCAGCATGTCACAAGACTACAGAAATAGCTGGTGTGTTCCTCTCATGGTACGTGGTTTATTTTGGATCGTGATCAGTTGTGCCGTTTTGTGCCTGAGGTTGACTGTTCGTATTGCTTCGCTTTTCAGAAGGAAGGTATACTTTCATACTTTTTGCCGAATATTTTATTATTGTTCGGTAGCGGCTTATTTGCTGAAAATCTATCCAGCAATTATTTAAGGTCCGAATTGAAATTTGAGTAGCGGAAAAAGCTCGCCAGGAAACTAGGTGGCAGATTCAAGATGTCAAAAAGCTGTGTAGTTTTACAGCCAGGTTCAGTGCCAATTATGCCCGAGAGGCTTTTGGTGTCTGCTCCCCGGGATCAGTTCTGCCAGAAGTGTAGCTTTGACGTTCAAACCTTCATGTTTGCAGAAATAGATGAGAAGGTCGGACCCCCCCGAGGGGACTGCTACACTGATGCCCGGGATTTTTCGAGAGTCGCGAATCAAACACTCTGGCAAACCGTGTCAACCAAAATTGTCCACCATGCTTGTGCATCATCAGAATAAGCGTTATCCAGCTGTTGTTGAGCTGCTCGTATTATGAGTAGTTTCTGAAACATGATTCAAACGTCTTCAAACCATTGACGGTATCACTATATCATCAAATTTGACATATCATTTGGATCACTATATCTCTGGATCTCAATGAATTACTATCTATTTATAGAAGTGTGAGATCCAGAGGTTTCACTTATTGTTTAAAGCAAAACTCAACCTCTTGCTCTTCAGGTCCTCGTTCGCGCATGATTGAGCCCATTGCCTGTCGTCGTGGTTGGGTTTGTGATGAACCAGGCACAACCATGACATGATATGACATGCCCTGGCGGATTTCTTGTCAGGTTCTTGGGTTGAGAATCAGGGCAGGTTCGTGTGACAAGCGAAGAACCACCATCAACATCCATCAATCATTTTCAATCATTAGCAATTATCAAGTAGTATTGATGAATATTTATGAACCATAATACATCTCTATTGACCATTCTCATCAGTACAAACCATGCTGAACCACTCATCAGAAACCATCGTTAGCAGGTTGAAACAAACATAACATCGATCCGAGACGATAGCCTATACTCTACAGCAATGGAAGGGTTCAACGTAAAAACCAAGGTTTGCCAAAATCAGTGGACCAAATTAAGTTCCTGATGGCAACTTTTGTTCTGCAAAGACATGGATTCCTTCTCAATGCCACACATGCCATGCCGCACATCTTGAAGGGATGACATGTGCTTCAGGAAGCAGGATCAAGCTTGTACTGCCAATCGAGAAGACTTTCTGTTGGATAGAGAGAGACCACCTTGAAGTGCTGCAAAATCAGTAGCCAGTGTACTTTGGGTGCGCAGTTGTGGCCATTCACCACGGACGCTTCCAGGATTAGTGGTGCCTTACAAGCGCTGTCCACGGGGCTATTACTGCTTGGGCCCAAGAAACTTGGGAGTTCCATGGGCTGTGCACAGCGTTGCTGCAACTCACAATGTCAGAGCTTTTGCTGGAGTTGAAGTGATTACTTGACACGAATACTCGTTGGAAATCATACATTCTTGGAAACAATAACTTTGAATAGATGCTCAATATAGTGGTTGATATATTGGCTTATATTGGTCAAGTTGACAATGGTTACTTCAATGATTGGAAATCGTCATGGATAATGTTGGTCGCTGGTTCGTCAGTGTTCGTGAAACTTAGATGGTTAAATCATGCTGCTGCCCAAACATTGGTATCTGAGGTGAAGAGGGTGTGGCCACACGCGAACCGCGAAGCACGCTCCGGCCTCAGCACAGGATGACCTTTTGATGCTGATCATCCTCATGATACTCAATGATACTGGCAGTCACAGTGGACAATGGTCCATATATAGTGGTGAACAATGGACATGGTTGTTCTTAGAACTGTTTGTGCGACGGGGTTTTCCACGATGTAGTTGATGGTGATATCTAGGCCCAAGCTTTAGGGTTTGAGGTTTGAAATTTTTGGGGGTTTAGCCCCCACTTGTATGACCTGTGCCAAGTGCCGGAACATCCAGCCCTTGGAGGGTGACACCTGGTGTATCGGGTGCAGCGCTTGGGAAACGCTTGGCATCGAGCTCTGTGGATCGTGGCACTCGAAAGCGCTTCGACAGGTCGCTGGCGGTTTAGTCGCGCAGACCGTCACGAACGTGCGAGCGCTGAGACAGATCTCGAGCAGCTTGCAGAGTGCCACCGATTCGCGTGAAGCCAGGTCAAGCGGAGCGCGTGATCCACCAGGGGCACCGGAGCGAAGAGGAGAAGCTGAAGGTGAGCGCAAAGAGCAGGCTGAGGTAAAGGCAGAGGAGGCTTCGAGTGAGTACTCCTACAGCGAGGAAGAGGTGCCAACTACAAAGGCCAAGGTCGATCCAAGCAAGCGACCACCTGAGCCTCCACACCCTCCTAGAGGTTGGAAGCCGCCCGAGGAAGAGGAACGAGAGTCCAAGAAGAGGAAGAGAAAGCACGAGCGAAGGCCCATCCAAAGACCAAGAGATCGAGGACGACGTGCAGGCAGGAAGCATCAGGAACTTCATCGCCAGCTTCACAACCCATCGATCAAGGTGCATCGACGGCAGTCCGGAGCTTTCTGGGACTCCCAGGGATCCCTTGCAGGCTACGGCCAGCAAGAAGCGCGAAAAGAGGATGGAGGAAGACGGAAGTGAGTACAACCTTCAGAATACCCACCTATGGAACACTTTGAGTTTCAGCAGGCACTGCATCGTCGAGATCCACGTGCCTTCATCTACCTTGCAGAGCGAGCTGGATATATGGGCAAGTTTCCTGGTCAAGTCCGTGGAGCTAACTCTTTCGGCTCAGGTGGCTTTGGAGGTGAAGAGCCTTGGATGCGAAGATGCCGATTTGACCAGGATCCTGTCAGGAATGTTCAATCGAAGACGAGGAGTTCTGCATCTTTGCCACGAAACACCTTGTCCCGCCAGCAGTCTCTACACCTTGCACACTACGAGGTTGCGACGTTGGAGTGCAGAAGGCTTTGCCAGGGACAGGTTATCAACTGCAATGAAACGGCAGTTGGAAAAATGGTTGGCCGAGGAGGATCAGGTCGAACCAGAAGAGGATGGAGAACAGCCACCCGAGGAGGAGGCCCCAGCAGGTGTCCCAGAGTTCGACTTGGTTGGAGATACTCCGGTTGGAGTTCACGACCAGGTCGAGGCGGAGATGAACCAGGCCATGGGAGAACTGAACGTGGATGGAAGAAGGGGAGATCGAAAAGCGGCATCTTCAAGGAGGAGAAGTGCGTTGAAGAAGTCAGACCCCGAGACCCAGCGTTCAGACCTGCGAGCGAAGTTCGATACAGTGCGGGAGCGTATCATTGGTGCAACTCCTTCGGATCGTCCACTCGCTGGCAAAGCCGTGCGGGGCCCTGGGCTAGATCACATCAGTGTGGAGGACTCTTCATCGGACGTGCCTTCACCAAGCTTGGAAAGAGAGTTGATGGCCCCCATCACACCGAGGACAAGCAAAGGTGGAGGAGTCGCCGATCCAGTGGGGTTTCCATTAGATCTTCAACTGGCAAAGACAGATCAGCCAGTGAACAAAGATGGAAGGAAGAGAAAGCGCAAACAGAGGAAAGACTCCTTGGGGAAGGAGATAGTGAGGGGAACCCCGTTTCAGGCTACAAGCGGAGCTATTACGAACGGATGTCAGAGCCAGTTGGCTATGAGGGCCTCGGAACAGGCTACGATGCGAGAGAAGGAGAGGCAAGCCCAGAAGAAGAGGGAGGAAAAGAAAGACCCAGGAAAGCTACTCGTAAGGGCCTTGAGCAAAGTAGCAAGATCGAAGAGCAGAAGAAGCTCCAGCTCGAAGAGGAAGCCAAGAGGAGTGAAGAAGGAAGAGGATCAGGAACGGGAGCGCAGAAGGAAGAAGAGGAGAAGGGGGTCAGGCTCTTCAGATTCCAGCCCTGGGGATTCCTCTCCAGATGGGTCGGACGACGGCGGTGGCAGCAACGATTCGGAAGCCTCTTCAGCCAGTTCCAAGAGGAGGAAGGTCGAAGCGCCCTTGAGGAGACAATCCCGAAGGAAGCCGGGCAGTGTGCTCCTTTTGCTGCTGGAGCACGCCAGGAGTCAGTTGGATCAGAGCGCCAAGGTGGTGATCCAAGAAGAGGAGTTGAAAGCGCCAAGGTGGTGATCCAAGAAGAGGAGTTGAAAGATGTGACGGGAGGAGTTCGCATGACCTCCTATTTCAACATCATTGTGAAGCCCCAGGTAGCCAGTGCCCAAGCTCAAGCTCGGGAAATGCATCACCTGAGCAATGCGCTGGACTTGCTCCGTCGGGGACAACTCAACGTCCTGGGGGATGTCCTGGCAGCACGGTTTATGAGCTTGCACCAGATCGTGCTGGATGGAAACTGGCAAGCTGCCCGTCACTTAGAGCTCATGCCGATGGAGGAGTCGACGGCGGCAGGACCGGAAGTCGTGCTCTTAGCGCGACGTCACGCCAAGCTTGCGGCGAAGGTGCAACAAGGAGACCAATGGAGCTATGGAAAGGGAGCAAGACAACCATCTTGGAAAGGAAAAGCCGGAGGATGGGACAACTACAACGAGCAGAAGGGCAAAAGCAAGAAAGGAGGAGGAAAAGGAAAGTCAAAGGGAAAGTCATGGTGGCCTCCAGGAAGTCAACAACAAGATCTGGAGGACGCCATTCCGAAGAAGAAGGACAAAGGTGGCGACAAGTGAGGGCCCTGAGGAGAGGGCATAAAGCGCTGGCCTCAGCCGTAAGCGCTGTGGGCAGCAAACAGGCTTTGGGCTCCGGGTTTGGAACTGGCAGTGAAGCGCTGGGTGAACCCGGTAGCGCTGAATTGGATGCAAGGACTTTCGACTACAGTGTGGGTCTGTTTAAACGGATACTGAGTCAGGAGGTTGACATGAAAACCTTAGGGTGCCTGCTGGCTTGGTGGATGATCAACACTGCAGATGATACAGGTGATGAGCAAGCACTTCAGTTTTTGAAGTCATGGCAGGGTCAAAACGTTGCTGGGCTCAAACTGAACAGTATGAAACGGACAGGTTCAGTTTTTCCACTCAAAGAGGGCGAGTTGTGGCGAATTAGGGACCACTTCAAGGGAAGAGCTCTGACAACAATTGTCGTGGCAGCTGAAGTGTCGCAGTGGTATCAGGACGCGTGGCTCTTTGCTTCTTTGAAAGCGCTGAACAGACTGGTAGGTTGGCGGCAGCAGCTCAGGCCTGGTAAATGGTCGGCTCTCGAGCAGCGCTGCGTCTCCAGCCTACGGGGAGCCATAGAACGTCGTTGTACAGGAGGATCCTCTTCGTTCTCTCTCACTGAGGACGAATGGAGAAAAGAGTTGGCTTCGAAGCAAGTGGGCTACATGGGGGAAGAGGTGTCAGTGTGTCACGAATTGACTTGGGAGCAAGTTGAGCCTTCACTTCCCCCCCCGGAACACGGTGGTGCTATAGATGCGTTGGATTGGGTGTCCCCTCAAACTAGAAGATTTTTACTGGATCCAAAGTTGTTGCTGAAGGACGAGTCGGAAATCACGCTACCACGAATGCCGGGCCGCATCCACATTCGACAACAAGATCGACTTAAGATTGCACACGAATTGGTCAAACGAAATGTTTGCACGTGGATCCCATTGGAACAAGTTCATTCAGTTGGTGATGTCAAGGTGTTGAATGGATTATTCGGTGTCGCCAAACCTTCAGTGTTGGATACGGGGGAGCCCATCCTTAGGCTCATTATGAACCTAACGGGATCGAATGCCACCCAGGAACAACTCACGGGAGGATGTGATTCCCTACCAAGTATTACCTGTTGGCAATCCATTACACTAGAGGGAGAAGAACAATTGAAGCTGTTTCAATCGGACATGAGCAACGCATTCTACTTATTCCGTATTCCCAGTGTTTGGTCAAAGCATTTAGCGTTTGCAATCACGGTGGATGGTTCCCAAATTAACAGTACAAAGGGGAAAACGTTTGCTCTATGTTGTTCAGTTATTCCAATGGGATGGTGCAACTCGGTGGGAATAATGCAGGAAATCAGTGAAAACTTATTAAGATGGGGGGCGCTGAACCCTAGGAATCAACTTTCCAGGGATCGTGCTGTCCCCCCTTGGTTCACAGCAATTCTCAAGGAAGCAGTACAAGATGACCGGTGTTGGTGGCATGTCTATTTAGATAACTTTGCTGCAGCAGAAAAGGTTTTACCCCATCAGAGTGGTGAATCAGGCATACTTTGTCACGAAGCTGCAGAACAAGCTTGGTCATCAGCAGGAGTGGTTTCTTCCGCTAAGAAGAGGGTATCGGCGTCTACAAAGATAACGGAATTGGGGGCAGAAGTGGATGGAGTACAACAAACGTTGGGAGTTACTACCATCAAATTGGTCAAGGTCATGGTGGCTACTTTGTGGTTGTTGGCTCAACCCTACATCAATCGCAAGCATCTTCAAATCATTGTAGGGCGATGGGTGTTTATTTTGCAATTTAGACGCCCAGCCATGTCGTTTTTACAACACACCTGGGATTACATTGCACAGAAGGTTCGTCATTCTCACCAAACTCGGGACCTTGTGAAGGGGGAACTGTGGAGCCTACTATGTATGGCTAACACGCTGCATTGTAACTTGGGAGCTTCGGTTTTGGGGGAGCTTGTTGTAACAGATGCTTCAACTACAGGTGGAGCAGTGGGTTGTGCTACAGCCGTCAGTTCAGAGGGGTTGGACTTCCTACAAGCCACTGAACTACAGGAGACCATTGGTGAGCATCGGAGAGCTTCTATTCTGGTGATCAGTTTGTTCAATGGTATTGGGGGTGCATTTCGAAGTTATGACATAGCCGGGGTCACACCTATGGGCAGGATTGCAATAGAATTGGATGACAGCGGCAACAGGATAACTCTGCGTAGGTGGCCTTCAACTTTGATTATCCCGGATGTGACCCGTGTTGATAGGACAATGGTCAAAGCCTGGGCAAGAAAACATCTGGGGATCACCGAATTACACCTATGGGCCGGTTGGCCATGCGTGGACTTGAGCCGTGTAAAATACAACAGGAGAAATTTGCAGGGCACTCAAAGTGGATTGTTTTGGGAGATCCCCAGGATTTTGGCTTTATTATATGAGATTTTTGGACCGTCTGTTAGCATCAAGTTTGTGTTGGAAAACGTTGCCTCAATGGACAGGGAAGTGGCACAACAGATCAGTGAAGAAATCGGGGTCACCCCATACATGGTTGATTGTGTACACGCTGTGCCCATGCATAGGCCCAGGCTGGTATGGACTTCAGAAAAACTGGAAGCTATCTTTCCAGATGTTGAAATCATTCAACGGAATTGTTGGAAGGAAGCCATCGCTAGGGCCGATTGGCCTTCAACCCAACAATGGTTGGCTCCGAACTGCGTCTGGAATGGAGAGGGCCCACGCATTTCCCTACGTGTATGAAGAGCATACCCAGAACACAGCCACCACCATTCCCAGCGGGTTATGACAAGTGCTCCGCTGCAACATTGGAGCGTTGGACAGAGGACAACTTCCGTTATCCCCCCTACCAATATGCCCCCAAATATGTTATCACCACTCCTTCAGGTTGGCGGCTCTTGTCAGTACAAGAAAAGGAATTGTTGCTGGGATATGGCTTTAACCACACATTTCCGGCTTGGTCAGCTTCAAAGGCAAAGGAAAACAATCAGGGGTATTCAGACAAGCGACATTCATTATTGGGTGATTCTTTCAGTATATATTCATTTGTACTGTTTGCAGCAGCTTGTTCTCGGCATTTCCTTCCAGTTCAACCTTATCAACTTGTTGCCAAACGGATGGGAGCAGCTCCAGGTTTTCGACCCAGTTTGCAGGCGTTGATATCACTTTCACGTCACTTGCGGTATGGCTCCTCCACAGATGGGTGTTTGAACCCAAATCAAGGTAAGTCCCAACTAAACCGACTTTTGCTTCGGCGCACCAATCATACAGGATCAGATGTGCGGGTCATCACAGGGCATTTGTTTAATGCAAAAGTTTTCCCACGGCAATCCATTAACTCACAGTGGTGGCATTGGAAACAGATCTTTGCAAAAAGATGGACCCACAAAGCTCATATTAATGTCTTGGAACTTGAGGCGGTGTTGTTAGGACTCAAAACTCAACTTCAAAAATTCAAGGTGGTGGACTCCAGAATTTTTCAGCTCACAGATTCCTACGTCAGTATGAGCGTCATCAGTAAGGGGCGCTCAAGCAGCAAACAACTACAACGTGTTCTCAACGCAATCTCAGCACACCTTCTGGGCTTTGGTCTCCAGTTGGTCATCGCCCATGTAGACTCAATGGAGAACTTTGCCGACGAAGGCTCCCGTGCTTGAGCTTCCATGGGTATTCGTCTGCTCGCTGGGCGAACAACCCGAGCTGAGCGCATCAAGCAACGTGCCGCTATAGTGCTTGAAGATGCCGCCTTGTCTGACAAAACAAAGGTCAGATATTATGCAGCCCTGCGGAAACTGTATCCGTATGTGGAGAAGGCCCGAGCCGTCTCTGACTTGGATGGTTGTGTCTGCTTGTGGGTGCGACGAATGTTTCACAGTGGTGAGCCGTTGCTCACCATAGGGGATGGACTCTCAGCTTTGCACTTTTTCCAGCCTTGGACAAAGAGGCAAATCCCCCATGCTTGGAAGTTGTTCGGAGTGTGGAGGCGGTTGGAAATACCGTCCCGTGCTCCGCCACTTACGCAAAGGTTGACACGGGCCTTTGCTGCGTATGCGCTGGCCCAAAACAAGTTGGAGCTAGCCACCTGTCTTCTCCTGGGTTTTCACTGCTTGCTCAGAACAGGTGAACTTCTCAGTTTGCAATTTTCGGATTTCAAGTTAGGACCATCGACAGGCATCGTGAGCTTGAAAGCCACAAAGACGGGCTCACGTCATGGAGTTCACGAAGCCTTGGCGATTACAGATATGGTCACTTTGGAAGCGCTGCATTCTCTGCGAGCGCTGCATCGGCAACAAGGGACTTCTGCTTTGCCATTGTGGTCATCTTCAGGCTCTCGTTTTCGACAAGAGTTTGCTCAACTTTGCAGTGTCTTCGGGCTCTGCAGCCACGGGTTTAGACCCTACTCCCTTCGCAGGGGTGGGGCAACCCACCTGTTTCAGGAGACAAAGTCAATGGAAGCAGCGCTCCTAAGAGGACGCTGGGAGAGTTCTCGAGTTGCCAAGTTGTACATCAGTGACGCACTTGCATACTTGCCGAATATCATTATGAGCACATATACCCGACAGATGGTGTCCGTTCACTTCTTTTTGGATCCCTTTCGGGGCTGACGCCCCTCTCAGGGAAAGCGCTACGCTGGGGAGTTTGGAAATCTCCCTCGCTGAATTCCTTTTTCGTGCTTGAGGGTCAAGTTTCTTTTGCACAGCTGTCCCTTCCTTGGGGACTGACAGCTTTCTACCATGAAAGCTTTGAAGTTTGAAAGCTTTATAAACCTCTACTTTGGAGGATGTATCTTTAGAAGGTGAGACAAATGTCTCGTGATCAAAGCCTACCGTCCAGCAACGGAAAATGGAAACCTCGGATGCACATGGTTGTTCTTAGAACTGTTTGTGCGACGGGGTTTTCCACGATGTAGTTGATGGTGATATCTAGGCCCAAGCTTTAGGGCCCGCCACGCCCTCCCTCGCTGAATTCCTTTTTCGTGCTTGAGGGTCAAGTTTCTTTTGCACAGCTGTCCCTTCCTTGGGGACTGACAGCTTTCTACCATGAAAGCTTTGAAGTTTGAAAGCTTTATAAACCTCTACTTTGGAGGATGTATCTTTAGAAGGTGAGACAAATGTCTCGTGATCAAAGCCTACCGTCCAGCAACGGAAAATGGAAACCTCGGATGCACAATCCATTGTATTCACCATCATATTCAACAGCTTAATGGTATTCACAAAATAGTGGATCATCATGAAACAACTAATCATATTCAACAATCATGGTTCAATCATGTTCGTTAACCATTCTATTGACCGTGGATCATCATCATGGATCATCATCTATTAAGCATCCTAATCATATTCATGTAATCATGATAAATTAGTCATCCACAGCTTTTTTCTTGCACTTCCTTTTGCCACCCGCTTCAATCGATCAGGTTGTACCTCAGCAAGAGGAAGCCCAGAGCCTGCTTGGAGCTGAGATGCGAGAGAAACTGCAGGATTAAGCGTTTCCGTATGGATACATCGTGGATTCTTCATATGGCTATGGTCAATATTTACCATCAGTAATGGTGGACAATAATCAACAAGCTCAAGGGAAACAATTGTTAATGATGGGGAAACCAGGGGTACAGGGGTACAGGGAACTATGGATTCTTCATATGGAGGGGTTCTCAGAATAGGGGTACCCCAAAAATGGTTGGTTTATTTTTACAAATCACGAAAGCTGCGCTCAGCAGCTCGAGTTTGGGTAGCGTTAGCTAGTTCTTACCTTTTGGGGGTTCGGGGGGACGGTCAGCAGGCCAAGACCGTGAATCTCACGCAAAACCCCCAACCCCCCCCCCACCCACCCCCCCCCCCTTGATCACCCTGGGCTCGATTCCCCCCAGGGCGCTGTTGTTTGGGTCGTCAAAGGAGCTAAAAACTTGCAAAAACACGTGTTTTTTTGCAACTGTGGGGTCAAAAACCCTCAACAAAAACACTTTTTCTCGCATAAATAGATTTTTTCCATTGCATGTCTTACCAAACAAATTCTTACCAACATATTCTCTTACCACCCCGATTCTTAGCAATTATTACCAAAACATATTTTCTTACCAAACCGATTCTTGCCAAACAGAATCCTACCAACACACATTTTCTTACCAAACAGATCTTTCCCAACACATTTTCTTACCAAGCCCATTCTTGCCAAACAAGATGCGACCAACACATTTTCTTACTAAACAGAATCCCACCAATACATTTTGTGACCAATCAGATTCTTACCAACCCATCTTTTCCCAACTTCGTTACCCCTTCTTTTGACAACCCGGCAGCTTTCGTTCACCCCCCCTTGGATCTCAAGTGGTTGATAGTGGATGATTTGGGGGGTCCCCTATTTTGAGAAACAACCTAATATTCATGAATCCTGGATTTAGTACAAGCTTAGTATGGATTCATCATGGAATTAGTTTGCTCATGGCTTCGAGTGAAGAGGTCCACAGAGTGAGTTTGCTGAAGCTCAACTTTCATCAACTTCCAAAAAAGTCATCAACTTCCATCACCGTTCATCAACGTTTATCAACTTCCATCAACTTCCACTACTTTGAAGTGGCTGTGGGTCAGTTCACCCGGCTAGTCCCCCTGGTTCCCGTATCATCGATCATTATTGTTGGTGAACTTATCCCCCATTTGTTGTTGGTTAAAGCCTTGACCCAACTCGCCAAGTCACGGCCGTGATTGCACGTTGTGATGGTCCAACTCCATCCACTCCTAACCCCGCCTCCAGCCACGCAACGCCGTTGGCAACGCCTGCAGGTCCTCCAGGCTTACACTGCTTCGAAGGGGCACAAGCCGTCAATCCCACGCCGTCCAATTACTCCACACCGCAACCTTGCTATCAAGGCACCGGGGAAGCGGTTCTGGCTGTTGGCTGCGGATTTTTGGGAGGAGAGTAATCCCAGTGGCGCAACCAGTTACCAGCCAAGAGCGTAGGTCACCGAGCCCAAATAACAATGGTGGAACCAGCTGGTTACCTACTATACTGGTAACTGGAAGCGATAAGTTGAGAAGTTCAGATGATCAACTCAGGATCTACTCTGGAAGCAGGAAGTGCACTGCAGTGTGTCGTTCGAATTTTCTAATCGACCTGTAGCTCATGTTTGTCCGGTCCATGAACTCCACATTTCTGGGGTCATCCAGGATACCCACCAAACATTTGAGTGTTTCTCAAAATAGGGGTACCCCGCCATCATCCCTTATTAATCCTTTTCATGAATAAGCAAGCCATTTTGGGGCTGACGTATTTTGAGAAACCACCATTTACTTATGTCCATTGATGGACATTGATGGTACATCCCAGTTATTTCCGCTTCCCGTTGGTCTGCTCCCTGGATCCTGCGATCGCTGGAATGGCTCCAGGTTTCTTTTGCCCGCCGGGCAGCAGCACGCCATATGGTGCTGGCGCGTGTCCACTTGGGTCCGCGCCTTAGGGTTCGTTGGTATCTCATGGTATGTTTGTTGGTTCGTTCACGGTGATTTAACGGTTCATTCCGACTTGATTAGTCGTTCATCAATGTTGGTTGCCTCTTGCTTAATCACTGCTGCATTTGTACTGTGTTCGTTGAATCATTGCGAGTTTACTAGTGGCAGTGACTAAACAAAGATTGATGCCTCATGTGCAAAAAAGAATGTCACACATTTTGTGGGAAAACTGCTTTCATCCCGTTCAATCTTCTCTCCAGGCATGCCCGCGCACCATGATTTCCAACTTTCAAAAGGGATGATTGATGGTGGACCAGGTTGTTTCAATGTCATGATTTCTACTGGCAACAATAGTAGCTGAATGGTCAATTCAAATTGTTATCAGCCACAATGATTGGTTGTAAGTCAGATGTCGACCACAAGTGTTGATCATACGTGAGTATTTCATTGGTTGCAACTCGCTTGAACTATGCCTTCCTACTTTCAGTGGGGTGCTCGCCTCCCTGCTTCCTGATGTTTCAGGCGGTATTGCCCGACTCCAAGACATGCGGGCACGTCTCTCAGGGGGAGGATCAGGTGTTTGGGCATCATTCTGAGATAGGTGAGCCCAGAATAACGGAGATACCTAGCTCTAAACTGATTGTTCATGGTTACATAAGCGGAACTGGCCTCTAGAACTCTAGATACTACTCAAGTACATGCGTGTTGATGCTTGCTGATCGACGATGGTTGATCCAGGCATTCTTGTCCAATCTGGAACATCAAAGGAGTGTACGCTGAGGCTTTGAAATATAGCAATCATGTCTTGAAAGCACAAGCAGAATTTCCTGTTCGTGTGCTCGCCAACCTCTTTCCCGGCTCAAGCGTTGCATGCAGCGCTTGTGATCTGACAAATCGCTTTTCATTATTTGTTTCTGTGAGAAATCGGTTCCTTTTCGATGAAGTTACTTGCCTTGTGCTTGACCTTCGCGGCGGCTCGTCGTTCCATCACGGCAATCCGAACATCTGGGGCTGAGGAATCCAACGAAACTCATGGCGAATGCAAACATTGCGAGTTGGTCACCTTGGACAAAAGTCTGAGCTTGAGTTGGAGTATTTTTCCTCCAAATCCTATTCCAGGCAAGCCTCAAAAGATGTCAGGAGTCTTTCGGAGTTTTGGAAAGTGGATAAAGGTCCTCAATTTCGACCAAGGTAGCCCCTCTTCGCAGGGAGGACTCTTGTGGACAAGATTAGAGCTCACTGAAAAGGGCTACCCAGTTATTGTTGGATCACCACCATGAGACCAGCAGCTATGAATGCATCGGTGCAGCGCATCGCTACCTGGGATCATCAATAGAGGTACCGCCTCAAGCAGCATAAACAATGACCAAGCATAATTCACCAACAAGATCAATTTGTTATACCTTAATGGTCAATAGTCATGGAATGTCATGGTGAATATAAGCTTTTGGTTAACAATGGTGAACTCAGTTGAGAGAACCACCGTTCCGCCAATGAAGCAACTGTTGCCAGATTCGCAGCACTCTGAATGTTTGATCAGAAGGATTTATCCTGATGCTTGATCATGATGTTTCATGATGCTTGATGATGCTGAATATACATGCTGAGATATGCTGAGTATGTATGTAATACTTAGATCACTCGAGGATGATTTCGTAACTAAGCATCACCTATCCATGCTTAAGTGTATCTCTTTCATAATGCCACAATCCTTTTAGGATTCACGACATGTTTTTGGTGGTACCAAGTTTCGGTAGGGGAACCCAACATTTGTTGCCTGATTGCGAGGCAAGAATCGTACATAAACAATACGACGATATACAACGATCAAGTGTTTGTTGTATGGAGACATTCTGCATGACATTCGTGGATTCCCTCATTGGTAATTTATTCCCCTCATGGCTCCAGGCAAAACCCAGTGGCTGCGAACTTCAGTGTTCCCAGGGGCCATCCTGCCATCCCTGACAGGCTACAGCATGTCCCTTTACTGCGCTCCCTCGGAATCCGTGTCTTGGGATGCTGATGACCCCGAAGTGGAAGCGGCCTTGGGGGAGGGCTGTGGCCTGGAAGGAGACGAGCTCAGCAGCAGCGACCAGAAAAAATGCAAAGAACAGTCCGCCACCGCAGAGAAACGAGCTGCTTGGGAGAGAAGTTTGGGAGAGATTTTTCATGATTTTTCATGATTTTTCATGATTTCTCATGATTTCTCATGATTTCTCATGATTTCTTGGAGTTTTGAGCTGTTCCCACAATGGGTTCTGATAAAGGGTTCTTATCACCCGCAATGGTTTCCCTGGTAATATCAGGGTTTGTTATACCATGAAGATGTGCTCAGTTCTTCACAGTTTCACAAGGAGAATCATCATGCTGACTTGAGTCATTGGCTGATGATTGTTGCCATCAAAGGATGCTTGTCCTACTGCTTGATCGACAGATGTGATTGTGGTATTTGGAAATCTACCATGCAGCGTGTGACAGCTATGATCAACCATTCAGAATGTGATAGTTCTGACATAAATTATGACATGTTATGACTGAGTTATGACCAAGTTATGAGATGTTATGACTAGATTATGACTGAGTCATGACAAAGTTATGACATGTTATATGGTTCTGATGTTGGGATGAGAACCACTGCCATTCGTAGGGCAGGAATGGTCACTTCCGCCTGGCTCAGGCTTCTTCCCTGAAGGTCCCTGCCGCATACCTGCGGCAGATGGTCGTTTGTGGCAGATGCACCGTCCCTTGGCACACCAAGGGTGACAGCTCGGGCTCAGATCCCCCCTTTTCACTATGCTCGTACTTGTGTTGGAACAAATCCGGTGCCGAAATTTGGCGTTTGAATCTGATTTGTCATGTTCTGATTCATGTATGCGAATGAATGCGTCTATCCTCCGCCCCACTGTTCGTCGGATCATGGTTCTGCTGAACCGAAATTAAGACCTGCAGTAGTGGCGAGGCTATGTATGCACATCTCCATACTTTTGCCATGTTTCCCCATAGGTTTCCATTGGTTTCTATAGCTTTCCATAGCTTTCCAAAGCGGTTCCCCCCGTTCCAACCCGTGGCACGAGGTTTGCACAGCCTTCTCAAAGGTGCGATCGCTTTGGAAGAAGATCAAAGCTGCGGTGCAAAAAGTTGTGAACAAACTCCGTTCGGTCACTTGCCAGCGCCGTAGGAAGCTGATGGCAGCTGCAGCTGGCATAGGCCTAGTGCAACAAACAGAGCCAGCATGGAACATCGTTAGTTTACGACGCACCGCATCGATTTCTTTTTGTCGAGATGGATTGATCTTTGATACATTCTGTTTCGTCCGGAGCAGCGATGTCAGCTTTCCAGCATGTTCATTTGCTTTGGAATAACAGCTTGTTAAAGCAACACAGGACAGTCCGAAGTGTTTGCAATTTCACCATCTCACGACACTGAATACATCTGCCATGTGCCATTGCTCTGAGGTAAAAAGGTATTTGATTGGTTACAGCTACGCGCCATCTTCCGTTCGCAATGAGATGCAGCAGCGTTTCGACAGTTACTTTCCGGTTTACGATGGAACTTCCAGGGGAAGGGGGAGCTTCCTCCAGACGAGGGAAAGCCGTAAAGTAGAGGTGGCTGCTGAGCGGGAAGCTGAGCATGAAATCACGGAGGAGAAGGTGGGTGTTTCTCAAGCCATGGGTGACCCCCAAATCATCCCTTCATCCGTTCACTTATATTCACCATTGATAGTAATTAATTAATAAACCAACCATTGCAGTTGGTATATCCCCCGATCATTCATTTGATCAAGCATTTATAGTAGTAAGTAAACCATAGTAAGCCAACTAGTTGGTATCCTTATTAGTGCTTATAATTCCCCTATCAAACACTATAGTCCCTAAAAACCAACCATTTCATGGGGTAGCCCTGTTTGTCGAAGCCCTTTCAGGTCGAGAAAGTGCTGAAGGACCACTTCGCCGGAAAGTCTGACGAGTCGATGGAGCAGCACTTGTCCTTGTTGCAGCATCACCTCGTAGAAGCCGAGCAACATGAGGAGGCACATGGGGTGATGGTAAACTGGTGATGCTACTGGGAGGGTAACCTGGTGGTGCTACTGGGAGGGTAAACTGGTGGTGCTCCTGAAGGTCCTACACAAATGCGCAAAATGGTTGGTTTACTACTATAAATGGTCTACTAATGGTGGATGGTTGACTATAAGGAGAGCAACATGAGGAGGCGGATGATAGTAAACTGGTGATGCGACTGGTTGCTCGTGACTGAACCGTGTTGATCATAGCCTTGAGCAGTAGCAACTTGTTGTGAGCAAACATGTTCATGATCATGTTTAAATCATCAGTGCATTTGCCAATCTCTCCAGCCTGATCCAATGCAATGGCTTTACCAGGACGGATGCCTTCGCGGTACCAGGCTACAAAGAGCTCTGATAATGAATCCACCGTAGTACATTGGCAGTAAGTAAGGATATGCAAAAAATAGTAATTGAGATATTGCTACTGGTAAACAAAACTAAGAGTATAAGTATCAAAGTATAGCATAGTATATCTTGATTGACATATTATATTCAATATGCAGTAAAGACTATGTAACCATCGTAGAACTGGCATGTTGGACCCAAAGGGCACTGCTGCTGCAGCCTGCGCGTTTCCCTCAGGAGTTGATGAGACATGCCATGCGGCGGGTCATGGATCAAACGCGCAAGAACCAAGAGATGTTCGAGCAGAAGCTACCAGAGATCATCAACAATGAAGATTGCGTCGAGGTGCTGGGCTCATGCTTCAGTTTCAGCTCGCTTCTAAGGAATTGGGACCATCCAAGCTAATCCATGCCGCAGGCTGATCTATTCTTGCTCTCAGGTCACTCTTTTACCCCTTAAAAGTCTGTGAGCATCGCTGTGGGTGAATCAGACGCAACGAAGTACGGATGGTGAATTCATGATGTAGCGCCTTGTGTCTTGTGCCAGGTCCTTGAAACATCAGCCACTGGCACCACTCTGACCATTTCCCTGACAGTGTCTTTCCCCAACATCGCTGGCGCGATTCTGAATGCGGTACTTCTGAACTTTGCTGGTGCCTTGTACTCGTTGATCCCATTCGTCTACCTTTCAGCTTCACCCAGAGGATTTGAACGAATTGGAAGTCTCGATCGATGCTTGCAGTCTCTACAAAAAAGTCGGCAGCCTTTGCTCGAGTCATGCGTCTTGGCAGGAATTTCAGCTATGAGAATACCAAGTTAGGTAGCCATAGTAGTAGACCCTGGCCAACTTGATACATTTCAGCAAACTGAGAGAATGACATGTAGAATCGTATAGAAATTTATGATGGTTCTATTTATCACACTAATTATATTACTTTAACTCTATATTTATATATTTCGATAAGTGGTTCTAGTCATCATGAATTATGTGATATAGTTCAATTGATGAGGAACTATTCAAGTCATTCCCCCTTGAAATTGGTGATTTCTTACAGAAGTGCAGTGGGAGGCAACCTGCAGCTCGGGCGCCCGCCGTCCAGTAGCGGCTGGTAGTTATTTGTTCTCTGTATGGTTTTCACTGAGAAGCGATGTTGGAAGAAACTTCACTGAGAAGCGATGGTCATTTCCCAAATCACCCTTGCCTTCCTTTCAGCGCTGGTGGCACGCTTTGTCGGTCGCACCGTTGCAAGGGGCGACGTGTGCAGTCTTCTGCAGTGTCGGTGACACAAGAGTGTCCTTGGGGTGCCTTCCAAAGAGAGTATCCTAAGACCTGTAAGAGTGCCCAAAAAGATGCAAAAAGAACCTTAAAGATGCCTCCTCCAGAAGTGTCTTGTCTCGTACAAGAATTTCTTGACAAGAGTATCTTACAGGAGTGTCTCCCCCTCTCCAAGACTATCTGATGGTTTCTCAAAATAGGGAACCCCTAAATCATCCAATATGAATCATCTATAAAAAGCCAACCTTTTTGGCATACCCCTATTTTGAGAAACCACCACCTACAAGAATATCCACGACTATCATCAGAGTGTCCTACGAATATCAACTCAGATGCGCGTCTCCCAGAGTCACACAGTTGCGATAGGACTAGCGTTTCACACAACTTTGGCGCCCACAGGTACGGGAATATAACTGGTGTTTCTCGACCCCAAAACTGGTGGGTTGAGTACTACAAATGATGAAGATTGGATAATAACTGGGGGTACCCCTATGGCTTGAAAAACCGTGATATACTGGTGTGAAATGATTTCCAAGATGCTTTCAAGAAAACCTCGCACAGTACAGGCATGGGTGCACTCGGGTTCCTGGACGTACGTTTTCCAAAACTGTGAGGTGCCCATGAGGAGCCTTTGATGGCCTGTACTGCACGGACCTACCAGCGAATTATGCAAAACGCACTGTCGGAGCAGTGGTGGCCTTTGATGCACAATGCAGAAGGGACCTTTGGTTCGATAGACCTCGGATACGACTACAACGAACTCATGAAGTCTTTGCGATGTGCTTCCAAAGAGAGCTGCTTAGAAAAGGGATTGGATCACTTGGGTAAGGAGGACTTGAAGAAAATCCTGGAGAACAACACTGCGAAGGAGGCAGAGTGATGTTCATCACGGGTTCGGATGTTGCTTCCAAGACTCACAATTTCAGAATATTCTGACTATTGTAAGAATCACAAATAAACATGTTCTAAGACATATTTGATGTTGATTAGTAACTATAGTCAACTATCTCGTGGTATCTCTTCTACTGTTTTGTCTACCATTTGATTTCACAAGATTTGCGAGGCTGACAGGCTCAACGAGATGCAATGCTCCTTCGCAGCAAGCCAAGTGGACTCGGAGGATCAAGAGACGAAGACATCCACGGGATCCTACAATCTGCCCGTCTTCACCGACAAGATCTGGGCAGTGGCATTGAAAGCTCATGGAAAGACGATGACGGATCCTTCAGATGTCACCAGGCCCTGTCCGGAAATTCTGCCGTGGGTGGTTGCATTCTGTGCAGCTGAGTTCACTTGCATGGACACAGACAGCTGGGATGCTGGAACGGCAGAAGAACGGGCAGCCAAAGCAGTGGTACCCTTACGGCAGATCGCCGAAAGCCAATCGCCTTCGGAAGAGGAGGAAGAGGAGGTGGAGAAGCACTGGGACAGTTTCGTCAGATCCAAGTTTGATGGCTTGGATGATGAAGAAGATGCTTTTCAATGGAGTCTACTATGGCATATGGCCAATGCTACTAGCAATGCTGGCCTCATGTCATCATGGCCAGAAATTATGGACGCTCTAGTCCACAAAAAGAAGATTGACTGGCTCAACACTCGACTTTACTGGGAGAAAGTTCTCTTCACTGCACTCTTGAGGCTGCAAATCCGAGAAGTGCATACGCCTGCAATTCTTCAAGATGAGCTCCCGCTTTCTGAAGTTCTTCTGGACTTGCAAAGCATGTATGAAACAAAGTTTTGTTCACCAGGAGCTTTGGGGGGTCTGAAAGATGAGCACTTGAGCAGACTCGGAGTTCAGGAAGAGAAAGATGTGGTTGCGCTCACATTTCATTCAGCGGATAAGGCAGAAGTCGTCAAGGGCATGTGGAGGCATTGGCAGGTGCTACATGTGGAACCTCAACCAAGCTCAAGGAAGAATGTGAAGAAAATCATCTCCCAAATCTTGGAGGACAACGCATGTAGCTGCATGTGCTACAAGGCAGACAAGGGCGGCCCCGGTCCCTGCTTACCATGTTCCTTTCATGTCCCTATGGACATACGCAATGGCATTGGCAAATGATTCAAACCATCATGGATGAATGGGAGGTATCACCATTGACCTTGTAGTAGAAGTCAGGACTGGAAAGTTTGGCAGCCTGTAGCTTTTGGTAAGAGCACATGCTTCTACCCTCACCGCCAAAGATACTTCTCAATACTTTGAGTGCCAAGATCATTTCAGTGGATATGTTTTCCAGCTTAATCATTGGAGTTCTCTTGAATTAGTTGCCTGTCTTGTGTCAACTGACAATTTTTACAGCTGATCAAAACACAAGGCCTGCTTTGTCCGCGCAAGGCATGTGGAACGCTGCAAGCTTCTGCTGCAGCAAACTGTCATGGAATTGCCTCCAAGCCGGGCGAGAACGAGGGTGAACAGGAGCGAAGAATCAAAAAGTTCAAGGTCAAGAAAGTGGTCTTGGACCGTATAGGGGAGCCTGCATACAAGACCTTAAGCAGTGCAGTTTACATCAAGGCGCGCGTAAGAACGTCACACGGTGGTTGTTGTTTCACAGGTAGGAGTGGAAGATGCGAAGACACCTAATTGTACCCAAGAAGACGCCTGACTGGTCCTCCCAGGTAACCATGGGTCAAAACCATGAATCAAAAAAGCAAAAACGGAGAGTAGTTTGTAGTCGTTCACAGATGTTCATGGCCGATGTTTTCACACGAAAACAGGGTGAAGCCAGGGAGCATGGGTGACCCCCGGGGCGCCGCCTGATTGGTCCTCCAGGTCTATCGAAAGCCCACAATGGGCGGTTGCAGTACCTACCTCGAAGTCACTGATCGCTACAATCCGCCCATGCGTGGCTTCATCTCCAAATGTGGGGTCCCAGCACCTTGGCAGCCTGCGTTGCGAGGTTGAAGAGTCATCAGGACAAGGGATCGGAGTAGTACTGTGCACATGTCAATGTGCATACTATATTAATATATACTCTTGTATACATGCACACATATCATGATGATGATTCATACTGTCTCGATTTGTCTCTGTTGGAACATCCAAAGCGTCGCAAGACCCTCAGTTTTGTTTGTTTTTAAATTGCAAATGTGCTCCCGCCACAGCGGCGTTCGCTTCTTGCAGATCCTAACCTCACTTTCAAAAGTGGCTCAGAGGCTCCAGTTGTTTGATCTACAAATATGCTTCACCCGCAGCTTTAACAAACCTACTTTTCCATTGTCGCAGAGGCCACAACTGTCGAAAAACGGTGCATTTCACATGAATCCTTTTTGTCAAGCACACACATTTTTGATTTTTGCTGGCATTCACAGACTACCTGCTGCAACTTTGCACAAGTCGGACGTTGGCTTCCAAACTTCCTTCGAAGATATCAGATGCATATAGTACATGCAATGTAGTTTGTCTGACATGATAGAAAATTGATGAATGGCATGCATTGATATGACTTTGGTTTACTGATACTTGTATGAGTGCGGCATGATATGTTCTAATAATTTCTAATGTTGTGATTCAAGTATGTAAGAACTTAAAGTGTATACACAAAACATAATCATGTGATGCATGATTTGAATTTAATACTTAATACGCAATACTATATCCGATATGGTGGAATTACTGTAAGATATGTTCATACACAGCAATATGGTAGATGATATGGTGTGCTCTGCAATAGATTAGACTATGTTTGTATAGTATGGACTAGATGCAGCATTATTAACATAGTTGCGCCTATACAGAGACATACTTGTATCCACGCATACATATTATACATGTTTTAGTTTGATATGGCTGTGGGTCAGTTCACCCTGTACCCCTGGTTGCCCCATCATTAGCCATTCCTTGTTTTCCCCGTGATTTGGTTGGTTATTATAAGCCATGAAATTGGTTGGTTAGCTGCTTGACCCATAGCCATATAGTAGGCAGATATCCCCTATAACTCTTAGTTATCATCCCCTATTGTTAACCATTAACTATATAGATATTATTGGTTGGTTAACTGCTCATATGTGAAGTTACGACAACCTTCTGACATGATCAACTTGCATACCTCCAAGCAACTTTCCGGAGACCCAACTTGGTGTGGGTGTGAAGGGCGACGGTTCTATGCTCCCGGTTGCCCAACTGTTTGTTTTGAAATATGGCTATGGGTCAATATTAACCAACCAATAGTGGGGGATAAGTTCACCAACCATTCTATAGGGAAAACAGCCTGATTAATGATAGGGGAACCAGGGGTACGGGGTCCACTGACCCATAGCCATATCTGTTGAAGGAGTATGATTGTTGACTTTGCAGAGCTTTCCTGGGTATATATATATTTACACCAAATCTATGTCATCATTTATTCATGTTAACATGTGTGTTATATATAAATGCATATGGGCGTCCGGTGTTGCAAGCCCATATGTTTTATTTTGATAGCACACACGACCGTCCTGGCGCAGTGAGACAAGGCATATTTTGAACAGAGTGGAGATCTGGGCATCACAATTACACTTTGGACAGACCCTTCGCGACAAAAGGACGACCTCTACAATTACGATGATTTTGAAGCATCGCACCGACCGGTTCGTGGATGGGCCGAAGATGATATTGTGTTTGCTGACGATGACGAAGAGGAAGACAAGAATGAAGACAAAAATGAAGACAATGATGAAGACTATGACAAGTTTATCGAAGATCTTGCCAAGAGCTTGGATGAGGAAGATTGATACTGTCAAGCGCATGAATGCAGAAGGAAAAAGGCTGGAGCTCCATTTTGGTTTCATTTGATTGTACCGCCGATATGCCTAGCCAGGTCAGATGACGGTCCAGTGTATAAAGCAGCTGGTGTGGTGGTTTCCAGAATTGCCTTGAATTGTTTTGCTCAAATGGAGTTTGCCCGAGCAGTGATCGAGGTATTGTTTGTCCAGAGCGGTACATGCAGCAGCCTCAGATTACCGATCCATCGCGCTTCAGTCTTCTTGTATATCGTGGTTATGGCTAGCAATATTTGAGAGTAGAGCTAGTGGCTGATCAGTGTTGAGCTGAGTACTGCTCAATCATGACTGATCAAACTGCTTGTGGCCAGCGGATCATGGCTTTCCGACCTCTGCTCCAGGTGCGGGCCATACCCCGGCAATACGGAGCCCGTGGCTTGCCCAGCAGGTGAGGACCAGCTGATTCACCAGCGCTTCCCAGTGCCTATCTGCCTCCCGCGGTGCCAGGTTCCTTCAATCCTTGGCAGGGACAATGGAACTGCACAGTCTGCCTGGAGGGAGGTGTTTGTTGGGAGCCTCGGGGAGCCTTGGGAACCCATGCAGCCAGCACAGAGAATGAGTGGCGAGCCGTCTTGGATACTGCAATAGACATGGTTCAGAAAAACACAACGGTAAACGATTAGTGGTTACGCATCAATTACTATAATAAGTGGTTGATAAACTTGATGATTTGGGGGTTCCCTATAACTTGAAGTCCCCCAAATGAACCTGAGATGTTTGGTTGGAAATATTCCAGGTTTTGTCGCGGATCTGTTTTTATTTTGCAAGAGGGACTTCAAGTTCCTCCTGAGTCGAGAATCATTTGGGAATGAACTTGATGGGCACCTTGAACAAAGCTCAACAAAACCATTTGCCCCAGCTGTTTTCCCGTGAGTTTTGCTGCGGTTGGATTAGGATGGTTTTTCCCCACCTGTCAGGTGAGGGTTGTTAGATTTTATCAGAGCTGACTTCTCCTTCTCCTTCTTCTCCTCCTCCTCCTTCTCCTCGCCGAACCTCAACCGCGGCCAGCCACGCCGAGCGTCTGCTGCCGGACCTCAAAGATGTCAGAAGATATGTCAGAAAGAATGTCAAAAGAAATGTCAGAAAGAATGTCAGAGAGAATGGCAAAAGATATGTCAGAAAGAATGTCAGAAGATATGTCAGAGAGAATGTCAAAAGATATGCCAGAAAGAATGTCAGAGAGAATGTCAGAAGATATGTCAGAAAGAATGTCAGAAGAGATGTCAGAAAGAATGTCAGAGAGAATGTCAGAAGATATGTCAGAAAGAATGTCAGAAGATATGTCAGAAAGAATGTCAGAAGAGATGTCAGAAAGAATGTCAGAAAGAATGTCCGAGTAGAAAGTTGTCAGAAAGAACGTCAGAAGATGTGCCAGAAAGGATGGCAGAAAGAATCTTAAAAGGTATGCCAGAAGGAATGACAGAAGATTTGCCAGAAAGAATGTCAGAAGGTATGTCGGAGAGAATGTCAGACAAAAGTGGAGTCAACAAGCGGTGATGACATGACATGGTGGGGATCACTCGAAGTAAAGTAATTGTTGGGAATGGTTTGGGTTGATCTAGGGTTGATTTAGATGTTTGTTGGGAATACCTGGGGTTCTGATTGGGAACCTGTGCCCCAAGCAAGCTCAGAGACCACAGAAACATGCCACAAGCATCCACAAGCCGCCCTACGACTGGCTGATTTCGCCTTCTTGCTGGGTCCCAGGTCCTCACAGCCGGATGCGTCTCCCGATCCCATGTCCCTGTGGCTACGAGTGCAGTGCGGCACTCGGTTGCCGCAACGGATGCAAGGTGTGGAATCTACGGCTGAGACCAAAATATCTCAGATCAGCTTAGTAGATTTGTTTAGATTAGATAGATTAGATGAATTCATTTAGATTTGATAGATGAGATTAAAGTAGATTAGATTAGATCCATCCTCACAAGCTCAGAAAAGGCATGAAAGTTCCTGATTTGGGAATGTTGTTTGGTATGTCCAACAAACACACCTGGCATTTGCTGCATCATCCTATAGTTAATCGGCTTCTTCTCGTAGTACGGCACACAGGGTTAGTCAGCCAGAGATGGAAGTGATCATGGCATGTCAGTCTGAATCTGGTAGGGTTTCAGGTGTTTGAGCGGATAGGGATGGTACTGGTCCTTGGATGGTATATGCCCCTGTCCATCTTCAAATTCATTGCCAAACGCCAAACCCAAAAATTCAGAGAATCTCAGCAACCAAACCACCACAGTAAACGCAAGTGTTGCAACGCAGCCAACGTAAAGAATCCCAACAAAGGACACCCACCAGCCTCAAATCTGAAAGCCAGAACAACCAACAACCAGATCGGGGTGGTTTCGCGATCAATCAACTCTTACTAATCAATACTCATCAGCTGGTTGGGTCTCATCATCAGTTGGCTAGTTCATGGCCAGCTCACAGATGACAACATATAATAATAACTACCTAGTCAACTGCTAGCTGGTGAATAGCTGGTGATCAGCTCATTAAGAGCCCATCAGCTAATCGTACAACATACAACATATCAGCTCATATCAGCTCATTAACAGCCCATCATATAGTCATATAACATAACAACTACCGAGTTATCAGCCATATCAGCTCATACCAGCTCATTAACAGCCCATCATATAGCTATCAGCCATATCAGCTCATTAACAACTCATTTACAGCCCAATTACCAAGCTCATTAACAGCTTATTAACAGCCTCAGTCAACTGATGTTAAGTGCTTCGCTGGTGAATAGCTGTTCTTCGCCAGGAGATCGGGGCACCACTCGTGCTCAAAATCTTTGCCCCGCCGGTCTCATGTGCGATGAGGGTGTCACAGACTGAGAGACGTTGCGCTTGGTCGAGTGAGGTGAATGGCTCGAAATACGTGGCTTAAGACTATAGTTATTGATAGCTAGTATTGATAACTCGTATTGATAACTAGTATTGATAACTAGTATTGATAAGTATTGATAACTAGAATTGCTATTGAGAAACCAGTATGTAAATAGGACTACAACTATATAGTCGTCGATATAAGAATTGTAGGTATATATTCATAGTTGTTGATAACTACTATAGTAATGGCTCAGAATAGTATATGTTATTGTTAATACTATAGCTTCCTTGGCTTACGATAGTATTGTTTTCAAAATGTATATCATACAGTGGGGAACCATTATTTATAGCGGCAAATGGCAATTTTATTATAGTCTAGTGAATGCATGGTTGATGCTTGGTTGTTTGTCGTATTTGGATTGCATCATTTGGCATTATCCAATCCCAGGCCCCATACTAAGACAACCGTTGAAAGGACAGCTGTTTCAATCAGAATGCAACTGTTTTGCTGCTGGAAAGCACTAAACTGTTCTTCCAGGAAACACGGTGTTACAATATTTTGCTGGGGACGACGTACTGGATACGCATGTGATGGCACATGTTCATACCAGGACTGGGGCCGGAAAGATCACTTGACTCTATGACCAGGACTGGAAGCTGTTGGTTGTTGGATGGTATTGGCGATTGTTGGTTCTAATCACCTGGTACCGCAATCACCACGATCAAGCAGTACCGTACCAACATTTTTTGACAGTCATTCGCCATTAGATCAGCCGCCATTAACAAGTATCGTAATTCACCAATGCCCATTAGCAACCACTATTCTACATACCGTATGTCAACACGTGTTCTTGATCGACCACCTTCGAGGCAAGATGGACCGTGCACCGTATTGCAGCAACCGCGTCCAACCATAACCATTCTGACTATAAAGATATAAAGTCAACCAACCATTTTCATGATCAAACCATTGCAACCCAGGGGATGCTGCTTTATCACCACACTTGAACTCGCCCAAAGCCAGCCTCCTTCTGCCTGCTGAGGTCGCAACGAATATCGAACCGCAGCTGTGTGAGCCGAAAACCTTCGACATCCGAGTTGACACCAGTTGGAAGCTGAGGAAAACATGGGCCCCATGGGTTTCATGGCATGCCATGGCTACCCTCCTAACATTGGAGGGTTTTTGGGTTGACCATTGGACCAGCTGATGTTGCGATGGGTGCTGACTCCAGCTCTGGTTATGTCATGTTATGTCCCTATTTTATCTTGGGTTTTAGACTATAATCAGGTATAATCAGGTATTACTACCCATTGTGGTTTGAAACCAAGGGTTTGTTACAATGCGATTGAAGTTTGGATCTGATTTGTCCATATTTGTCCACATTTGCGAGCACGACAGCCTAGTGTAGGTAGATTTTGGACAATTGGGAAGCAGCTTATGGCGGTGTTTTGACCGTGGATGATAATCAAATGATCATGAATAGTTTCGATGATATAAGTGCCATTTTTTGAATGCAATTGGGGAACAAAATCTCCATCACGCTTCATATCGAGAGATGGCGTAGCCTCGCCATCTCAGAGAAGCGATCATCTTGTGCAGGTCTTAGCAGAGAAAGAGAGAAGATTTGCGTATATGGCATTGGGCAGCAGTTTGTCGACTACCAGAGGCGCCATGCAGATCATGATTTGCCGAAAGTGGTGAGCGCAATTTACGACTGGCATCGTGTTCTGTTTCTGAGTAGTCGACTAGATGAACCAGCCAAAATCCTTTCGAATGAATCCAATGGTGACTTTGTTCTCGTAAGATGAGCAAGCATCTTTGGAGTTCGAAGGAGCGCTGCAGTGGCAATCCATTTCTGGCAGACGGGGCAAGGGCAGTTGTGAGCTTCCCCAATTTCGGGCCCTACGATGAGCCCAGGGTTGGAGCTCTATCCTTGCAGGTTGCTTACAGTTCCTCGAGTGGCAGAAAGGTTTGGCTGGGGACAAGATCAGGCAAGGTTCAGCATTTTTTCGGCACTTCCCTTTTGAACGATTAATCAACGACATTGAACGCTGAATCAAAGATATTCGACAGGTTGACACTCAAACCTTTGCTGTGTGATGCTTGTCCTTTTCCTTTGATCCTATCATTTTTTGGTCATGCTGGTAGCCAGGCAATGGAAGTTCCGAAAACATGCTTGTTGCCGTGTGAATTCCCCGAGTGAATTCTATATGCTCATCTAAGATTCGCGATGGTAATCAACTTGGCTACTTTTGAATCGCTGATGTCGATTTGATTCCATCCGATCATTGAAAGGCATGAAACAGATTGCAAAGCTCACACATAGGTGACACAAACAAATGATTCAGGAAGGGAATTGTTCAAGTCCATTCCGCAGCTGTGGGCCATAAACCGCCGCCAATGCTGGCAGTTTGTCAATGGAACTTTGGTGGGCAGAGCTGCCTGTTGCTGGTCGTGGGCTAGCCCAGTTTGCTTCAGCTAATTCTGGGTTGAACCAGAGATCCCTCCAAAAGCAAGGTGCAGATTCATGTGATGTCCCTTCTGTTTCCCTTCTGTTTCCCCAGTTCCACCTGATCTCGGGATGGTTCATGTGCCTAGGCCCGAGAGATTGTCCAGTTCCTTCGACGCCATTGCGGCGGAATTCAAGGCTGCCAACGTGCGCTGGCCCAGGTCCACCTCCGTGGATCAGCACCAGCCATGGGATGATCCAAGTGGCCGAAGTTGGACGCGTTTCGGGGTGATGATGTTCTTGGTCCATTCATTTTTTCTTGATGGATGATAACCAGCATTAACCAGTTTACAAGCTGTTTAATGATAATGGGTCAATAATGCAGGGATGATAACCAGCTTGTTAATGATGCTTATCATGGATGGTTGACTTTGATGGCACGTGTTGTCAGTCATGAAGAATGTGATTGAGAAGTTGTAACGGTAGCGATGATAACAACCAACCATGTTCATGTGGCCATGCATTGGCATAGCCTGTTTTTGCTCCTAAGTAATTAATACTTGGCAACTACTTGTTAGTGGTTGTATGAATTGGTAGTACTAGCAATTTGTACCTATGGTTGAACCTCCGATACATGAGAGCATTTCACGTAACCATTTGCATGTGTACTTGTATGTGCACCTCCGCAGGTAACTGGTGACTTGAAAACCATGATTGTAAGGGTTGGTTGTGATTCGTTCTCTATGATATTCTATGATTAATGAATACACTTAGATATATACATATTAGTTGTGATCAGTTCACTTATATTGATTTATTCATATACACGGCATTTACGAATATACATAATATATACATACATAATGATACATATATACATACACATGTTATGTTGGTTGATTGCCATGGCTTCACTGGGCCGGGCTCATTCCATGACCCCCAGGCGGGCCGGCTGTGACGCGCGCGCGCGCGCATGGCTGAGGACACGCTGTCGGCCCGCAGCTTCGCGCGCCTCTCCGCGTCCATTCAAAGCCGTCGGGGGAACCCAGCGGAGCTGCGGGGCACGGTCGGACAGCGCCACATGGGGGTTGCATCTGGATCTCTGAGGTGGATGTAGCCGTAGGGACCCCCCCTAGTTTATGGTAGGTTTATTAGTTTAAATGACTCATGTTGGATGATTTGAGGGGTTCCCCCATGACTTGAGAAACATACAAATCGCTGTTTAGGTCAATTTTCGAGGGTGATACAAAGTTTGTTTCTTGAAGGACTTGGGTAGTGTTCGCATGGGCGAGTAGAGCAAAAGATGAAATTAGAGGAAAGTATGGGCACTTCAGGATACAGCTGTGGTCAGCCATTCCCAAACATTTTTCTGATCCTAAAGGCCTAAACCCTACACAAAACCATGGCAATGCGATTTTTCTTAGTAGGGCTAGCATGGCAAGCAGGGTGCTGCCATTGTGAGACGTGGAGTCATTAAGCGTGGGAAGTGGCACAGCTACATTTGTTGAGTGGAACAGCATGCACCCCCAGAAATCATCGCCTCGAGATCCTTGGACATGTTGAGCAAAAAGTAACTCGGAAGTGACTGCAAGGTGCTCGTTGTATGATCCCTACCCCAGCCATTTACAGACTCAGTCAAAGCCCTGTTCGCCGATAAAACTCTCACTCATAGAAGCTCACCGTTGGCCAAGAGATTCCACCAAAGTCATAGGATTGTGTTGCGACTTGATAGGGTGCTGCTTTGGACGGCAGTTCGAATGTTTCTGAGTCCACTTGGCAGTGGGTCAGTTCACCCCGTACCCCTGGTTCCCCACCATTAACCATTGTTTTCCCTATAGTTTTGTTGGTTATTAACCACCATTAGTTGGTTGATTGATATTGACCCATAGCCACTTGCCGGTGCCCTGAATGATGAGTCGGGCGCTCTCAGGCACTGCTGCCGAGCGGGCGGAAGACCTTTTCGCTTCAGGCCTGGCAGAATGCTGTGTGAGATGCCATTGCGCTTCATGGCATCTTTAGCTTCAGAAGCATAGAATCATAGATGAGGAACGCTTAGATTCCATAGATGCCATTGCTCTAGCATCCATAGAATCCTTATGCTTAGATGAGGATCCATGATCCATGTGGATCCATGTGCAACGTTAGGCAAAATCCGTATGTGAAGATGTATGAACTGATCTTTTTTCATGGTTCTTACATGTCGTATAGGTCCCAAGATTCGCCCATGGATTCCAGGCTTCGATGGTCTTACCCTCTTGAACATCACGGATGATGAATTCCGAGAAGACCTGGTGATTCTCTATCCCAAGGTGCATTTCACAACCCTTGCTGCACTTTGGATCACCAATAAAGGGGTAGGATGGAGTCGGTGAACAGCCCAAGCAAGACTAGATTATGTCACAAAATGCCTAGTTTTCACCAGATGGGGTGGTCTTGTGTCACATGTTCACCATTCAAAATGTTGTGTGCTGATCAGTTTAGGAATGTAAAACAGTTTGACAGAGGATGGTTTGGTCTTATGGTTTGGTCTTCCTCTCCGCTCGCGGAAGGATGCAGCAGTGTGTTGGGAGGAAATCGAAGACTCCAAACCAAAGACATTTGTGTGTCCCTGACACCTAGATACACCGTTTGCACATATGGGAAACTTAGATGAATTCCAAGAAGGCTTGGAAGTCAAAAGTCCAAGTAACGTGGAAAGTTGCTTGGCAGGTCCCAAAGAAGAGATGTCTCAAGAGAGCTATGTGCGAAATCGTGGCAGAAATCGCGCGAAATGCTTTGTTTTTTCCAACTTGTTGTTGCTTCAAGATGGTCTAATCCCGTTGGCACCGCAACGTGGGGGGTGCTGCGGTGGCGAAAGCGGGTGCGAAAACATGGCACACAGCGCCGCAAAGCACATCTCCGACAGCGTAAAACAGCACATGTGGTTTGTTGCGGTGCTTTCGCAAAATAGGGGTAGCCTCAAATCATCCAAAATTGATAATTTATTTATTTACTTGTATATATATATATATAGTAGTAAAATTTATGAACCATCCATTCTCAAGGGTCCCCCATTTTGAAGAAACCCTCATGTTTTCAAGACCGTTCTTGATGCTAAGATTTCGAAAAAAGTTCTTGATGCTAAGATTTCGAAAAAGATGAACAAGTGCACGCACGCCGTTGTGGCAAGAAATCGCTGTACTGCAATGCTTTTTGATGTTCCAATAGAGACAGGAAGATATTTGATAGATAGCTAGGTAGATAGATAGGTAGGTAGATAGGTAGATAGGTAGGTAGTTAGGTAGATTGATAGGTAGATAGATAGGTAGATAGATAGAAAGATAGGTAGATAGGTAGATAGGTGGTTAGGTAGATAGACAGTTTGAAAGGCAGATAGAAAGGTGTTTGTACGGCCAGCTAGCCGAAAAAGAGAAATAAGCAGCCAGACAGATAGCTAGGCTGATAGTTGGATAGACACGCAGATAGCGAGGCAGAAAGGTAGCTAGGTACGTAGATAGCCAGGCATATACGTAGATACCTATAGATAGTGAAAACATAGTTAAACTAGGTAGATAGATAGAAAATTAGATAGGTAGATAGGTCGGTGGATCGACAGGCAGATGGACAGAGGGCTAGACAGATAGACAGATACAAGCTCGCACGGATAGACAGAGAAACGCACAGACAGATTGTGGCCTCGCTCTTCAAGTGGGTCGGTTTGTCATCCATCCTAGCCAGCCTCCCTTGCCTCTAGGCTTCCTATAGGCCACTTCCTTGTGCAGTACTACTGGTACAACCAATTGCATAGTTAGCCAAATGCGATCCTAAGATATCCCACTTGTCCTAATGTCAAAAGTTTTGACAGGCGAGACAATGGCTTCACCATTATATAGAGAAGTCTGCTGCCTCAGTGAGCGCTGACAAGACTTGACTTGCGGCAAAGCAGCGAGTATTTGTTCTCTTTCTGAGCCTTTATTCCAGTGTCGGTCTTTTGTAATCCCTTTTTTCAGGTTGTGGAACTTCAAGCGGCCTTTGCTCATTCCTCAGACATTTGCAGAATGAGGAATGAAGAATGCAACGGCTTCCACGTTACATAGTAGATCATAGTGGTCGAAACATGCCTCAGTCTCAATGGCCATCACATTTCATCTAGTGATGGTCATAAACCATGGTAATTGGTAACTACGATCATTGGTGATCACTATCCATTACTGTATCTGAAGTATTCACTTTGGTGGGGCACACAGGATGGTGCAGCCCAGGCCATGTCCTTCGGGCGCCTACTGCAACGAAGGTACTTGTTCTTACCTCAGATGGAACAGGAGGAGTTGCACGTCTTTGGCGAATGTTTCATCTTTTTTTGCAGCGCTGACATACCACATATAGCATCAACAACGACAAGAAGAAGAGCAACAGCGACTGCGATAGCAACGACAGCAATACAGTAAGCATTGCCAACAATCCAGCAACAACTACTGCCACCGCATAGCAGTAACTGCGACCACCACCACATGCATAACCACAACAATACAACAATGGAAACACAGACCCGTAGGTGATGACTACAACAATCAACCATCACCTTGCTCCGTACTATTATGACCACGACAATCCCCGCAAAAATTGCGACGACACCTGCAGGAACATTGATAGATTGCAAAACAAACTGATCAAAGTCATTCAAAATCTATTTGTCCACGATTTGTCTGGTGGGGTCACAAGGCCTTAGATAAAGATAGATGCAGTCGGTTATTAAGCGGACTGACGATTGTTTTCACTGATGACTTTCTGGCTGACACTGGAGTTTCCATTCTTAACCATCATTTCCCCTTGCTTAAGCAATGAAATGAAGTAATCACTAATCATGTTTAGAAACAAATATTCCTTTTCAATATTTCAAAGTTGAACTCATGCCAAAAACGTAGCAGCAATGCTTAGAATGGGACAGCCCTTCGACTTAACTTGTTGAGCAACGCTTGCTTAGCTTGAATCATTTGCCAAGAGGAAAAGCACTTAAGGGACCGGTCACTATGTCCTATATTTGTATTTGTTATAAGGAGAAATGTTCTGCTTTACATTAGTGGTTGATCAGGGTGAATGATAAGCGTTACTGATGGTTAACAAATATCGTATTGGGTGACATTGACTAAGGCTTCAGATTTTTTCACGCCAGCCACCGGCATGTGTTGTACCTAGGCCCTCGCTACTTGCTGACCGGTATTGTCGACGTTGACTTTGATCGTCCTAGTAGCGTTCAGATCCCAGCACTGCCTGCGAGGCGATGCGACAATGTTTGATGAGGATGGTTAATTCACTGGGTTGGTTGGATTTTAGATTGTTGGTTACAGGAATACAATGGTTGGTTAAATTCACTGGGTTGGTTTTATCCTATGAGGATGGGTTGGAAAGCCTTGTTTTAACCAACAATTGTATTCCTATACAGATTTGCCAAGAACCATTTCTGGATGGTTTACCCATTTTATCTAATGGCTGATAATTGATCCTATTGCACCCATGCTTTTCGCTGAAATTGGGGGAAGAAATTCAAAGATGCTTGGAGGGTACATTTGTCTAGCAACGCAAAGCTTGGAGGAAGGTAAGGTTCACATCGGCTTCATGATATTGAGGCTTTGAAAGAGTGTGAAGTTGTATCACTTATTATCAAGTTCTTTGCAAGTAAAAGAAACAACATTGCAAGGGTTTCAAGTTTCAATCCCTCAATTTTCAATCGGCCCAGTTCGCCCAACCCTCGGCGCTTGGCCGCCCTCAGGCGATCAATGAAGCCCGACGCCTTGCAGAAGTGCACTACTCTGACGTCATCCACCAAACCTGCCAAGGTCTCAGCTGTGATTGATATCCAAGGTCTACAGGTGGGGTCGAGGTGGTGATCCGGATCCAAGGTCTACAGCTCATGGTTGTTCATTGCTGGCATCCATGGCTGTACCTACAAAGCATGCAGTTTTATCGCCATGTTGAATGAGGAAACCGCCAGTTTTTTTGGGGGGCATTCATGGACAAACCCAGCTAGTGATGGAAATGTCGTGTATTGGTTATGATTTGTCAATGATGGTTTAAAGTCATTTATGGTCAATGATGGTGAATCACGGTCAATGATGGTGAATCATGGTTGATCATGGCAAGAGCACCAGTTGAGCTGCTGGACACGGTGACCAGCTGCTGCTTGCAAATGCTTGCAACGCTAAGATCTGAATCGCTCTCGGAACGACTCCAACTTCACCAACGTGTATGCTCCTCCAGGCTACGTAAGATGTGGATAGATGTGGCACGGCACAACTTGGATGTGCTTCGATGATCTTCGATGGCAGTTTGAGAGGTCGAGTGTCTTCCAAAAAACGTGAGAGGTGTTCAATCTCGCCAGGAGATCAGATGGTCTTTGTCAATACCTCCGGCGACAACTGGACCTTCAACGGATCATTCAACATGTCCAGGCGCCGAGGAGATGATGTCATGGTGTTGTGGCCTGGTGACATGATCAGCTCGGGACCATGGGGGCCATGGGGACCATGGATCAGGTGGGAAATGCCTTGCGATGATTGCTTCAACCAGTCCCAGCACACCTTTGTGAAGCCAAAAGATGAGGCCGTCGCGCTTCGAACTGTGGAGATCCTTTCAGCGGGTTTAATCAGCGGTGATTGCAAATGTTAGGTGACCGTTAGCCACTTGGGCTTGGCTTATTGTCATAATCTACTAGTAGTAGTGACGCAGAAACACAAGCCACCATGGTGCGCCAAGAAGTGCAGAGCACTCTCCTTCACAAGGTCCACCATGTGCGAAATGCATGTTGCGGGAGGCCAAGAAGATCAGAGAAGCCCACCTGCATGTGCACACCGAGTCGGAATCCTCGGAAAGCAGAGTATGACAGAGCACTAAGCTGCAAGGTGAGTCCACTGTGTCATGATTCGACCTTGATTTCAACCTGTGATGCAGAAGTTGGTCATTAAAAAAATGTTTTTGACATTTCGTTTTTCCAGAAAACAGAATCAAACAGAACGTCATTTTTCACGTTTGCTTTGATAGAAGGACATCTTAAGACCTCGTGACATCTTCGCTTCGACATTCCCACATCACGTCTCCAGGTTTCAACAAACTGGTGAGTCCTTGGGAGCTCCATCTCCACGCATGCGGCGAAGCCGGCAGAGCTTAACCCTGTGGCTTGATGGGTGACCCCTGGTACCTGTGGTACCGCTGTTTTCACGGCAGACAGATGTTGTTTTGGGAAACTGCTCGTTTCAATTATAGTTTATATTGTTCACATTGTGCTATAACTTGCTGATGGCTTTGCTATGTGCGCAGTGTTCACGGGAATCACGGATGTGAGACGATTTGTATTACGTGTGCGCAAGATAAAGCGCTTGGACTTGATGACTTTCAGCACGAGAGAACTCTGCAGAAGGGCCAGTGATCTCAAGCCACCGATTTGAGTGACAGCCCAATGTTTCCTTTCTGCATCGTTTTGCGAAGGCTCAAGTGAGTCATTTCTTTGTTTCCTGAAGCCATGCGGTTCACGTTGTCGGCATTGTTCTTGCAGGCCTGGTTGTCAGTTCAGGCAGAGAATTTTCTCGAAGCGTTTCCAATTCGGCCACGGTATCATGAGCAATAAGCACCACTACCATTAAAAAAAACACTTTACCCATCCTTCACCCCCAACTCATTGTTAACAACCATCCATTCCCAACAGAATGATCACTTGCACGGCTAGTCTTCAAAGCACAACGCAGGCGGCAGTTGCATTGGAATGTGGGAAGCCAGTTGACAAAGCTCCAGTGATTTTCCCTGCAGAGTTGGTCAATGACCTTCCCCGTGAACGAATGTTCAGTGGTCACTTGGACAGCGCTGAAAACGTGCCACAGTTCAGCGCTTGAGACTCTGCCTCTTTGATCTGTGCAGTTCAAAGTCTGGTCCTACAATTCAGTTTTCGCCTTCACTCAAGGGGTCTAACCACTGTAACAATGACATGCTATGTCAATGCATTGGCAGTAAGGACCAAAGTAGATTGCAACGACTTGTTTATGAAGTTTGTCAGAGACACTTTTGAATCAAAGTGTTGAAGAAGCTTCAGAACAGGGAAATGGAAGGAAATGATGCAGCCTTTGCCACACCCACGTTCCAACAGGTTACGTCAACGTGACTGAAAAGGACTTCCTGTTCTATTGGTTCGTTGAAGCGAAAGACGTCCAGCACGATACCCCGGTGATTCTTTGGAGCAATGGTGGGCCAGGTTGTACGTCAATGGAAGGGGCAAGCACAGAAATCGGACCGTTACTGCTCAACGGAGTGAAAACTGGATATGGATATTCAGGAACAGCACAGACCAAACTGCCGAGTCAAGCTGAATTGCTGCGGTGTTTGGCTTTGCCCTGATTTGGGTGTTTCTCAAAATAACGGACCCGAACATGGTTGGTTCATTACTATAAATGGTCAACAGTGGATGATTTTGGGGACCCCCTATTTTGAGAAACTATCATTTGATGTTGGAGCAACCCCCCTTGGGTCTTTAGTTGAGTTCTACTGTTCGCATCTCCCTGTTCAGGGCGCTTGTCCTGGAATCCTTTTGCCTGGAATCATCGTGCTCACATCATTTTTGTGGATCAGCCTCGATATGTCGGATATTCAACGGGCTCCGGGCCCTTCGTCCTCTCTTCCAAAGATGCTGCAGAGGACATTGTGCAATTCATTCGTGGTCGCCTGCAAGAAATGTGAATCAACACACGAACCCCCTGTACCTACCTGGTTTAGTAGGGATGCATTTGACATTCTGTGAGGTTTCTGGTGCGAGGGGGAAGGGATTGCACCAGCAGCAAGATTGCCGGCGAATTCTCAGTCTTGTTTGTGCTGTCGTTGTTGATTTGGCCGTCGTTGCTTGGGATGACCATGGGCAGCTGTCAAAGTCGTGGTGAAGGGCATTGGGTTCCAGTTGTTGCAGCTGGTGCTGCTGATTCCTCCCAGGTTGGCGAAGGCTTTTCCCGCAATTTGGAGGTTCCAAATTCATTCTTGCAAGCGAATCTTATGGCGGTCACTATGTGCCAGCCTGGGCAGAAGCGATTCTGAAGTTCAACCAGAAGACACTTGCTGACAAGTGGAAAAGAGGACGTTTTTGCATTCATATGTTTGTAACATATACTATATAAAAATGTATGATTAATGTCTATATGTATATATATTTATATACACTACATGCATACTACATGCATGATGTGCCTCATTTGAATGAGCCAAGTTCTTACTGCCGGTCGTAGTGTCAAGGCCGGTTGAGGAAATGACTAGAGTTTATTCGTGATGGGAAGCTAAGTTAACCTCAAAGCTGTCTGGGGTTGCTGTTTAAGACTCTCTTGGGAGCTAAGGACACCGTCTGAAGCGATTTGGATAGCAGGTGTCGTACTGAGCAATACTTGCATTGATAAGCGAATACAAGGCCGGTTTGGTTTTGCCCCGCGGCGTTTGCTCTGCTAAAGTCACCATTGATCGTTGGTCTGCGGAGCTCTGCCAAGCACCCATTTTGAGTCAGCGAAACGGGAAGTACGATTTGGATTCCGATTATAGAAGCCATCATCATTGATTTTGGTAGGTAGAAACCATGGTTTCTAGAATTAAAACCATGGATTCATTGATTCTGGTTATTTTTGGTTTTAATTACAGAAACCATGGTTTTCAACCCATGATCCATTCTTAAGCATCAACCTTCCTGTTCTCACAAGCACCTCCATGCCTCAGATGCCACGCTGCAGGTTTGCGCGCCTTCACGCGCTTCGCTCGAAAGGAAGCATTGGTCCCGGTGAACTTCGAACCCACGAGCATGGCAGAAGCACGGTCACTTGCACAGCTGGTTGAAGTTTTGTTTGCTTGGTGGTACCCAAGATGGTCAGTTGATTTTTTGGGGAAACCAGTAGGGGTTTAGTTTATGGTACACCATTTGGGGACAAAGCATGATTCTGTCGTGCATGTGAGTGTGAATGTTTCTGCCAGGTTTTTGCTGGGTGAAATTTGTTCCTCCGCAGCACAGAACAAGGTTCGAGATTTGGAAGCACAAGAAATTCATGCCCAACACCTACGACTATCGAAGAGTATCCGCTGGCTCTTGCTGTGGCTGCATGGGTTACAACTACTCCGAATTTGACAGGTGCTGTGTGACATGTTCATGCCAAGTTCCTGAACACCTGTGAAATTAATGTCTAACGATGTTTGACCAATAACGATTCCTAGGACTAGGAACTAACGGTTGAGAATGGCTAGCACTGCTCAGGAATAGTTTCAACGTGCCAGAGATTGATAGTTCTGAACAAAAAGTCCCATGAGTACCATCAATATCAGCAGCCAAAAGGCCAAAACCTTCCGTTTTAGAGGGTATAACCAGGTATAACCCATATTTGAGATGATATGGTGTAGCCAAAAAGAATAAATAATGCATCACCATGATTTAAACAAGTTTCTAAAACTCATTGCTGTAGCAATGCCACAACCTTCGCCCTGATGGTAACGCCTTGAGGTGGTTCTCTTTAGATGCAGTTCGCAAAGCTCTGAATGTGTGCGGCAATGCTGGGCAAGCGTCCTTCGGATCCTGTGGCGCCGGGTGCATCATGTTCCCCAAGTCCTTTGGTGCGAACGACACGTTGGACAATGTGGGAATGATCTCGAAGTTGTTGGAGTTGAAGATTCCTGTTTTGATGACCTACGGCATGAAGGATACCACCTGCAACTACGAAGGTGTTTGTCGGTGAAGCGCGAGGGAGTTGTGCTCATGTTCAATCTGCGTGAGTGTAGTTGTTGGTCCGTGGTTCAACAGCGGCTTGATGAACAATGGCAGGATTCCAGAAGCCAATATCAGACTTCTTAGCAAAGAGGTGTTGATAAATGTTTACCCTCGTTTCAGCAATACTCAATCCAGTTTTGAATCTTCAGTATCATTCACTTGAAATTCTGCTCCAGACATGTCAATGTGGAGATGTGCACAAACCTTTGCTTCACATGTGCTCTGCCACTTTCAGAGTTTTTCTACAGCAGATGTTGTACACAACTGGTTTTGCGTCCATTAATGTCCATTTGAATTGATCCAGCATCATGGTGAAGTTTTGCACAAGGCCAATCCAAAGTTCGCGCTTACAAATGTCAAAGATATTTATTGTCCACAGGATTAACCTCGGGCCGATTTCATGAAAAAAACCCTCCCAAATTGACTTCGCCATGCTGAAAGTGCAATCGTCACCAAGTCCTGCCTGCTACAGAGGTTCTGCAAGCCGAAGCCGGTGATCACTTGAACAATCATCACGCGCACATACCCAGAGATGATTCATTCCATGGCACGACTTAAGTCTCACGGTGCGGTATAAGTTTTATTTAAGGAAGTAAGCCATTCATTATCAATTTCATTTCACCAAGTCTCACTTGCATAAGACACAGCGCAACCAGACATGGAAAGAGAGAGATGGTTGGGAAAACAAAATTGATGACACAACACTGGTGCAAGGCCGTCCCTTTATGGCCATTCTGGAGTGGAAAAATTTGGAACAGCTCCATGTCAAAAGTAATGTCGGCGCGAGTCCCCACAGGCAAATGTGCCAAACCCAATTTGGCGAGGTTTGTCGCAAAATCAAATGAGCTTGAGGTGAATCAGCCACGATCCAATTCTACACTCTGATCCGCACTTGGATGACTGCTGTAGACAATCAGGGAGCCCAAGGGAATGCTTTGCAGATCGCTTGTAGGAGGGTGTTTTCTCTTCCAGTGAGATCAGGCCGGCCCTGTTTGCCAGGTGGATATGCTATAGCATCTGCATTGAGATGGACGAACGCAGATTTGTGGGCACAGTCCGCCCTAACAGACATCTACTTGGATGGGAAGGCTGCTGGGAAACTGCAATCTGGCGGAGGGCTGACGTGGATTCAGCACCTCGGCCTCAGCAGTGTCAAGTTGTTCACGTGTTGTTTGGGTTGGAGTTCTTCAGGCTTCAAGATGCTGCAAGTACTTCCAATTCACAATTCGGTGCTTTGCCACTGCTTCCCTTGTCAGAGGGTTGCTGTTTAGTTCGCGGCGCGGCGGTATGAGAGGTGATGTGCCCAGTGTACTTTCTAATCACGGATTTTCTTTTTGGACGGAGGTGGGGCCAGTTGTGGATGTATCCCAGTATATAGTATCAATATAAGATTGCAGTAGCTTGAATTACTAGTACTGTTTTATACACATGATGCATGGTATGTAGGAAGCATGCTGGCAGCCTGCAGTGTCTAAATTGAAGATGTTTGCTGTAAATTGAAATGCTGTCTTTGGTGGAGGGGTCTGCAGATATTCATGAATGTATATATATATATGTATATTCATATGTTGAATTCAAAAGAAGACATGGGCAGTGTTTAACAAAGTCTGACCACCTAGAGCAGCATGAGCCACAGAACATACATCACACTGACTACATTGTTACTTTATCATCCAAGCCTAGATGAACGATTTACAAGGCATGATGCTCCTGATTGAACTGCAGACCCAACTACTGTATATGAATGTGCGTGGAATGTTCGGAATTGAATCTGTCAAATTTCCTCCGTACTTTCTGGCTGCTTACGTATGAAAGGCGGTTTGCTCAAAGATCAATGACCTACATAACTTCAGTTTCTTTGTGGCCAAAACCGGAGGGTTGTAGCTGGCACATTGATTCCTACCTGCAGGACGTGCCCGTGTTGCACCCTTTCGAACTATGTCGTTTGAGAGCAATATTAGACTTGGGTACGATATTCATAAATTATGAGAATACCAGCTCATTTCTGTGGAGCAACAAATGGTGGTTTCTCAAAACAGGTGACCCCCAAATCATCCAATACTGTATTGATTCAGCATTATAGTTAGTAATGAACCAACTAAAATTTTGGGGTTCCCTGTTCTAAGAAACCACCTGAAATTGGTTTTATTGTTGGTTCTTATCCCCTACTATTACCACTATAATCCCCTATAAAACCACCATTGTTCGCTTTCGGGGCTGGTGAGCTCTCCTTAGGATTTCAGAAGCCGGTCATATGAATCCAGCGGACAATCCTCGGGCTGCGCTCTTCGCGTTCAACAAACTCTTTGATGAGACTTGGATGCCATTCTCATCTGCCAAGTTGGATGCCATTCTGGCCATGGGTCAATATTAACCAACCAATAATGGGGTATAATAACCAACCAACTAAAGGGAAACCAATAGTTAATGATGGGGAAGCAGGGGTACGGGGTTCTGACCCACAGCCTTCTGGGAAAACTTCAGAGAATAGCGAGCTGCTTGAGACTTAAGCCATTCTCAGATGCCAAGGGACAAAATGCAGATCAAAATTCCCAACCAAAACGACCAGTTGCTGCCGAAGTAGCTGTTTTCGAACATCGGAGAATCCTATCAACACTTCAGAAGTTGCCAAAACCACTGGTCAATATGTTTCGAATGATCTTAATCGAGGTGCTACTGACTGATTTGTTGGGGATCATTACCACTCATATGGTGATCCCCAATGAAGGACCGATATTGTCATAGAGAAGCTGACCACTTGTGGATCTCACAATTTTGGCAACCCAACCAAACGCCTAGTCGATGCTAGTTGTTGGTTTCAAGACGTGCCAATAGGATGCGATAGAGTCAGCGTGCACAAGCTTGATTACATACTTGATTACATATATCTATATATATATACATATATCGGTGTTTCTCAAAATAGGGGATCCCCGATATCATCTATTATTCATGATTTATAGTAATAAACCGGCCATTTTTGGGGCTCCCTATTTTGAGAAACCACCATATATATATATATACACACACTGCACCGTATTCCAGTAGAGTTCAGGCAAGTGAAAACAATACATGCCATGTCAGAGCGAACGCCAAATGTTGTAAAACTGTTGAAGTGTGCAAAGAGGTGGTTGTTTTGTTGCAATGAACTGTTATCAATTTTTGTTTGCTTTTGCTGCTACTGCGGCCAACCAACATGTGGGTGTTTCTCAAAATAGGGGTACCCCCAAATCATCCATTACTAGTCATTTACAGTAATGAATCAACCATTTTTAGGGACCCCTATTTTGAGAAACCACCATGTAGGAGGATGGATGGAGCATGTTGCTCTCCAGCTAACATCAAGGTATACCACTTGTGGTGTAATACCCTGGCCCCCACGAGTGCTACGTGACGAGTCAAATGGTTTGTTTGGATGTGAAATACTACCCATGGTCCCGTCTCACTTGTGATGACCAGTTGCATAACCCCATATGACTGGTAGCTACCCATGATCCATGTTCCATTATTTGGGCGGGTTACAGCACGGAACTTATTGTAGATCTCTATTGATTTGAGGATCAGATGGATTTACCACATCCACCAAAGAGAAGTAGCGGATCTAGGAGCCACCCCCTTGCACATGGCCATGACCCATGGTCAAATGTGGAACCATGTTCTCAAGCAAACCCCTCGCCATGCAAACAATGTCTCGCCAAGGACTGTCAATTTCTAGCCAGTTGAGGCACTAAGAGATCAAATACATATACTTTTCCAACTAAGACTGCAAGCATTTGCAAGCAGGAAAGTTTATCTCGGACTGCATATGCCCGAGAAGATTTGGGTCTCAAAATAGGGGACTCCCGAGTTATCATCCTGTAGTAATGATTTTGAATAGTAAGCCAACCATTTGGGTGTTTCTCAAAATAAGGGTACCCCCAAATCATCCACTAGTAGTCATTATTAGTAATAAACCAACCATTTTTGGGGGTCCTCCATTTTGAGAAACCACCATTTGTGGAGTAGCCCTACTTTGAGACACCCCGCCAGTTGCTTGGCAGAGCTAGGTCAGGGTCGCAAACCCGGCGACAGAAAACAGCACGCTGCGGGACCGGCTTCCTGAGGATTTAGACCGGACACATGTGGACAACACCGCCTTTCAAGCGAAGAATGAAGATTTCATGCGGTCCACAAAGATTCAGAGGTGTGGTGGGAGTCATGTTTGTCCACGAGAGGTTGAATGTGCGGTGATTAAGGGTGGCAGTTCACTTCATCAGTTTGAGAGTTGCTCATTGTCTCGTCAGCGAATCGGAGAAAAATCAGACTGGAGAAACAAGTAAATTATATGAAGCGTCATTGGCCACTAGTGAAACCTGTTCTGAGATCATGTATATATATATATATAATTCACTGGGTGCATTCGAAGATACATGGCTACAAGTGAATTGTCCTTGTCCGGAATCTCAACTAGATAATGCCTTGCCTTTGCCAAATGCGAAGCCAGGATAGATCATGGCACGCTGTGGACAACAGCGCTGCTGTTGGTGCTGTTTGCCTGCATGATTTCTCTCATGATTTCGCGCAGCAAGAACTGGCGCTGTGTCGCGGCGAAACTGCACGGAAACTGATGATTTGTTTGGTCTCTTTGCACAGGACATACGCTCGGCATGAAACTTCATTTCAGACAAACTTCGTGATGCAAACGCTGAAAGATGCGCCCACCCAGGCTCCATCCCGCAGTCGGAAGCAGAAATCAACTCCAGGGTGACTGAGCAGCAGACCGTTCCAGAGGTTGATTCAATTCAGGAACTCTTGTGATTCAACAATCGTTCAAGCGAAGCCTGAGATTCTGATGTCTACCAGTTTACCCATGTTGAGTACTCTTTCGCAAGTCGGTTTGACAGCATCGAAACTTGCTCTTGTTACACCCCAGGAACTGTTGACCCTCATCCACACCGACCGCTGAGAATCACAGAGCTAAATCCAAGATGTTCGAGGCATCCGAGTTTGCCATCGCAGGATCGCAATGCGCCGTAGAGTTTTTATGGCGCAATTCTCTTTGGATTTTTATGCCAAAGATCCAAAGGCAAAGACCATTGATTTTGTGTGTGATAGAAGTATTCTCATTCTTTAGGGGCCTCCTAGGGGGAAGAGCCGCTGTTGCATAGAAACAGCTAGCATTGCATAGGTAGTTGGCCTGCAAACGCAGCCAAAAGAAATCGGGGTTCGCTGATGCTGACAATCACAAGTGTGCAAAAGATAGACCATTCATCAGATCCCGTCAGTGTTTTTGCTTGAATATTTCGTTGGACTTGTCCCTATCGATGAAGTGTGGCCAGTCAGTCAGCTGCCATGTGCTGAATGTTTACAATGGCTCTGGTTTGCAAAGCAAGCACCAGATAACACCAGTTCCAATGGCCCGTGTTGGGCTTGGAAAAAATGGAGCCCTGCGCCGTGGTCATTGCACGAAGTTTGTCAGCAAAAGTCGAAGGTATCAAGTGTTTGTCATTGAGGTGATATGATGTGAGAAGTTTCAACGGGTATTTACTGATCATATTCTTTCAGTGATTTTCTTTCAGCTGTTCAAGTTTGATATATGTATATATTTATACTTACATACAATATTATATACAGTATAGACTACATACATATATGTCTATACATTTCTCTGAGACAGTCTCACCCATCCCAATGAGCTCGGCTGTATCTACCTTGGATGTCAGCCAAGCCGAAACTGCCAGGGGAGATGTGCCAATGCATGAGCTTTACGCTCCCGGCGAAGCAACGTCACTGGTTGGGGCTCCCTAGGACTGCACCATCAGTGCAGAGCAGGTGCTTCTTTGTGGGGCTCAAGGTTCCAACTATTTAAGTATTTCCAAGTGATCCCAATTGATTCAAAGTGTTTCAAAGTGATTCAAAGATGAAGATTACCATAACAGGTACCCTGCAGGCACACACCACACACTACAGCTTGAGCTGTCCATCACTCCAGCGCTTGAGGCACCAGAGCTCGCCTTACGGCAACTCCTATCGCAGAGGCACCGTGGGAAGGGCTCCCTGGGAAGGCCCCGGGACGTAGCGCTGCGTCTGCTGGGTTCGGTCTGCTGGTGAAACGTCAGCCGTGGGATTTGAGCAGACACGACTATCTGCCGCAAGTGTCCAGACTAATGTTGGTTTCTGATTAGTGTAACCCCCCCTAAAGTAATGAACATAGATGAAACCAACAGGTAGATACTAATCAGAAACCAACATTAGAACTTCAAGCACTTTGGACATGAAGATCAATGATCAACCATCAACTCAACATCGACCCATCACTTCAACCATCAACCAACCATCAGCCATCAACCAGGACGTCACCATCAACTGTTTCACCCATCATCCTGGGGGTGGTGTTTGAGCAAAGCTTAGGAAGACTGGAGAGTGGCGAGAATGGATGCCGCGCACTTGGCGGGTGGTCAATCATAGGTTAGAATCGTAGTGCTCGATGTATGACCAAGCCGAACGTATAGAAGACTTCATGCGTCTAAGATTGTTGAAGTCTATGGATAAGAGTAGTATACAGTATACTCATATTTTGTCCGCTACTCCTATGGTATACATTTTTTGCCAATCGAATGGTCACTTTTCAACGAACACTCATCATAAAGTAGGGATATGATACTGACCAAAATTAGATAGTTGTCCAAAAAAACCGAAAGTTTTCCATCATAAATTGATGTAGCACTTTCCGTAGGGTGCCATGGATCGTCAGCAGCCGTGGGGATGCCGAGGACTGGCCAGGTGAATCAGAGTGGCAATGCCTCAACGGGCAACGACACCGAAGCTTGGAATGCCATGTCCTCGGAAAGCTCCGTTGTACCCCGATTCGAAAAGAAACGCCATCATTCATGGGTAATGATGGTTATATGTGACAATTAAGTAATGGTTAAGTAATGGTTAACTAATTTCATGTAATTACTAATTGGTTAAGTCATGCCAATTTGGTAAGTAATGATTATGTATTGGTTGAGTACTGGCTAGCTTGTGGTTAATGGCTTACAATTGGCTGAGGAACCTCCATGGTTCGACCCAACAACACCACAGCGAGGCATAGATTTTATGGTTTTGGAGCTGGACCGAACCATGGATATCCAGGGATCGTTATCGGCTACGGTTCGCCAGTACTGAACATCAAATGAGATATGATCAACCATAGGAAACTATGGGTTGAAGGATGGGTTGACTATGTCAAAGATGGGTTGAGTATGGGTAATATCAGCTACTATCAATATGGGTTGCTATGTCAGGCAAACATCATAGTGAACCCATCCTTGACATAACTCCGTTATAGTAACCACTGCTAAGAGTACCACCATTAGCCAACCATTGCTAATCAACCATCGAGCTGCCACCTTAAACCGCCTTCCCCCATAAACCAGCTTGGGCAGCACTTTTCGCCATCATCAACCATTGCATATCCATTACCAACCCTTGACTGTTCCTAATGGTTGGTGATAATGAACTAACCATACTAGAAGTTGTTAGTAATGGTAATACTTAGTAGTGGTCATTCCTCCTTACAAGCCATTACTAAACACAAAGTATAACCTTTATAAACCATCATGACCATTATAAACCATCATAAATCATGGTTTACTTACCATTCTTAAACGTTAGTTAACCACAACTTGACCATCAACCATCATGACCAACCCGGCCCACCTTTCCTGCGCCGAGGCTTCGGTGGCTTACTTTCGCCAACTTCAAGAGGATCAAGTGCTCGCCACCACCGAGGTGGCTAGCGCTCGCGCCTGTCCATGGAACCGTGGCGCGTTTCTGCTTGTTGGGTGGTGACCCGGGTATCGATGTTGATTTTCAGGATTAAAAGATATGGCAAGTGTTGTTTTTGGGGATCATGATTTCTTTAGGATCATAACCACTGGTTCATTAGTATTGTTTGGTTGGTGAAGGGTATTGATCATGACTTTTTCGTATGGAAAAGTATGGTTTAGCAGCATTATTCTTGGTTGGTTAAGGGATATTAAGGGTATTGATCGCGGTAGTGTAATCAATTTATGTCTCGTTGTCAATTGGTTTTGGACCGTTCTTGGTTGCTTATTGACCATTCTTAGCTGATAGTGAATCTATGTTAGTTGGATGAATTTTGATGTTGATCACTAGTTGGCTGACTACTTGGCTCATCATTGAGCATGATGTGGATGATCATAGGCAATCAATGTAAGGTTATTTCTACAACCGTCGCATGCGGTGGTTTCTCAAAATGGGGTTACCGCAAAAATTGCTCATTACTTTAATGACTAACAAACTGGATGATCTAGGGGTCCCCCCGGTTTTGAGATGAGAAACACCCATGTAAACCCCATGTTGTTACACCATGTTTGGATTGATATTTGTAGACTGGAGTTCATTCGCTACAAAACAGCAGCCACTTTTCAATGTAGCAGAGTGGCTTGCTCGCTCAACACGCACACGACAGTGGACATGCAAACTATTCTTCCAAGTGTCTATATTCACATCTATTTATAGATATAACATCCTTCAAAACTCAGAACTGGAGCAAGAGATGGAAGATAGGAAGAGCACATGTTGTAAGTGTGTGTGGAGTGTGTAAGCCATGGCACAGAGATCAGAGTCCAAAAACCAGTTGGCACGGAGACTGTCACGTCTTTTCTCTTGGCAGTTTGCGCTTCCTCCCATCAACCCCTTGGCGATGCGGGCTCCACAGTCGCCTCCTCAGAGTGAGGCTGGTCAATGAAATTGTCCATAAGTGCAGCACCTGGAAATGGTAGGTTCCCGATGGATGGCTATGATTAGATGGTTGGTAGGTGCCACCATTTCCGAAGCCCATACAGTAGATGTCAAGCCATTGATTTCTGGCGTTGTGATTGCCATCGTCATCACTCATGAGAATCCCCGAATCCAGAGCCGAGCGATGCCGAAACTGCCTGCAACACATTATGTCGCAACTCCCAGGCAGTGTATGGCAGGCACTTACTGCCACCAGCTTAGCTCAGCATGCCACACCTGCACAGTTGGAGTGACCACAAATGGGTTTATAATAGTTAATCATGGTTAAACAAATGGTAAATAATGGATAGCCATGGCCAACTATTGTTTATAATGCTGAATGGGAAAACTTCAACCTTGGAGTGTGGAAAGGGTTCTGATGGTGGGGAACTGCGCAGACTTAGTGTCCACGTAGCCATGTCAGTGTGGTGCTGCCCGTGCTTGCCCTCTCAGCACAGTGGTTCGTTCTGACGGACGGATTCTGTACCAGTTCGTGGTTTGGATTCTTTGCAGTTCATAGCATCCGCACATAGTCAGATGGCATTCTTTTCTGAAGCACTTGGTTGAATATGGTTTAGTTCTGTTTAGTTGATACTGTTATTGATATTGATTGTAGTGATTCGTTGCCAAGCAACATTTAAAGTAATCATGTTGATAGTAGTTTTATCATGGTAGTATTTTTGAATAGTAGCTGTGTAAGATAATATTTCTGAGTATCTATGATAATTAGTAGGTGTTGATTGTAGTGGACGTTGACATGAACCTGGCGGCTCTGAGATCACAAAGGATGGGTTCTGATCAGTTCTTGTTGGTGTTTTGTTTGGTACAACTGTTATTTTTGACATTGCTATGGGTCAATATCAACCAACCAACTAATGGATGATTTACCAGCAATGATAAGGGAAAACAAAGGTTAATGATGGGGAACCAGGGGTACGGGGTTTTGACCCACTGCCATATACCAAAGATCCTTACGACTAAATTCATCCTTGATATGGTGGTTTCTAAGAAATAGGGGTACCCCCAGCTATCATCCTTTATCATTCTTTATCAACTGTTTATCTTCAAAAATCACCCAGGATTTGGGGGTTGCCTGTGGCTTGAGAAACCACCACATAGTTGGTATATTTGATCCCTCACGATTGTTGCTTATCATCCATACTATTATCCATTACTAGCGGTTGTGAAACATCCATGTATCTATATATGTATATCCATGGTTGTAAACCAACCATTTCAGTAGGTCTTATTTTGATACACCACCATATTGGTCTTATGGTTGGTTATTATCTCCTATCATCAAAGATGAAACGGGCTATAACCACTTATTTCCTGTTAGCCATTTTCATTGACCATTATTAACCATTCTATCAACCTAGTATCGTTGCTTATCATCAACCCTGACATCCATCTATCCCTACCCTTTCCGTCGCATCATCACGCGATCTCAGCTGCGTCCTCGCTGACGCCCCCAAGGCGATGCTCGGGCAGCCTCATCAGCTGGAACGGGCCTATGTCCAGCAGGGCCCGCCTCGGGGGCACAGGGTGAGGCAGGTGGCTGTAGCAGTACGGGATGATTATCATGGTTAATGATGGCTAGTCAGTAAATTCATGGTTGATTTGTGATTGTTTCATGGTTGATTTATGGTTGATTTGTGGTTGATTTGTGGTTGATTTCTGGTTGTTTCATGGTTGTTTCATGGTCGATTCATGGTGAATTCCGGGTATTGGTGATATTGGTTACCACGGACCATGGCTAAATTGTGCTGAAGAGAGTGGTTAGTAGTGTTCAAAGTGTTTAGTCATCAACGGTAGTTGATATATATATATATATATTGCTAAGCATGATTGACACAGAAAGATGGCCTTTCGCCAAAAGAGCATCGAGGCAAGGTCCCGGTTGAAACTGTGTGTTTCAAGGATGAGTTTCCTGTGACCCGGAGTGGTTTGGAAATGGAATTCTTAGATGTTTCCAGCACACATGGCATAGAATTCATAGACAGATCTGTTGGTATTCCTATTAGATCATAGATCTATGAGTCCGAAGGATGTTAGGAGCAGTCAAGTCACGATCCATTGCTGTATGCTGGATCTACGAGGCTGTACTGAGCAAAAGTGCTCCCAAAAGCAAGGTTTTGAGACAGGTGTTAACTACGCAATTTACACGCTTGTCTTCTTGCATCCAGGAGTTTACTTTTAGCTGAAGGTCACTGGAATTTTGACCTGGTGATCTTTGATTTGCTCAAATGTGGGAAGATGGAACCAGGGACTGAAGATCTTTGTCGAATTTCGCACATGTTCGCCAGGAAATACTGTCCTCCGGGCTCTCCCATTCCAGAAGAGGAGCGCCGCCACGGGGCCACGGGAGCAGAGCCGTCCAAGCGTCGCGTCGCCCACGCACCGTGCCATGGGATTGCGCTCCGTTGCGCCCCAGGCACCTGAAGGAGTCTTCGTGGATGGCTCTGGAAGTGTCCGTGGTGTGCAGTGCTGGACTCGGTATCGGATGGTCAACTGCGGAAGTGTTGCTGGCTGAAGGAGATAGGAATGGGACAATGGAGAGCCAAGATGACAAATTGTATATCCATTAATTCATTACTGTAATATAATGTAATAAGAATATAGCATATGATGTAAGCATATTTATTGAGAAAATTGTATACTTTTCTGCAGTTATTGGTCAGTTCACAATTGGTTGGATGATATTGAGTCCTGTTGTTTTCTACTGAAACTCAGATAATCAATGGCTCACATGAAGATTCCAGTACCACTTTCCAGCGTCTGGCTCCAGGAGCTTTGGGCAAGAGCTGTTTGACTAGGACAAGATTCGGAGCAATCTCCGCAACAATCCGAAGAAATCTGAAGCATCATCCAGCATCATCAAGCTTCATAAGCCAAGAGTTGATAGTTTTAATACATGTAAGCTACCAAGCAAGTACCTGATGGTAAACATTCTACTGGTAAACATTGTTATTCATCCAGTTGTAATTCTACTAATGGTAATCCATGGTTAGTACATCGTTAGTAGCAGCAGTTTCGACAGCCATGGCGGGCATCAATTGGCCTGGCCTGTTGGCCTGGAGCAACTTGGCGCGAGAGATGCCACCACGGCCCCGGCCGGTGCGAGACGGTAAGCGTCAAGGGTGTGTTTCTTGGTCAAAATACGCTGGTTAGTGGGTAAGAAGCTGCTTAAGCAACATTAATCATGGTTCATAAGCTGGTTAAAATCAACATTCATCATGGTTATTAACAAGCTGGTAAATGATTAATATGCTGGTTAAAGGCTAATACTAAGGGATGACAACCAACGTTAATCAACAATAACGGGGAATATGGCAACTAGATGGTTTTGGGTCAAAATTCACCCACCAACAAATGATTAAATGATTTCAAATTGGAACAACCCAACAGTTGAAACAGCCCAAGTGCTTGATGGTTAAGAGTTGTAGTGACGAATTAGTGGTTGATGGCTCTTTGATGGCTGTTTCTTGGAACATTGGCAATTTGAGGGTTTTTGGTTATTTCTCGGTGCCTTCAATTTAGATCGCGGTTGTTGTTCCTGTGCTAAACGTTTTGCACCGGATTGCGTGACATGCGGTAGTGTTTACGCACATTTGTTCAGTTTCATACTTTCAACTTGAGAAGAAAATCCACTATTTGGGCGATACTTTCTCAAAATGGGGGACCCCCCAAAAATCATGCAATATCAAACATGTGTTACTATATGATATACAGTATTATACAAACATATATAAACCATCCATTTTGGGGGTCCTTGATTTCGAGAAACTACCATTTGCCTCGAGCACGGCAAGCGAATGGCAGCCATGTGCCACCATTCCAAGGTACAAAATACCACGATGGCACAGCACCATCGCAGTTCAAGCAGATGAGTGAAGAGGATCGGAGGCAGTTGGGACGTGGGTAGCGATAACCGCTTTGTACCCCAGAAATGGTTGATGGAAAAATCTACGTTGGAAACTCCTTTAATGCCAACCCTGGATGAATAAACCCCTAGTTGATTAATAGGGGGTGTCCCCCAAAAATCCTTGGTTTCCTACTAGAATGGTACCCCCGCAATCATTATATAAACCCAGGGCTTAACCATCCGGGGTCAACATGAATTGCTGCTGAAAACAAGGCTTTCCAACGAGTTGAGCATGAACCAAGCCAGTGAAAAGCAAGGTCAAGTTCTGCCAATGCCACAGCTGTGCGCCCTGCGCTTGCAGGTTCTTGGAAAAAGCTCTTGAAGAGGCTTTTGGACAGATCGAGGTTGGGTTGAGAAGCCAGCAGATTTTGGCAATACGCAGTGCCCAAAATGTGTTTTTTGTTTCATTTGCGGGTTACCTGCTGTACCTGCTAGTAGCGGGGTTGTCACTATGGTTGACTAGAATTCTTACTTGCCAGTAGCTGTGACAACCACACTCTCCTGGCTCTCATGCCGTCAGGATCCGAACAAAGTAATGACGGAGGCGCGCTTCTTGATGTTCTGCCGCAACAGCTGTTCACTCAAAACAATCTTGATGTTTTACCATCTGCATTGCGGAAAATGAGGAAAGGTCTTGGGCTGTTTGATGTGTTTCAAGATCAAGATCTTTTGAATAGTCACACTGGACAGTCGGACTTGCAAGAGTGTTGATGTCAAAGATACAGCCTTTGAAGTACAGGTACCTTTGTTGGCATAGGTGTGGCAGTCTGAAGCCACCAGTGTTTCTCAGCGGTCCCAATGAAAAAGCCCTTCATGCCCGGAGCAGTTACCATAGTGCTAGCACAGATCATGTTTGAGCACCATGAATCTTCCGCCATTCATCATGATAAGCTAATGATTATCATGCGCCAACCATTAATCAATTACATATCAACCACTGCTAAGCATCCGTGAGCTTAAATGAACTGTGTCCTAACCATGTTTGATTGGCTAAGAACGAGTGTTAATTAATCATTATCACATGTTCATGTGACCGCTAATTAAGCATGGATTGTTTGCTATTGCGTTCCATCAATTTACCGCTGTGATTAACCACCATTATCAACCCTAAATCAGCCAACAACATCCACCCTTAGTCACCACTCTAACTCCGCATGATTCATGAGCTTGTCAACAATCATATATCAAGCATCATCAACCAGCATGCGGCAGAATTGAGCATCATTCGCCATTGTTGATCACTATTAATTATCATCAATCATCGCAAATCAGCATATAATCGCCATAGAATCATCATTTTAGCCATCATGAAACCATCATTGACAACTGTTGTTGGCAACCATCATTGACCACCATCATTAAGGCATTGAAAAACCATGATTAAGATTATTATCCTCCCACCAGTATCAACAATGATCAATCATCATCATCATCATCATCATCATCATCATCATCATCATCATCATCATCCGTAACCATTCTCTTCCCCTATATAGTTAACTATTAATGGTTAGTATATCCCCTGTAGTTAACCATTATATCCCCTGCACTGAAACATTACACTCCGCTGTAGTTAACCATTACATTCCCCTTTGGTTAACCATCATCAAGAATCATTACATTAAGCTTGTATGCTTAATCATCATCACGCATTGCCTATAGTCAACCATTATATTCCCCATAGTTCACCATCATTAGTCAACCACGAATAGTCACCCATTATTAGTTGACTATTATATATTTTGCCCTATAGTCCACCATTGTATTAACCATGAACCATAATAATTAACCATAATTAACCATAATCAACCACACATTCCCCATAGATTGACCATACATTCCCCATAGATAAACCACATACTCCCCATAGAGTAACCATACATTCCCTACAGTTCACCTATTGCTGGTCATCATCCCCCATAGCCGTTCCCATGACTTCAGCTGCGCGTCTTCCGCGCGTGGAATCAGGCGGCCGAGCAGCTGCGTTCAGAGGATCGGACAGAGGAAAGCATATGCACTGCCTTGGAGGTGCAGCGCGAAATGGCGCAGCTGATGCAACGTTTTGACCAACCAACAACAATGGTTAACAGTTGATAGTAAGGTAGCTGGTTAATGGTTGAAATTGACCGTTGTTATACCCTACTATTAACTATTAAGTAGCTGGTTAGTGGTTAGTAGGGTATAATAAGTCATTGACAATAGTAGGGGGGTATACCAGCTATACATGGCTCTCATTTTTACTGACACATGTATATAGTGATGATGGATAAGAACGGACAATAATGGTACATAATGGTCAATGATTGTTCATAGTGGCTACTGGTCATGTTAAGCAATAATAGCTCATTTTGGTTACTTGTGGTTCAAAATAGTTATTCGTATTGGTTCTATGAAGTCCTATGATGGTTGATAATGGATGAGAAGGGTTTTAACTGTGGTCAATAGTGGTTATATGAAAATCTATGGTGGTCTACATTCACATAACATGTAGATGTGTATGAAGAAAGACTTATGTTTTTGCACATCCTACAGACAATATGTAGATAATGATATTGATATAGATACATACATGCATGTTTGTACAGTTTGATCCATTTTGAGCAGGAGTCCTGTACACTTCATACTTCTTTTGTGAAGATACACTCCACTAATACTTAACGTGTTCACTATTGTATGGTTGTTGAGGGGTAGCCTTCTGGATGGGCCCTGCTGAACGCTCAAGGTCATAGATCATTGCTGCGATGATCCAGATTGTGCAAGGAATGCTGAAAAGAGACTTGGCTGTTGAAAGCGGGTTCGGAAGAAAGATCTGTTGGGCCTGAATCTGACGTTGGTCCAGGCTGAAGAAAAGGAAGCTTAAAAGCCGTACTTCTGAAAGATGTGTGTCCATATCGTTTTTCCCCTGGTATGTGTGCGCGTGTTGCACTCCAGAATTTCATGGCTTCGTCATACTGATTCAATGCCTGAGAAGTTTGCAGAAGTTTGCGTGTCCATGACATTGCTTCACTTAGCCGAGTGGGTCGCTCAGCCAAGGTTGGATGTTTTGCAAGCGCTATTGGACTTGCTCCCCGTGTATTCGTCCTGAGCTTAGACATCGTTGTACAGTCAAGTTCCTCTCGGTAGTTTGATCGGGAATGACTGACCCAGTGGGGGGAACTGGTTCCCAAAATTCAAGTTGTACCTAGGATTACCTCCAGTCACCACCCTCCTACAGAATCAACTATGATTTCCCATTATTTAACCACGATGGGAATTTCATCTTGGACCACCAATGTGTTTTTTTGTATGATGATCACACGAGATTTGCAACGACTGCACCTCATCACAGCATCACTGGCAATTTGCAGGGGCTCTGTCCGGAACAGGACTGCTGTGGACGTGACGGCAAGTTGTGCGTGTCAAACACCATGGATTGCAGGACCTTCGAGATTCTGTCCCTGCTGTTTTCAAACAATCCGAACATCCAGGCGTTGGGCACTTCTGAGATTTTTCGTGCATTGGGTTCGCAGGTCTTCCTGCGAAAATGGAGGGGCGAAAATTTGGAGTTGCGAGTCGCTGCAGGCAGCTGGCATGAAGCGGGGAGCGCTGAAAATCTGCTTGCAGATAGCTCAGGAAAGCCTTCTGGGGATCAGGGGTTCTGCTGGCTGTCCAATGGGGTTGTGAGAACTGCCCGGAATGGCTAGAATCTATTCACCAGCCAGTAGAACCCTTGAGTGACCGGGTTTGTGAAGTTTTTGAGACTGGTCAGTTGTAGTCAATTGAGATTCAACAACTCCTGTAGCAAGCCTCAGGCTTCTTTGTGATTGTGAGGCTTGGATGAGAATTGGACAAATCCCTGGGCAAGTTTCAGTTCCCCTCGCATATCCAATGCTGCTTTGTCATCCTGTAGTCTCCACCCGATCGCAGGACCCCCCCAGCCAGTAGAACCCTTGAGTGACCGGGTTTGTGAAGTTTTTGAGACTGGTCAGTTGTAGTCAATTGAGATTCAACAACTCCTGTAGCAAGCCTCAGGCTTCTTTGTGATTGTGAGGCTTGGATGAGAATTGGACAAATCCCTGGGCAAGTTTCAGTTCCCCTCGCATATCCAATGCTGCTTTGTCATCCTGTAGTCTCCACCCGATCGCAGGATATCGCTTGGTGCATGATTTATCACTTCAGGAAACATCATGTACATAATTAGTCATAGCTAATCATTCTTAACCATTAACTAACCATTGGGACACCATAATCAATGATTGTTAAGCATCAACCAACCACTATCAACCATTTCTAACCATCCCGAAGCATTACTTACCGCGCATTGCAAATCAGGAAACAAAGTTGACTCACCAGTGGTAGACCATCATCAATGTTTATTACTAATAGGTTTCCACTAGCCATTATTAAAATCATTGTTGTACCTTAGTTTGTTCACATTTGGCAGGTGATGGTTTACCAATGGTTGGTTACTTAACCCTGATTTTGTCAATCATCACAACCGTTCATGATCATAAATCAACCAATTTCAACCATTTCTTAACACATACTTAAACATCATGTAACATGGTAACATCACATAACGATATCTTGTTTGTTGAAGGTTAATTAATCATGATTCATGTTCATCATTATCAACCATTGCCAACCATTCTCAACCTTCAACTGACCATGATCACATCACAATCCCAACAGCAAACGTCACTTGGGGCAAGCCGACTCAACGGGCGCAGGAGAGCAGTACGGGCTCGGAGGATAGGTCCAAGAGCTTTCGCGCCCTGGTTGCGCTGGTGAGAAATGTCCAGGACGCGACGCCGGCGCGGGAGGAACCACCTCGTGATGAATGATTGGCGAATGGTTAGTGATGGTGAAAAATGGTGAAAAATGCTGGGAAATGGTGGTTAATGATGGTGAATGAATGGTTAAGTACTGGTTTATCACCTTAGTCAATGATGGTTAATGAGGGTCAACAACGGATGATGAAGGTTGATGATGGTCAACAAGCATTCTTTGCTATTAGCTACCCAGGTATTCAGGAAACATCACCCGCTTGATGATTGAAGTTCATTGTGGATGCTCACCCCCAACCATCTCAAGGGACCCATCGGGAAAACCAACCAGCCTACCCAGGGTATCACCAACCAGCAAGCTGCAACTGCTACAAGTTACCATTTGCTACAAGTTACCATCCTCAAGGGTCCAGCAAGCCACAGGAGTTTGAGAAGTTCCTTCTTGAACAAGAAGCTGCTGGACCACTGTTGCTGGCTTGCCTCAGTCCTGAGGAGTCTTTGTGGCTGCACGAGTTGAGATTTTTGGGTTTCACATGCGTTTTTCTCAAAACAGGGGTGCCCCAAAATCATCCAGTATGAACCATTTATAGTAGTAAACCAACCATTTTGGAGGTACCCCCCATTTGAAGAAACCACCACACGGTTTATCTACGTGTTAAGAGTATCAACAAATCTCAGTCCGAAGCAGGGAGTGAATTGGTTGGTGCAGCTTGTCCAAGCATGGGGGGGTTCCCTGGGCCCGGCAGGAGCTTCCGGGGACCCGGGAGAAAGCGAAGGCCTCAGGGACCCTTTGTGCAGAAGTGGTTCACCATGACGGGACGTACGGTTTAACGAGAAATCACGACAGGTGAGACTAATGCTGAAGACCCTACTTAACATGGGTGAACTTCACCATTTTAAGACGGATTGCTTCTCATTTGGTGAGAAATCATTGGTTCACCCATGACCAGTGATGGGCATGGACAAGATGGCACAAGGTACCACAAGTCATTGGACAATATGCGGTGTTTGACTTTGACATTTTGCATCGAACAATCCCTGTAGACATGATCACGAAAGGTAGCTTTCCGCAGGGCTACCTTGAGTTTCACTTTGCGTAGCAAAGGGGGCGGGCTGGCACTCCTTATCTTTGATTCATCAAGGAAAACCCCCCCCCTTGTTTTTATTTTGAACTGGATTTAACCCTCGGGTACATGCATGAGATTAAGAGCATACTTTGATGCCATAAGGCTCAAA